>CM016624.1:29909894-30393724 GCA_005393395.2 Gossypium australe | reverse complement strand
TCAATTTTAGAAAATACTGAAGCTCCCTTAAGCTGATCAAACAAGTCGTCTATACGAGGCAAAGGATACCGGTTTTTGATCGTCACTTTGTTCAACTGTCGATAATCAATGCACAACCGCATAGAACCATCTTTCTTTTTAACAAACAATACTAGAGCTCCCCAAGGTGAAATACTCGGTCGGATAAATCCTCGATCTAATAAATCCTGTAACTGCACCTTCAACTCTTTCAATTCAGTAGGCGACATTCGGTACGGAGGTATAGAAATTGGTGCTGTACCTGGATACACCTCAATAGCAAATTCAACCTCTCTATCAGGTGGTAAACCCGGTAGTTCTTCTGGAAATACATCTGGAAACTCGCATACAGTCCTAATCTGGCTACATTGGCTTCCCACTGAATCAGAATTAATAACATATGCCAAATACGCTGAACAACCCTGCTGTAATAACTTGTTAGCTTTTGTAGCTGAAATGATACGTGTCGAACCACTGGTACGGATGCCATTCACTTCAATTCTGTCCCCATTTTCTGCCTGAATACTAAACCTCTTTTTATAGCAATCCAAAACTACCCCATGTTCAGATAACCAATCCATACCCAAAATGATATCAAAATCGCCAAAAGGCATGATCAGCAAATCCACAGGAAACATTTTATCATGTATTATTAACGGGCACCTCCGGCATACTCTGTCTACTAACACTGTTTGTCCCAAAGGGCTAGACACCTCTATGAAAACTCTAGACATTTCAGATTCTAACTTCCCCGATTCAACTAATTTTAAATTAATATATGAATGTGATGAACCCGGGTCAATTAAAGCATAAATAGGCTCAGAATACAATAAAAATATACCTGTCACCACATCGTGAGCATTGCCTTCTTCACGGGTCCGAACTACGTATGCTCTGGCTGGTGCTCTAGCCTCTGACTGTTGTGTAGCTATATCACTGCCTCTACTAGCTCCTCCTCTCCTCGAAACAAAACCTCCTCTAGACATTCCTCTACCTCTGGCAGTCGATACTGATCTCTGAGATGTGGTAGGTGTACTACTCTGAGTTTTCGAACAATCTTTAATAAAGTGTTCAGTAGAGCCACAACGAAAACATCCTCCAATTTTCTTCCAGCATTCACCAAAATGTCTTTTTCCACAATAGTTACATTCAGGATATTCATTTTCCCGGGGTGGAGCTTTTACACTACCGGTGGAAATAGTAATCTGTTTTCCTCTGTTTCCGTCACCTCTATCAGATCGAAAGCTTGATCTCCAACCACCTCTGAATTCTCTAGATCTCTTTGGTAGTGGATTTGAACTAGTTGCTCCTACTCGTTTCCTGGTCAATCCAACTGTTTCTGACTTTTTATCAAGTCCCAAGACTTGCTCTATCATTTTGGCCTGTTCGATCAAATCAACAAATTCAGTAATTCGCTGAGACACTAATTGTAGTTTTATTTCATCTCTTAATCCCCGTAAAAACCGTTTACAACTATCAGCCTCTGTTGGAATATATTCTGAAGCATACCTGCTCAATCTAGTAAACTCTCGATCATAATCCAATACTGACATATTACCCTGTTTCAACATTAAAAACTCTTGCTTTTTCTCTTCAATATACATTTCCCCAATATACTTCTTTTGAAATTCTTTTTGAAACAAATCCCAGGTTACCTGATCATCCGGTAAATGTCTAACAACAGATTCCCACCAGAGATATGCTTCCCCTTGTAACAATGATACAGCACATATCAGATTCTCTCGGGGGGTGCAATCTAATTGTTGCAAAACTCTTTTTGTTGATTCTATCCAATTCTCAGCAATAGACGGATCAAGACCTCTTAGTCCCGAAAACTCCGTGGCACCATATTTTCTTAACTCTTTAATCGGGGCCCGTCTAACCGTAGGTACTGATGTAGTAGCAGGTACAGTTTCCGCTACATGTTGCAATGCATCGGCTATAGCTCTTAACAGTTGTGAGTTATCTCTTTCTCTTCTTACATTAGGAGGTTGGTTATTTAACGGATTTACAGTAGGTGTAACAGATTCAGTTTCTTCAATTTCTCGATTTCCAGTATGCATTTCCTGTTCAACATCATACATTCTTTCGTCTGACATTTTATCTATAAAACAAAATCAAATAAATATATATGTCAGCATCCAAAAACCCGACTCAGCTTCGACTCAATAGTGGCATGTACTTCTAGACTCACTTTCGAGCCCGATTTAGCCCGAGAATCGACTAAACCTGATAGCTCTGATACCAATAAATGTAACACCCCTAACCCCGAACCATCGCCGGAACAGGGTTACGAGGCATTACCGGACATATCAGACAATTTGCAAATATAAATTTTGTTTAATATAAATTTCGGCAGCATTTCTGCTTATTAATATATAAAACCCCCTGTAAAATAAATCGTATTCATTTCAATAAATAACCAATTTAACCAATTCATTTGATAAATTCATTTTCTATTCTAAATACCTTCTAATCAAACTCAATCAATATAATATCAACTTAAATTTATCAAAATATTAGTTAGATTAAAATAAATATACTCCTTTCATTATAATTCTTAAACTTGTAATACTAACATTATTAACCATTTACATTCAAAACATAATAACATTTATACACAACCTACGTACATGCCACATTATAAAAAGGAAATATACATCACCAAAGGTTTGCTGAAGTCGGGTCTGGCTTCGGATGCTGGTTCAGTATTTGACTTCTACAACCTGCGCACGGAAGCAACCGTACGCTGAGTATACATATACTCAGTGGTATTACCATAATTCAAATTATAAACATAATAATCATATCATTAAATCATATAACTTTAATTTTACTAAACCAATTCAACATAAGTTTGTCATTCCCAATATATTCATACAATTTCAATTTTTGCTATTCAACAATTGAAACAATACACAATCAGGTTAAGCTACTATCCATTTCTTGAACCAATGGTTCATACTTTCCATTTTCATACTCATATTCCAATCACATTTTTCAGTTCATGTTCTATTTTCGCATTTCTTTCAATGGCTCAACCATTTCATTTTATTCAATTTAACCTTTTCCCTATTTACCCCTATTAACAGACTCGGACCTTAACGGATACACGGATTCCAACCCAACACTCCAGTACGGCACAATGTGCCTTAACGGTAACAGTATACGACACACAAAGTGTCGAATCGGTAACAGTAACAATATCAGTATTCAACACACAAAGTGCTGAACCTGTAACGGTAACAGTAACAGTATACGACACACAAAGTGTCGAATCGGTAACAGTAACAATATCAGTATTCAACACACAAAGTGCTGAACCTGTAACGGTAACAGTAACAGTATACGACACACAAAGTGTCGAATCGGTAACAGTAACAGTAACAGTAGTCGGCACGTAAGTGCCTGATCAGTAAGCCGGCAAAATCCCGTACTCTTCCATGTCCTATGGCATGCCAATTATATCCGACTCAGCCCGACTAGTTAATAGGGTATTTCAGTTCTCAATTTCATTTTCATTTTCATAATAAATTCAATTTCAATATTAATTACACTTTTCCATTCAATTCAATAAAAACACTTACCTTATAATTTACTTACCATATCCATAAATTAATCTAATATTTAATGAATAAATAAATAGCTTGAATTATAGTAATACAAACCCGAATTTGCTTGATCATTCCTCGGTAACCTTCTCCTTTCCTTTATGGGTTGATGCCTCGAGTTCCTTTTTAGCTACGAAAATAATAATTTACATTATTAATTACAACATTAAATTACAATAAATAATTGAATTTTATTCAATTTCTACTCTTCCTCTTCATTCCACATCTTTTATACACAATTCTATTATTTACTTATAAGTTCTTTCTAGGCTGTCTACCTGAGTCATTGTCACTAAATCATCTATATCTGGAGCTACGGAACTCCAAATTAAGATCCGTAAATTTTTCCCGAAACTAGACTCATATATATTTTTACTGTAAATTTTTCAGAATTTTTGGTATGGCCAATCAATACCAGATTATTCTTAAAGTTTCCCCTGTTTCACTGTCCAACTGCTCTGACCTCTCTTCACTACGAATTAAATTACTATTTGTACAGAATTTAGATGGCCTCCTTGTTTAGCTCATTTGAAACTAGACTCATTAAGGAATTTAACCATATAAATTATGTTCCAAAATAATTTTTATACAATTTTTAATGATTTTTACAAGTCAGAACAGGGGATCTCGAAATCACCCTAAACCAGTTTCACTAAAATTTAAATATCTCACAATACAGAACTTATTTGCTATCTCTGTTTCTTTCATATGAAAATAGACTCAATAAGCTTTAATTTCATATCTCACTCAACTTCTAATTCCATTTCTACGATTTTTGGTGAATTTTCAAAGTTACTCTACTGCTGCTGTCTTAAATCTGTTTTCTTATGATTTATTTTGCAATTAAATCCTAGTTAAGTTTACTTATTTTCTTAACTTAATTCATGCTTGATTCTACTTAAATTCCTTCCATATTCAACTTGATTACAAAATTTTCATAATAAAACCCTAATTTATAATTTCTTCCAAATCAATCCCTATAATACAAAACTTATAGCTTACTTTACAATTTAATCCTTTTACTAACTCTAACTTAAATTTCATTCAATTTAACCCCTTGTTCATCTTTTTCTTTAACATAAACTATACTTAAAAACCAATAAACTCTCAAAATATCAACTTAGTTTCATCAAAATCTTGCTTTAAAGCTTCTAAAACATCAAAATTAAAAGAATAGGACTTGATTGACTTACCTTTTAAAGTTTAAAACCTTGAATCTTTAGTTTTTCCTTTTTCCTTCTTTTTCTTCTTTCTTTCCTGCTTGTTTCGTATGCTCTCTGTTCTTTTCTGTTCTTCTTTGTTTCTTTTTTTTTATTATTTCATTTACTATTTACTTTATTATATAATATAATATTATATTAATATAATTATTTAATAATATTAATAATATATTTTAACACATAAAATCTCAGATTTTTTTTAAGCTTATGCCGCCTCAACTTATGCTAAATGGCATAATTGCCATTTTGGTCCTTTTTATTTTCTTTTAATCTACAATTAGACTTTTACTCCTTATTCAATTTGATCCTTTTTCCTAATTACTCTCAATTAAGCTAAATTCACTAAATAAAAATCTAATTAAGCACACTACTAGACTCATAATTACTCCTAATGATTATTTACTAACTCGATTTACTAAGACAGAGGCCCGATAACACATTTTTTTTTTTTCTGGTGCCCACGGATTTCGGGTCGTTACAAATTTAAATTATTTTTAATTTTTAAAAATATTTTTTATATTTTTTGAACTTTTAAAAATTTAAAAATCAATTAAATGTTTGTGTAATCTACATGCATAACACACAAGTAAAGTTAAAAAAAGGTTAATTTTTTTATCCATTCTGGAATAATTTGACAAAAGACACAAGTTTAAGGACTAAAAAAAGGTGAAAATTAATTGAAGAGTTAATTTTTTTTGTAAAGTTAGAAGATCAAATAAGTCGTTGTAGTTTAATTTTTTACGATTTGTTTAGATGCCATACTAGATGGTGGAGATTTATGTCATAGAATTGATGGAAGCTCCCATGCACAATCATGTTTTTAACTTGTGCGTGCCCCTTATATGCTTCTCTTGAATTGAGCCATTTGATTGAATTTTACGATAATTTAGGATATTCAAAAAAAAATCCTGTAGATCCAAAGGACATAAATAAATACTATTTGATGAATTTGAATACGAGGTCGGAGCGTAATTAGACTATTAAACATGTCAAGCACGTTGCACATTGGACAAATTGTCTTCAACATAGATGAGAGGCTACATTGATGGAGGATGAATATTTTGCAGCATCCGCAATTTATATGAAATGATTTACAGCCAATGGTAAACCAAATCCGCCCGAGCAGACTCATGTACGTCACATTCAACGTCTACTTTCACAACATCAGAGGAAGAACATGGCTGTGCAAGACAAAGCTGACAGAGTAGACCAAGCCAGAGGGAGAAGAAATCTATAACATTGTGACAGAGGTCGAGGTTTAGGCGAAGATGTTGATGCTGAGCAACAAGGCTGTGGTCAAGGGTTGAGCCCAAAGCAAAAGATGTTGAAAAAAATATATAATGAAAAATATTGAAGAGAACTAAAAATAGTGTTTTGAATGTGTAACATTAACTGAGTATTTCCTTTAACTGATTATCTGTTTGATTTTAAAATTTTTAAGTAATTTTTTAATAAAAAAAATCATAAATCATAAATCATTCTTAAGTATTCACAAGTAATAGACATGTTTTATGTTTGTTATATACATTTCGGATATTGTGAATTATACTTGATTATGAAATAAGATTTACATTTGAATATGATAAGCATCCACTAACATTCCTTCCAAAAGACGGAATTGTATGAAACTATAATTTCACATCATCCATATCTCTTTCCACTAGAAGAATGACAAATCAAATTTTTCATCTTGATTTTCGCCTTCGAGAAGGAATTGTATGAAACTGTGATACCACATTATCCATATCCCTTTCCAATAGGAGAATAACAAATTAGATTTTTCCTCTTAGTTTTCAACATTTTCATTCTGACTTGTTATTCTCATATTAGAAAAGGAAATGGATGACTGGATTCATAGTTTCATACAATTACTTCTCAAACCTGTCACTAGAATCTGCAAATTCCATTATTTTATGGGTAATTGTGCAAATTTTCTAAAATAAACTTTATTCATTAAAATTATGCATTTTATGAAAGTAGAGGTAGCTTATTTTTCTGAAATTATTTTAAATCTCAAACAAAATAAATGAATCTTTAACTTATGCCTGCACTTGAGGAACTTTGGCCAATGATTCTTTAATTTTCTCCTCTTCAAATGATAAATCAACTAAACTTCCCTGCAAATACTTCTCATAAGAAGCCAGATCAAAGTGGCCATGCCCACACATTGCCATCAATATCACCTTTGATTCCCCACTCTCTCTGCAGCGAACAGCTTCCCGGATAGTAGCTGCAATAGCATGAGTTGGCTCGGGAGCTGGAATTATCCCTTCAGATCGCGCGAATCGTATTGCGCCTGCAAAGAAAACTCATACCTCTTAGTTTCATATATTTGATCGGAATTCGGAAGTTACTAATCGTATCGATTAAGATGTCTGTTGCTGGTTTTTCAATCTGGATGAATGAACTCACCTTGAAAGCACTCAGTTTGCGGGGTCGAAATTGCTTCCATAAAGCCTAATTCATGGACGTGCGAAATCAAAGGTGCCATACCATGGTAACGTAAGCCACCTATAGGATGAAAAATGCATCAATAATGAAAGAATTATACGGATCAATCAATTAAAGATCTCAGATGCTAATAGTCAATAACAATACCAGCATGAATTGGATCCGGAATGAAATCATGCCCTAGTGTATGCATCTTCATCAATGGAGTCATCCCTGCAGTATCACCAAAATCGTATGCATAGACACCTTTTGTTAATGAAGGACAAGCTGCAGGTTCAACTGCTCGTATAACAGGGTTGATTTTTCCCTTGAGCTTTTCTCTGATAAATGGGAAACTAAGTCCTGCGAAATTCGAGCCACCGCCAGTACACCCGATGATTAAGTCTGGGGTTTCACCGATGGCCTCCATTTGTCGAATACACTCCTCTCCTATCACGGTTTGATGTAGCAAAACATGATTTAGAACACTCCCCAGGCAGTACTTGGTATCATCATTTGCAGCTGCAATCTCTACGGCTTCTGAAATAGCTATCCCTAAACTTCCCGGGCTAGAGGGATCCATTTGAAGTATTTTACGACCTGCTTGGGTAATGTCAGATGGAGAAGGATGAACCTTTGCACCCCATGTTTGCATCATCAATTTCCGATATGGTTTCTGATCGTAAGAAGCACGAACTTGCCACACCTGCAGAAAATTTTCAAATGAAAAAGTCCATAGCTTTACAGCATGAAGAATTCGAAACAATAATTCGACCGAAGAACTTATTCTTACTTCACAGCCAAGACCGAATAAGCTGCAGGCAAAGGCCAATGAACTACCCCATTGGCCAGCACCAGTTTCGGTCACGACATTCTTGACCCCTTGCTGTGCGTTGTAGTAAACTTGCGGAACTGCAGTGTTCGGTTTATGCGATCCGGCAGGGCTGACACCTTCGTACTTGTAATAAATCCGAGCAGGTGTATCAAGAAGCTTCTCCAACCTCTTGGCTCTAAGTTAAAATAAAGACATTATAATTCCGAAACATCAACAATATCTTTGAAAAACAAAGACTTCAGTTCAGACAACAGCTTACCTGATTAAAGGGGTCGGGCGCCAAAGTCTGTATACATCGATAACTTCTTCTGGAATATCTATGAACCTTTCATCGGTAACCTCTTGCTTAATTAATTCATCGGCAAATAAAGGAGACAAATCTTCTGGTTTAACCGGTTCGAATGTTTTCGGATGCAATGGAGGCGGAGGCTTTATGGCTAGATCCGCAACCAGATTGTACCATTGACGAGGAATTTCGATTGCTGTAGAATTGACATTTATAGCTGATCTTGCTCTTGCTCTATAACCGTTAGGAAGCCTTACATGCATTTGTTTTCCATTAAGCATAAGACATCCAGGCCATTGCTTGTCTCCTAGAGGTGTAAAAGTAGTCGAAAAGCATAAGATCGAAGCAATAAAAGAACACTACAAAGAATTGAATGTTACTTCCCTAATAGATAAGATACTATACACAAGGATTAAATATAAGGAACTTTGCAATCAACAATCAAACTTGTAACTCGAATTCGGTATAAGAGATATATGTGAAGTTCAAAGATTTGCAATAGAGGTGCTAAAATGAAACCAAATACGAAAATCTGCTTAAAAAAACCGATAAATTTCAAAATCGAAAAGTTGAACTCTAAACAACCAAACTCAATAGCACGCTGATATGGTTACATTTACATAAATCTACAAACGATCTAACTATCTAAAATCTAAACTGGCTCAAACTTGAAAATAATCAAACCACAATAGCCACAAACCCGAAATAGTCAAAAACGGCATGACCCGTACTTACCGATTTGCCACCATTACATAGGGTATATTCCAATTTTAGGTGGTTCCTAGCAGTTGAGAGTGCTTCATTTGTTGTAGTTCTACACAGTTTTCATGATATGATTATTAAACTTCAAATGTCTGGGCTTCTATTTTTGCCTTTGATATTTCCTACATTGCTCCGACACTTGGTAGGAATGATAGAAAAATGAAAAGAAAAAGTAGTTTTCTTTCCATCCATTGTTGAATAGAGTTGAAAAATGCATAATTTTGAACTAACTCACATATCTCTCGTTTTCTCTTTCTCTCTTTTCTCACTCTTCTTCCCTATTAAAGACACTCAAAATATGTTTTCTTTCCACTTTCCTACCAACCAAGCAAAACTTTAATTTCTCTTTTTAAGTGTAGAACACATGGAACATAAGTATAAGATATGACACTAAAAGTTTCTTCCAATAACATAGAAAAACATAGGATGAGGATATTTCTATACCATCTTTAATACAACCCTAAAAACATAGGATGAGGATATTTCTATACCATCTTTAATACAACCCTACATTCAAGTACAAACCCAAGTAGCTTTCAGTGACAAAGCTTGAAAAGGAAAGAGGAATCAATTGGACAGGTGGGGATCAAGTTAGGGTTGGGTCACTGTAAACATTTTGTTTGCTTTAGATATTCAGTCATTTCAGACACGAATCATTTAAAATTGGGTTAAGACCCAAGTTGTTCAGGCACAAAACTTCGTATCATTTTGGGTTCAATTTCACAGTTCATTTTCAGATTGAATGGAATGGATTTTTTTTTTTTTTACTCTTTTTAATTAAATCAGGGTCGGATTCGGATCGAACAAGTTATAAACTCTACTTCAAATCCTCCCTAGGTTCACTAAATACAAGCAAACACAGCAAATTACCCCTAAATAGGCCTTCAATCAGAGCACTTGATTAAACCACTCCCCCAAACAAAGATACATGTTCCTTTAACCTTAATTTTCTCAGCAAAAATTAAGACACAGCATTAATTGTAGCTCATAAGGAAAATTCAGAAACAAAAAGAAAGAACATGAAGGATCATTCATTCCCCATCATAGCTTCGCAGTAAAAAGAAAATTGCAGTAAAAATCATGGGGTTTGTAATATAGAGATTAAATAAATGGTTACCTTTAGTGGAAATGGTGTACGAAGTAAAGGTGGAAACTGGGTTTGGATTGAAAACTGAGTGGGTGGCCATATTCTAGTTTGGGACTGGAAATGTGGACAGATAGAATACACTACCAAATCAGAGAGACCGGAGCAGAACAGAACAGCAGAAAGAAGGGGGCAAAATATTTTCTGGACGTATTTTAGTCTGTTGATTTTCTGTTTTAGGATATGATTCATAGAATCAGAAATGACCTAAGTTTTTTATGAAGTTTCAGTACAGAGTTAGGCTAATTAAAAGTCAATCACATGACTTCACGTGGAAAATGCGACTCACGCTTCCACGGCTTCATGAAATGTTTTATTAATTAATTTACTTACAAAATTATGTAGATAAATAACTCGTTTTGGCTGCTATTACTATTGACGGTATCATATTTCTAATCATTGATTGGTTTTAAAAAATAATAATAATTATTTTGGATGTTGTCGTTGTCATTGTCATTGACAGTATTAGATTAAAATGTGATTATGTAAAATGTTTAGGGAGCTAGTGAAGCAATTACTCTTTTAGATTAGATGAAAAATAATAATATTTACATGTTAAATTTGTCTCCTTTTACAATTAAATTTAAATAGCTCTTAAAATATATAAAAAACAAAAATGAACTCTCTTTTTTTGAAAAATAATAAATTTAAAAAATATATAAAATTCTTATTTAAATTACTTAAATATATCCCTCAAGCATTTTCGTTAAGTAAAAAATAAGAAGAAAAAAAAGAATTATATTTTAAATTTATTGTTTTTAGAAAAATAAAAAAATGAAAATAGTTTATTTTTATTATTAGTATATTTTTAAAAGTTATTTAAATTTAATTTTAAAGGAGAACATAGTAGTAGATGAAAAAATTTAAAAGCATTTAATTGGGTGTCGTCATAGTCATGATGTAACCCGTTTTTTATCAAATCTAAAAAGATAAATATTTTATCAAGTCCCTGAACATTTTATATATTCACACTCTAATTTGGTACCGCAAATGGCAACGCCAACACCCAATTTTTTTTTTTTGAAACCAGCCAACAATTGGCCCATTATAAAAGATAGTGCCACCAATGACAGCAGCGACACGAAGATTTATTGTTCGTATAGAATTTTACAATTGAGTCCTTTTTATAAATATAATAATTTATATGGGTTATTTCTGAAAAAAGCCCGCTTTCACAATAGGGACGGGAAGCCAGCTATAATTTTGTACTTTTTATTCTTAAATTATTTTAATTTCATCTATTTTAAAATACTTTTTTCGTAATATCTATTTATATCTAATCTAATACTTATATTTAAACATTTTAATGAATTGATCTCACCCTTAACATATTACCGACTCAATTATATTTATATTTAAACATTTTATCGAGTTTGTAAATTGATATCACCCTTGACTTGAGTGACCAACTCAATTATAAAATTAAAAAAATATATTTTATTTTAAATTATAATTAATATTTTTATATATCTTTAAATAAAATAATTAAAATTGGATAAAAGATATATTTAATAATATTAAAATATAAATTTATTAGCACTTCAATTATAACATAACATATTTTCTTTTTAACAACCACATTATTATAAATGTAATAAAATCTAATATTATATTAAAATTTGGATTAAAATGATTTCACTCCTACCTTTAATATCTAAATTTTATTATTAAAACTAAAGTCATATTTCATTTATCGTATCAATTATTTTACCGACATTAGTGTATTTTTTTTTAATAGCAACATCAGTGTATTTTAATTGGTTGATTTTGTGTTTTTCTTTCTTCAACTTGGAGATGATGACCCTCGTAGATGACATTGAATTTTGGATAAATCAACGTTTAGTTATTAAACTTATTTTTTGTTAAATTTAGTCTTTAATTTTTTTTTGCACTTTAATCCAAAAATTTGGTGATTTTTTTTATTTAGTCTCTAAATTTTGTTTTTTTAAAGTGTGATAATATGGCTGGGTCATCCGTCCAAACCCGAAGATCTACTCGAAAAGTGGAAGAGTTTGAGTAAAAATATAGGTCTAAAAAATGGACTTAGACAAAAAATCAGACCTTTTTTTTAAACGGACTAAGCTTCAGGTAGGATTTTTTTGGCTCGAATCAGTCTAAACTTTCTTAAGTAGTAAATTGATATTAAAATAACCTACACTAATCAAAGTTTAAGTGGTAAACTGAAAACAGAGTTTAAAATGGGAGAAGAAAAGCCGAAAAATACGAGGCATAATGCCGTATTATTGTTTGGATATTTTATAACTTATGTTTTATTGTTAATTTGCTATATTTTAGAGGCATTTATTTGCTAAGTTGCAACTATGTTAGTGTTATTTAATATAAAGACTTTTTTAATATATTTTCAATTTGTTGGGAAACATTTACTTTAATGTTTTTAGTGTATTTGATGTATTATATTTTTTAATTTTATTTTTATATAAAAAATTTAATATGGGAGGGCCGAATCGGATTCAAGTTTAGCATTTTTAATCTGGATTAAGTTTGGACAAAATTTTAAGCTTATTTTTCGAGTCAAGCCAAAGCCTAAAACAAAGAACTTACAATTTTGGGTTTTTTACTGAAATGGGGTAGAAAAAAAAAACCAAAATGGGATGGGTTTTTGATTATTTACTGAAATGGGGTAACCAGGGTTGTCACGCCACTCCCATAGGCGGCACCACCCTGGTGTCAGCCATTACCTGCATCAAAATTAAAAAAACAGTTAGAAACAGTGAAGAGAAACAGTAAACGACAGAGGCATGCAGCAACAGCAGAAAAAAAAGTTATAAACAGTGGTAAAAGTCGACAGAAGCTGAACAATGGACTACCAGAGGCGGCACCGCCTGGACAATGGACTGCTAGAGGCGGCACCAAAGCCAGGACAATGGCCTGCCAAAGGCGGCACCGACTGGTGGACAGGACTTTTCCTGCATGCGGTTTTGGCACCTTGTGCCTCATGGGGACCTTAAAATGGTCCCCTCGTCACCCGAAGTTTGAAGCAAGAAGCTACAGAAGCAGAAGCAGCAGCAGCAGCAGAAGAAGAAGAAGAAGAAGAAGAAGAAGAAGAAGAAGGTGGTGGCGCCGGAAAAAGAAAGAGGAAGAAGAAAGAAAGAAGGAAGAAGGAAGAAATCAGGGGAAAAAAATTAGGAAAATTAGGTATTTTTTTAAAAAATAATGTTTGTGTTCTTGATTTGTTGTTGTTAGTATATTATTTTATTAGATATTAATTTTTATTTTATTACTTATTTTTTGTTAGTAGTTTATATTAATAAGTATTGTTACTTAGTTAAGATTAGTAGGTTAAGTAGTAATTTAGTTATTTAGTAAGTTAGTTATATTATTATTGGTAGGTAGTTAGAAACCCTAAAAAAATAGTTATGTTAGTTAGTATGTTAGTATATATTAATATGTTAGTTTTTAACACTAACATTATTTTATTTAGTATATTGTTATTAGTTAAACCTTAATAATTAATTTAGATAGTATATAAAACAGTTATTATTATTGTTAGTGTAATATTGTTGTTAGTAAAAAATGGTAAATATTATTTTATTTAGTATTATATTATTATTGTTAGTAATATATTATAATTATTGTTAGTATAAAAAAATATTAAAATAATACATAAAACATTATGTATTAAAATAAATAATATAAAATAATAAGATACGAAAATAGTATATCTTTTGAAAGTAATAGAATTTGAGAAAAAAGAAAATACGAATAAATGGTCAAAATAAGTGGTTATTACTAAATTGATATATAAAAAATAGTAAAATAATACATTTAAAACATTACGTACTAAAATAAATAATATAAAATAATAAAATACGAAAATAGTATTTTATTGAAAGTTATAGAATTTGAACACTTAGAAAATACGGACGAACATAGTGCCAAAATAAGTGGTTTTTATTAAATTTATATAAAATGAACAGTAAAATAATATATTTGAATCATTATGTACTAAAATAATATAAAATAAAACGAACAAAGGCTCGTAATATATAATAATTATGTACTAAATTATTATTTGTTAATCACTCTAAAATAATATAAAATAAAACGAACAAAGGCTCGTAATATATAATAATTATGTACTAAATTATTATTTGTTAATCACTGGTTTTATTAGAAAAATGTATACGTATACGTAATATTGTTATTAAGGAATCCTAAAAATTATTATTATTACTTTAGCTATGTTAATATAATAATAATATTATTAAGAAACCGTAAATATTATTATTAGTTATTATCATTGTTTGTAAAAAACCCTAATTATTATTTTAGTTAATATTATGATGTTTGTATAAATAATAAAATATTATATTTATTATGCGTCATTTACATGATGTTTTTGTTATATTATTAGTATTGGCATGTTATTTGTTAATAGATTTATTGTTTTTTATGTAGGTAAAAAATTTATTTGAGACGGAAATGACTTCATTGATTAGTAAAGTTCCTCACATATCTGACGCTGCTAATAATATGGTAATGTATTGTTATTTATTAATCACGGGGTTATATTAACAAAATAGCTACATAATAAATTATGTTATTAACTTTTTTATGATTTAACACTGTCAAGACTCGTACCGTGTATTAAGGGGCCGGGTGAATGGCTTAAGAAATCCCCCGGATGAACGATTGATGCCGTATATAGAGCAAGCTGGATTCGGGTCAGTAGCACTGATCCGGATGTTTGACTTGCGGTATGATTTAATATCCGCACTAGTCGAGCGTTGACGCCCGGAGACCCACACTTTTCATTTCCCGTGTGGAGAGTGCACAGTCACTCTAGAGGATGTTGCATTGCAGCTTGGGCTCCCAATTGACGGGAGTCCCGTTACGGGCGTCAGTGCGATAGCTGACCCGTTTACACTTTGTCAGAGCCTACTAGGGGACTCGTACGACAATGATGGAGAAAATTTTACAGAATTGAAATTTACATGGCTGAGAGCGAGGTACAAACAGTTATCAGCTGATGCCACTGAAGGCGAGTTGATGTGCGCTAGTCGATCGTACATTATGCACATCATAGGGGGTGTACTGATGCCTGGTGCAAACAATAATAGGGTTCATATTCAGTACCTACCCCTATTGGCTGATTTGAGCAATGCTTGCTCGTATAGTTGGGGCTTCGCAGTTCTTGCGTGGTTGTACCGTGAGCTTTGTCAGACGACAAATCCAGCGGCCGTAGACATAGGCGGATGCCTTACACTATTGCAGTCTTGGGCTCTGTATCGGATGCCATTCTTGGCATCAGTTACCCACCAACCATACGTATATCCGTTAGTAAACAGATGATAAAATATAACTTGTTATTAATTGAAAATTTCTTTATATTGATACTATTTGACTTAAATTTTTTTTTTGTAAGTGGAGTATTTATCCGGGTATCGGGAGGTCGTACACTGTCCCGATATACCGGCTTATGATTGAACAACATGCCGGGGAAGAGGTAAGCGATTCCAATATTGGTTACATGGTAGTTTGTATATCTTATGCACACCGTGTTTAATTTTAACAATGTTATTAATCGTGCAGTTTATATGGATGCCATACCGTAGACCGGAAATTGCATCCGTTATACCCCCGTCCGCCTATATCCACTCGTATATGTGGTGCATAAACGCACCAATTGTCTGTTTCAATGTAGTCGAGTGGTATCACGGGGACTGAGTGCTGCGGCAATTTGGTTGCGTCCAATATATCCTGGATCCGCCATGCCAGGTGGGAGAGGTTCATTGCAAAAATAAGAGAGGGAGACAAGACTTGGACTGGGGGGTTTGGCATGGCCAATTTATTGCGGTGTGGAATGATCGCATGTCCCGAATGCCCCGGATGGATATGGCTTCCGGTCTTCAACCTCCATTAGAGTACATACAATGGTACTCTAGTATGGGGAAGCCATATATACTCGGAGGGCAGTCGACTGTAGTCCCCCCACACATGCAGCGACATGGGGCATACAAGCCAGTGGCAGATATGGAGGCCGAGGCAGCTGCAGATCCTGATCTCGAGCCGGAGCCCGAGTAATCACATTCACATTCGGATGCACATCCGTATCATCCATATATGTCGGGCAATGACTACTTTCTGGGCTCGTCAGGAGGTGGATACCAGCACGGGCTTGATATATTTGGATCGTACACACCGCAGTACAGCACTCCCGGCTCGTATCCACTGCAGGACATCAGGCCTCCTGGGTCGTATCCACTGCAGCAGGGCACTCCTTCTTGCTCAAGTTCATCTATGCCCTTCGAGCCAAATGATTTTTCGACCATGTTTAGCACACCCCCACCTGGACCCCCACCTGGACCCCCATCGGAGACTGAAGAGGATGTTGGTCGTCGCGGACACCCACGACGTGAACGTCGACCACCGCAGAAGTACACACCGAGGACTATACCATCGAACCATCAGTTTTAGGTGTTTCTTACGGTTTTGATTTTCTTGTATTTTGTATTTGTAAATATTACGATGTTTGTACTTTATTTGTTTAAAATTAACTTGATTATTTGCAGCTTTAAAATTTCGTAACAAGATTTGACCATGCGATAGAATATTTAAGTTTGATTTTTGGTCATATATATGGTCGCTATGATTACTTAATATTGCTATGATTTTTGATTATTTGGAGCTTTAAAATTTCGTAACAAGATTTTAGGACATAACACCTACAGCTCACTGAACACAAACGCAATCATCAAATTAGGACCAAAATCAATCCTAGTATAAACATGATATATATATATATATATATATTAACCGTTTAAATGATCATTATATATATACCATCGAAACATGCTTGAAACATAGCCAAACTAACCAATATTAGAAACTTGCATACTATGCGCATCATATATCAATACAAATATTTATATAAGTCATAATTAAACTTGCATAGACTCAAGTATTTTAACTAGTCATTTTCGCATGGCTTGTAATTACAACTTTAAGATTTATCAAAATCATATGCTAGCCTATACATGCCATTGATCTAAAGTTTGTATACAAAAGAGATACCAAGACTTGGTTGATAATGTGATGAGCTTCAACTGTGGTTCCGAGCAGAAGACAAACTCTCCAAATGAATCTACAAAAAAATACCATCAACCACAAACGAGATAAGCTTCCAAAGCTTAGTAAGATTCAAACAATCCATTCGTATACAATTATATATATAAATCAATTTTATTAGGTAACCAAGCATTCAAAAATTTGATCCAATGGTAACCTTTATTCATTCGAATGAACAGTCTCATACTTTACTTATTTCCATATAGCACCATCATATATTGATAGATAGCACATGAAATTTGTCCTTACCAAATTCTATACTCCACCTTGAATTACCGGAATATTCAAGAAATAATAATTAACTCATACCTTCAATGAACTTACCAAATCTTCTAATCACAATACACAAATACCAAGGGCAAAATGTTCATTACCCTTTTTCCAACTCATTTCTTCCATTTATTTAACTAATTAATCCTTTCTAAAATTTTCTTTTTAATCAAAACACACTAATACCAAAATCCATCTAAAATTCTAAAAAATCCTATAAATCTAGTTCATTTATAATATAAACCATCATAAATCACATAATCACCCAATTTCTATCCATGGCCATATTCAAAACATACAACCAAATCACAAATTAAAAAATGGGCTAGTTAATATGCATGATAACAATCTCAAGAATGTTGAAATTAATGAAAACTAAGCTTAAATACCAACCTTATTTGATCACGCATAAACTGAAAATGGAGAGAGCTTGAAATCAGAATACAAAACATGTTAATCTGAATAAGCTCAATTCCCAGTCGCTCGTGACGATTGTCCAACATGATAGTTTCGCTGCGGGCATTTACTTCGATTATGACCACCTAACCTGCATATTACACAGCGCTTACCATCGGATTTCTCCCTAATGTCCATTTCATTACAGATTCTAGATGATTGCGGACGACCTCTCGGATTCCTGCGTAGCACTCTATCTAGGACAAGCTCGAAAGTCGTCCGAGGCACCTCCCATATAGACAGGTCGAGCAGGACAGGGAACTCATTTTCCCAGACACGCAATGTACGCTCTAGCGTGTACACATCATCGACAAAATGTTCAACATTAAGGTTCACTTTAGCACACGCTGCCACGACATGTGCACACGGATAATGAAGTGTTTGGAACCTCCTGCATTCGCACTGTTTGCTGCGAAGATCGACTCCATAAGACCTAGGTGGCAAACCGGGTCGGCGACCGATGGACTTCAACTCAAAAAGTTTCCATTCGTCGTGAATATATTTCTACAGTCATCGACCTCGCAATCCGACGGTCTGCAATCAATGTATCCCTGACATCTTCCACAAACACATGTCCTGCATTCATCTGGTTGACTTGTTGTTCACCCATTCTTGGCATCAAGGTTGCCAACCTGTAGAATGTAGCTGAGAAGACAGATGAAATCGGAAGATGTCGTGTTTTTAACAACACGGGGTTGACCCCCTCCACCAAGTTTGTGGTCATTTGACCATAACGAAAGCCCTCGTCACAACTTTGAGCCCATTGCCACAGCTTCATTGTACCCAACCACTCCCGAAAAGATTTATTCGTTTGACATTCCATGTCACTCTCAAGTTGAGTCATTCTTTGGCAAAAAATATGTGGCTCTAACTCGTACGTTGTACATGTTTTAAAAAAAACATAAGTTACGGTAACTGGATAACATAAAAACATTAAACTTATATTGAAAATATAAGGTTATCCTTTACCCATTTTCACCACTTCTCTCTTCCAGTTTGCATTCTTATACTCTCGAAGAAAGTTAGCCGCAATGTGACGGATGTAGTAAACGGATTTCCATGGCACACCGGAACGCCTAATTGCGGCAATTAATCCTTTCCCTCTATCGGAGATGATGCAAATATTATCGTTGCTAATAACATACCTCCGCAGGTTGGTAAGGAAGAATTCCCAGGATTCCATATTCTCCTTATCTACTATTGCAAACGCTATTGGGAGCAAGTTCCTATTGCTGTCTTGAGCAACTGCAATAAGTAAGATCTGTGTATATTTTTCGTATAGCCATGTCCCATCCACCTGCACAAACGACTTGCAGTGTGGAAATGCCCGTACACATGGATCAAACATCCAGAACATCCGATGAAAAATTCTTTTCCCCGGCTGTAATTGGTCATTTGGGCCGTAAAAAGGTCGTGTCTGTAACTCAATCACAGTTCCTGGTATGTACTCCCGCATAGCAGCTATCCATCCCTGTAGCTCATTATACGATGAATCGTAATCCCCATACAATTGTTCCATTTCCATCTGTTTAGCTATCTACGCCTTTCGATATGATACTTGATACTGGAATCATGCTTGTATTTCAGCAATCAGTACCGAAACTTTAATAGTCGGCATGTCCTTCACCATTGGCACGATACACGTACATATAGTTTTGGAATCAAGTTTTCGATGATCTTCTGTCATACGTGTCGATCTGCATGTGTGAGGCTCAACCAATTTTCTTATCTCCCACATCTGTGAATTTCGAATGAATGCAGCTCGTACCCGCCAATTGCAGCCTTCCGCTGCCTTCCAACACTCCGCAATATATACTTTCGATTTAGACTCTGCGACTTTGTAATCCACTGATATATCCATGCTATACCGTTTAATAGTAGATACGCACTCTTCTTTACTTCTGAATCTCTGGCCTACGAATAACTCCTCATGATCGGAATTTACGGCGAGCCAGTGAGCAGGATATATTTCAGGGTACTCCGGAAACTCAGTTACATGCGCTGCGTCGGGGTCTATGAGCGACATGTGTGGCCTATGATTATTGTGTATCATAATATATCCCATCTGGTTCCCGACCAAAGACGCACTAATGTTCCCATCGTCATTCACGTCTTCATCGCCAATATCATTAGGTATATCGTCCATATCGGGATCACTGTCAATATCGACCTCTTCCTCACAATGATCACAACTATCGTGTCCATCATCACCATCGACATCATTATCGGGTGTAATATTAAGATCGATATCGATCCCATGTATAGTCGAGTCTGCATCAACATACGATATTGGAGGCACCGTGCACGGTTTTTGAGCTCCATGTTCTTCACCATATGCATTGATGTCTTCATTTTGCTCAATATCGGCTAACTCAGCAAATAAGTGAATCGGTGCATTTTTGTTACTCCTATTCCCACAGTAAAGAGCGATCATTGTCTCCACGTCTTCGTCGTCTACAAGTTCCATTTCTGTGAATTTGATCGGATCTGTTGAAACTGAAAACTTATAGAAAATTCTCGAAATAATTCTCCCACAACGTCTAACAATTTTTGTGTTAATCCTTCCCTTCATATCATCCAACGAGACATTTCTATTAAATCTCATTGCTATTTGTTGCCGACATTTAAATATGCATCTAACGGTTGTTGTTAAGATGATTCCATCGAAATAAACGCATACGAAAAACTGATCATCCATCTTCAATGGTCAATCTGTTAAAAAATAAACAAAATTTCTCAAAAAAAATTTAAAACATAACATTCACAATAAAAAATTAATTAATATAAATACATAACTTACTAACAAATCAAAATAAACAAACAAATAGCTTTAAAACAAAACTAAAAAATTTAAAAATAACAAAAATAATAATTATATTTTTTACTATACTAATAATATTAATAATACTAACTAAAATATTAACTTTTTAGAGTAATATACTAACGTATTAATACACTAACTAACAATATATTATTTTAAGGTTCTAAGGGTTTTAAACTAACACATTAATATACATACTAACTAACAATATATTATTTTAAGGTTCTAAGGGTTTTAAACTAACATATTAATATACTAACACATTAATATACATACTAACTAACAATATATTATTTTAGGGTTTTAACTAACATATTAATATACTAACACATTAATATACATACTAACTAACAATATATTATTTTAAGGTTCTAAGGGTTTTAAACTAACATATTAATATACTAACACATTAATATACATACTAACTAACAATATATTATTTTAGGGTTTTTAACTAACATATTAATATACTAACACATTAATATACATACTAACTAACAATATATTATTTTAGGGTTTTTAACTAACATATTAATATACTAACACATTAATATACATACTAACTAATAATATATTATTTTAGGGTTTTAAACTAACATATTAATATACTAACAATATACTAACATATTAATATACTACTAACATATTAATATACATACTAACTAACGATATATTATTTTACGGGTTTTAAGGTTTTTAACTAACATATTAATATACTAACTAATATATTAACTAACATATTAATATACTAACTAACAAATTTTTTTTAGGGTTTCTAACTACCTAATAATAATAATATAACTAACTAACAAACTAACTAAAATACTAATTAACCTACTAATCCTAACTAACTAACTAACTAACAATAGCTATAAACTAAACTAAACTAAACACAAGCATTGTTTAAAAAAAAATTATACCTAAGTTTCCTTCTTTTATTTTCTTCCCTCTGATCTTTCTTTTTTCTTTCTTTCTTCTTCCTCTTTCTTTTTCCGGCGCCACCACCTTCTTCTTCTTCTTCTGTTTCTTTTTCTGCTGCTTCTGCTTCTGCTTCTTGCTTCACATTTTGGGGGAGTGAATTATCTGCTATTGGTGTCGCCTCTGGCAGGCCATTGTCCTGGCTTTGGTGCCGCCTCTGGCAGTTCATTGTCCAGACGGTGCCGCCTTTGGCAGTCCATTGTTCAGCTTCTGTCGACTTTTACCACTGTTTATAACTGCTTTTTTCTTCTGCTGCCGCATGCCTCTGTCGTTTACTATTTCTCTTCACTATTTCTAACTGTTTTTTTAATTTTGATGCTGGTAATGGCTGACACCAGGGTGGTGCCGCCTATGGGAGTGGCGTGACCACCCTGGTTACTCCATTTCGGTAAATAATCAAAAACCCATCCCATTTTTGTTTTTTTTTTCTACCCCATTTCAGTAAAAAACCCTACAATTTTGCATCAACTCAACCTAGTCCATAATCATATCTATATAATATTTTGAAATTGTACTACATTATTATCTGAAAGTGCTTAAAATTTTATGTAAAATTTTAAAATATAATTTTTAAATTATTAAAATTTGTTAAATTCTCATATCATCATATCATAATAGAATTTAAGTTCAGACATCTAAAAGGAAAAAATGTCATGATCCAAAATTAATGTGATTGATGCGTCGTTGAAAGCACAAAAAATATCCTATTCCCTGTAAAATAGTAAAAATAACAGTAAAGGGGAAGTAGGGTTGAATCCTCAGGGACCGGATTGTACGAATGCTCGTTTCTTGAAATCCTGGACAATTTCTTAGCCAAGAAAATCTGCGTTCCTGAAAAATAAAAAAAAAATAGAATTAAGAATTTCGATCTGGAAAAATAAAAACAGAATTTAAAGTGAATTAAAATTGCGAAATTAAATAAATTGCGAAAATTAAAATGAGGAATATGAAAATAAACAGAGTTTAGGGAAGAGTAAGTTTCTTATGTGGGAGATTCTAGCCTCCGGTTGTCTCGTTCCGCCTTGGGTTCAATCGTTGACTTTTAAGTAACCCTTCTCGAGCATGATAAGCCAGTTATAGTGGAAGAGGACGCCTACGACCACCAGCTCCAAGGATTTAGACTTAAAATTTGGTGGAGCCTGACTCTAGCCAATAATCGCTTTTGTGGGACTATCTTCTGCTAGATCATCACTTCCCAATGGCGAATACCACACCGTTTTGTCTCTTGGAGTCGCCAAACTCTGACGCAGAAAGCCAACAAACCGACTGTGTAACCTTCCCAAAATGTACAAAGCGGCCGTTCCTTGCACAAGTTGAAAAGATCACCTATTAAGGCACATGGATGGAAGCGTCAGCCCCGTAATGCTGAGAAATAATGAATATCTTGTTGAGAAGGCTAAGTGCGGGTTCTAAGCCAAATGAACCTTTTTGGGGAATTTTAACAACCTTCGGCTAGAAGGAGATGTCAAAGATGTGCCACTTCATCCCCTATTTATAATACTAGAAAACCTAGCCTATTCCTAATTAAATTTTAAAAGATAAATACAAATAAATAAAGATAATTAAAGATAAATAAAGATAAATGAAAATAAATCCTAAAATTAAATCTAAATAATTATCCTTAATAATTATCCTAATAACATTAAATAAAGTCTTGTGCTATAAAATCTCTTCTTTTGCATTTTTGTCCTTAGGTCTTCCATGTTTGTATTTTCGGCACCACCTTTTTGCCTCTGTCGCATGTTGGCCTAATTCATCTTTAGTTTCATGCTTTTCGCCCTTAAATTTACTTTTGCCTTCAATTTAGTCCCTAAAAGATAAAAGACCATAAATAGTCCAAATTAGTAGAATCATACTCAAAATAACTCAAAATAAATATGCAATTAGCACATAAAAATATGACGTTCTAGAGTATTATCAGTGACCTTAAATAAGTTTAAAGTTGAAGCAAAATAATTACTAAATTCAAGGATTAAATATTATTTTATGAAGTTTTAGTACCGAGTTAAATGAATTATGGTGAATCACACATGGTTCCATGTGAAACATAGTACGTAACAACAACGACAGGAAACCATGCTATAATTTTTCTTTTTTTCCTTATATTATTTTAATTTATGTATTTAATAGAAGGTAAATTATACAGTTGGTTATTTAATTTTTATAAGTTTTTATTTTGGACACTAAAAATAAAAAGTTTTGTAATTTAGGCATTATTGTTACACACTTTTATCATTTTAGTCATTCGTCGTGAATTTGCTTTTACATATACTCATTTTAGTCACCCAACTTTTATAAGTTTTCATTTTGGCCACTCATTTTCTTTTTTAGGATTATATTTATTTTAAAAAAAAAAACTAGGTTTATACATGGAATTAGGTTATTAAACTGTTGAAATAAAATCCAAGTTTTTCACTTGTAACTCAATTTCATGTAAAAGCTCAAGTTTTTCCCTATAAAAAACCTAGTTAATTCCCTCTAAATCCTTGAATTTTTCACTGCTAAAAAAAATGAAAATTAATTCTTAAAAAAAGGAAATTAAAAAGTTAATGTAATTTCTTGGTTTTCAGTGGTATCGAAAAATGGGATTCCTAAATCTCGTTTCCATAAACTAAATCCGTAAATATTAAATAAGAATATTTATAGAGCTAGTGTATTGATGAATTTAGTTTTGGGTAAGTAATTTAGCTGAATTGCTAATTAATTGTGTCTTAAAGACTAAATCATAAAAGTTCAATCGCTATAGATTTTTAATTAGAAAATGGCTTAAGGACTTAAATAACAATTAATCGAAAGAGGCAAAGTGGTTATTAGACCATTTTTAAGTGGATGATGTTAAGTTTCATTAGTTAAATTAATAAAGAATTATTAAAATTAAAGTTTAATTAAATTAAACTATAAACAAGAAAAGTTAGTGGATGTTCACCATTTTTTCATTTGTGCCGTCCTCCATACGCAACAATTAGTAAAACTTCAAACTTTTCCTTATCACATTCAACTATATATAGGTAAGTGAAATTAGTTCATTTTCTTGTAATTTTTATATATTTGAGGTCATGGGAGCTTGATTTAGCTAGTCTATGTACTAATTTGTAAAACTGTTAAAGTTTTAGAAAGTTTCCATTGTTGATTTCTTGAAGATTTAAATGTGAAATTGATAGGAATTAAGTTTAGTTTAAGAAAAGGACTAAATTGTAAAGCTTAATTGATAGATTTGTACAATAGGGGCCAAATTGAATAAAATGAAAATTTTTCATAGAATTTCAATAGAAATAAAAAGTAGGAGGTCCCTAATGAGTAAATGTTAAATCAGATTTGGTCTACATTGAAAATTATGCTAGTCCCGATTTTAGGAACTAAATTGAATAAATTGCAAAATATGTGTGACTTTGTAATTGAATGTGATTTGATATAGAATTTGATATTTTGTATTTTCAAATTATTATTCGTAGCTAAAAACGACGCGGGAACATCATGAGGGATTAAGATTTTGTTATGTGTTATTAAGTTGTATATAAAAAATAAAAAATAGGACATGTGACATGTGACAAAATCTTAATCTCACTTGTGTTTAAAAATTTTCATCATCAATGCATCAAATAGTTACTCATTATATATTACTATAGATTTAATTTTTATACGTTATAAATTATGTATTATATAAAAATATCATAATATAATATATTACAATTTTTGAAAATAGGCTAGGACATTTAAGGTTGGAGCCTAGCTCAACTCATATTTCAAACTGATTTAATTCTTCTATTGAAGCTTATTTTTTGAGCTTAATATTTTTGTCCAAATCCTCTAAAATTTTGAATAAACCTTCGGGCATTTGAGCAATTAACTTGACCCTTGAATACATCTAGTAGCTAGTCAATTCAAGAGTAGGGGTGAGTGTTTGATTGAATCAAGTCGAATCAAGTGAAAAATTTTAAGTTGACGAGTCATATTTTATCATCTTAACTCAATTTAAATTTTTTTTCGAATCGAGTCAAGTCAAATAAAGTGAAATTGTTCGAGTTAAATTAAAAAAACTAAACATGTTAAATTAAAATCTTGTTACAGTATAACTAGTTTCATGTTAAAGCACATAAATTTGCAACCATATATATTTGAAAACTTTTTCAAAGCAAAATAATAATAATAATAAATATTTTAGTATGATAAACTTGAATCATTTAGTATGATAAACTTGAATCATTCATTAACTTAAGTCCCCAAAATTATTATTCTAGAAAATTTTTAATTTTAACTTTATTTATATATATTTTTAGATTTTTTTGAAATTTTTATAATTTTTTTAAGAATATAAATTTTGAATTTTTTATAAATATTTTGAATTTTAAAAACTATTTTGAATTTTTAAAAATTATTTTGAATTTTTTTTTGTGTAATTTTTGTTGAGAGAGAGACCAATTTGCTCATTTTCAAACTTGACAGAGACCAAAAGGGTATTTACACCAATTTATTATTCGAACTATTCAAGTTATTCGAATAGTAAAATTGAACTTGATTCAAATTCGAAACTCGAATTACTTATTCGAGTTGACTCGAATAATTTGAATAACTCAATTTAGTTGACTGAAATTTAAATTTTATTTTATTTTTTTGAATTAAATTAAGTTTTGTTTATACCAAAACTTGAAATATTTTCAGGTAAACTCTTCATAGGTAAACACTTTTTAGCCCATTTGAACTTTAAATTGTGTCCATCATGGTACATATTCATATATGTATATATTGTTATAATAATAGTTAGATTATAGCACATCGAGAGAAAAAAATATGTAATAAATTTATAAAAAAATGAAATATAATTTTTATTGAAATAGTAAAGTAAAGATAATAAAAATTATAATGTCTTAAGTCAAATTTTGTAATGTGCATGTGTTATTATAGAGTTTTATTGAGGGGGGTCAACTCTTTTGGGAGAAGTCTTCGATGAGTTATCCACTAGGTATTCAACTAGGTCCTCAACAATTGAAGGTATTGTCTTGGGTTCTGGATGATCAGAGTTTTGTCTCTTGACTCTACGAAGAGCCTCGAAGGTTCACGGTCGAGTGGTACCATGTCTTCTTACTAAGGCTACTCATGCCTTGGTTGGTAGTTCGATCCCCTGTGCACGCATCTTCCTTGATTAATTATCTACACGCCGTTCAAGTATGTTCTCTCTCCACCAACCGAGGTGCTCCCACTTTGTGAACCCTCGGGGCTCTCTGTAGAGTCAAAAGACAAAACCTGGACCATCTTGGGCTTGGGATAATACATTCGATGGTTTAGAGTCTACTCAACTGTCTAACAAACGACACTTCGAAGACTTTTCTTGAAGGAGCCGACCCCCTTCAACCAGTTTATATAAAAATATGAAAAGATAAAAATATTTTCAAAATAATATATGTTGCTTTATAAAATAATAAATTTTTGATAATTTTACAACTGAATTAAAACTTAATTGATGAGTGACATCAGTTCAATTAAACTCTTAAATATATATAATAGATAATATAGATCATGATGAGCTGCATGCAGATATTATCACAACTTTTATAGGTAGTCAATCGCACGTGACTAAAAGGATTAGTGATGAGGTGACTCTTATTTTTTTAATAAAATTTTTATTCTAAAAATTATAATTTATCTTGTTTTCTCAAATTTGTTAAACTAGTTTAATTTAAAATTAGTTGTGATAGCTTGGGGACTCCATTAGGAATATTTTTGAGAAGCCTAACCTTAATATTTGATTAGTTGAATCAGTGTTTAATTATATAATCCCTTCAATTTTGCAAACAAATATTTTAAAAGTTCTCTCTCATGGATTCATGTATATTTTTGTACATGTTTTCTTTTTTTACTATATATTTCTAGATTTTATGTGTTTTAAAATTTTTGTTGTGTTATTTATTTTCGGGTTTTAATATTTGTAAAAGGTTTGTGACTATTCACTTATACTTTAAATAAGATAAATTTTATATTCGTTTAATTCAATGGGAGTAAAAAAAATATTACGCTTTTATGAGATTTTTTCGTGTAGACTATCGAAATAATTTTGGAATACATACACTTTATGTCTTGATGAGTAACCCTTTGTGTAGACAAAGGGAAATGTATTTCCTCAAATTGAAATCGTAAACCTATAATGGATGAAGATCAAATATCCTTATTAGTGACAAGAAGGATAAGTCGAGTGCTTTTATAAAATGCAAACAACCTATAATTAACCAGAAGAATCCATCCGAGTAAAGCCATGTCCAACCTTTGTCACCAAAATAAGTGCACAAAATGAAAGGTTGTTACAATAGGCTTGTTATTTTATAGCTTTTGTATCCCATTCATTTCTACGATAGAATCAGTTTAATTTGTAAATAAATTTGCTAAAGTATTTTAGATTTTTCCACATGTTTTTATTTTAAATATTTGTGCTTCAACTTATCTCCATAACATGCATCCTGTTAACCACATTTATTCCATGCACGCATACATTCATTATATGCATTTAAGAAGTAGTGATTGGCTGAGCTTTTTAAGTGGGTTTCTCTTTCAAATTAGAATTGTAAGAATCATTGAATGCCACCGCTAGTGTTTGTGTAAAACCAGAATCATGGAGGGAATGTTTGTGTAAAACCAGAATCATGGAGGGAAACCCATTGCCTAAAATGGAACAAACCAGAGATGCCCAAGAAGAAAACCAAGAAAAGGTAGCGTGAATTAAGAGGAAACTAGGGAACAAATTGCTAAACTGATGGATCTGATGTCTGTTATGGTTAAGGAAAAGGGGCATCTTAGAAACATTGTTATAGATGGAGAGAAAAGATATAGTCACCTAGTCGTATTCCCTGATGGCCAATGTTCTTATGAAATGCACCCCCAAGTAGTTCCACCAACTAAGAGGGTACCATTTATCTATATTAATCCAAGAGCAACACATCAGGATCCAAGATGATAAGGTTTACCTTAATCGACCCAATTATGTCGAACATGATTGAACCCACCAAATAGAAAGAGTTGAGAAGCAGTAATGTTGCACTACTTGAATCACTAGAAGCCCAAGACAAGTATCAGTTATTTGCGGTCGATTAAAAGCATGGAAGAGCTTAGTGGGATAGATGCAAGAGAATTCCACTAACCTTTGTATTTGATTTGATTGTTTTGCTGAAATTCAAAACTCATAATTTTGAGAGTATGACAGGACCAATTGCCCATCGGCCCAAATTAAAATGTTCTATAAAAAAAGACTAGGCACGTGAATGATGACATACTCTTGATGCATTATTTTTAAGATAGTCTCATTGGATATGCTGCAAGGTGGTATAATTAGTTAACTTGGAATAAGATAAGGTCAAGAAAGGATTTGGCTAAAGCTTTTCTGGATTAATATAAACATATGTCCTATATGGTTCGAAATTATTTATTCCTGTAAAGCATGGCAGAAGAAGCTTATGAAAGCTTCAGACAATATTCTCAAAGATGGAGAGACACATCAGCACAAGTGCAACCACCACCAACAAAGAGAGAGACTACAATGTCGTTTGTGAGTATTTTGCAACCCCGTACTACGATAAAGTTGTTGGTAGAGCCACGAGGAACTTTAATGATATAGTACTCTCAAGGAAAATGGTTGAAAAATACTATAAAAGAGTGGGAAAGTTAAAGAATATAAAGCATCCATCATTAAGGGAGTCAAGGGATCCGAAGCAAGAGAATAAGATTTCCAAGCAATGATAGGAAGTAGTGAATTGTGTTCTCGTGACCCCTCGTTTTACCCTCCCAAGAACAATGATTTCCGTGGGACAACTCATGTCTGATGGTCCTACAATATCATCACTTAGCAACTAATCATCAAGGCCTTATTCATGCCCCACCTTTTGTGGCACATGCACCTCTACTTGCTGCAAGTTGGTATAGTTAGTTAAGTTGGAACATGATAAGATTATGGATGGATTTGGCAAAGTCATTTTTGGATCAATATAAACATGTGTCTTACATGGTTCCGAATCATTTACTCTTGCAGAGCATGGAAAAGAAACTTATGAAAGCTTAAGACAATATTCTCAAAGATGGAGAGACACAACGCCACAAATGCAACCACTACTGACACAGAGAGAAACTACTATGTCATTTGTGAGTACATTGCAACCCTCGTACCACGATAAAATTGATGGTAGTGCCACAAGAAACTTTAATGACAGTAATATCAGGAGGGAAATGATTGAAAATACTATAAAAGGTTGACAAACTCGAAGAAGATAAAACATCCAGTTGAGGGATCCAAAGAACGAGAAGAAGATTTCCAAGCAATGATAGGAAGTAGTGAATGTATTCTCATTTTACCCTCCCAGGAACAATTCTTTTCATGGGGCATATTCATGCCTAATAGTTGCACAATATCATCACTCAGTAGCTCATCATCAAAGCCTTACCCCTACCCCACCTTTTTTGGTACATGCACCTCTACCTGTCAATCAGTCTACTGCAAGTCAAAGACAATTAAAGAATACTCGAAGAAGAGAACAATTTGAACCACTCTCTGTCTTTTACTCTAAATTACTACCCTAGCGTCTTGAGAAGTAACTCCTTGAAAAAGTTCTAGTAGAACCCCTTCACCCTCCGTACCTGAGCTGGTATGATGATAATGCATATTATGATTACCATGATGAGACTCAGGGTCATCCCACGGAGAATTGCATGCTTTTGAAGAGAAAAGTTCAAGCACTCATCAATAGCGGATAGTTGGATGGGGATGGCATGATGGAGAAATAAAGTATACAAGGCTGAGAAAGAGGGAGTTGTATCTGTAGTCAATTTTAAGAAATTTTTGCCGGTCTTTCTAAGAAAATCATTGTTTCTTTTATTTACTAGTTCTTTTTTTTTTTTTTTTCAATTTCAAGTGTTGCATTTCTTGTTTCTGATAAAATTGTATCAGATGCAGAGTAAACAAAGGGAAGCATGAAGACTCTTCAAAGGGTCTGAGTCCCACCACTGTACTTTTTTCTTGTTCCTGAAATGAATTTCATAGACATAATAAGAAAGAACAAAACTAAACAAACAATTGATGTAAAAGGTTTAGTTAAGCAAATGACTGTAATATGGTTATAAAGATCACAGTAAGAAATTGCTCTATTACCAACCAATTAAAATGAACTTAGCCAACCAAATATCCATCACCAATATCTGCACATTAGTTAAAGCTTAATAACATTTTAGAACAGAAGTCAATTTCCATGAAACCAGACAACTTATTTTCGTTCCTTAAAATTTAATAAAGTTATGTATATTTATAATTCTTTAACGAACAACGAGGTCGTTGTAGTATAGTGGTAAGTATTCCCGCCTGTCACGCGGGTGACCCGGGTTCGATCCCCGGCAACGGCGATTTTAATTTTTATTATACCTTTCAAAATAGGAAAAAAAAAAACAGCCAAGTTATTTTTGTTCCTTTAATTGTAATAAACTTATGCATATTTAAGATTTCTTTAAAAGAATGTAATTGTTACAAGGTGAAAACGGGGTCGTTGTAGTATAGTGGTAAGTATTCCCGCCTGTCACGCGGGCGACCCGGGTTCGATCCCCGGCAACGGCGATTTTATTTTTAATTTGTTTTTTCCAAAAGGGGAAAAAAAGAGATAAAAATGGCGTCGCCCGGACTCGAACCGGAGACCTTCAGTGTGTTAGACTGACGTGATAACCAACTACACCACGACACCAGATTGCAAGTAGTATTAAAATTTACTTTCTTAAGGAAAAAGTAGATTCATTCTTTAATTTAGTATCAACCAAAGCATCATAAGTTTCTTTACTGCTATACCAACAGTTTTTTTTTTTTATATATATTTGAGGATCAAACATCAATATTGGTGTTTTTAAGATTAACATTTATTCCTTTAAAATTATGTAAATTCAATATCAATTTTAATGTTTTTTGAAACATAGCTAAGGAGTAAGGAGGCCGAAAGGCCCAAACCATCTTTGCTTAAGATATTGAAATCCTAATCCATGTGGATTTTGTTCTAGGTAAACTTTTATTACATATTATTTAGGTTTATTTATGGTTTGGTCCTTAGTATTAATTCCAACGTATTTGCGATTGTTTGTAGGAAAGTGTTTGTCCACTCCAACGGAACTTACTTTTGTTGGAAAAGTGTATTTTATGTGAACTTTTGAACACTCAATTTTCTACTCTAACAGACACAATTGCTTGTTGGCCCAACGAGATTTTAAGGGAAAAAACTTAATTTGGACGGCAATAATGGAGCTTGGAAAAGGATAAGAAGCCCCCCACCCTCCTTCTATCAAGACTTGACGGAAATCAACAAAACCATCCATTTTTTTCCTTCTCTTTTCTCTCTTCATCATTTTTTCTTATATTTATTTCGAGAAACTTCCTAATTTTCTTTAAATATAATTTCTAATATTGCAATGCAGAGGACACAAGACCAAAACACACGCCGTGTGTGACACACGGCTGAGACAGACGCCCGTGTCTCTGCCCGTGTGGACGAAATAAGACAATTTCTAAGCCATATTTCTCACCCATTTTGTAACACCCCTTACCCTATACCGTTACCGGAGTCGAGCGTAAGGCATTACTAGACTTAACTACTAATTCGGGGCATAAAAATTAAAACTGTCCACCTACGTCATGTTGACTAAATTGACTATAACTCGAGTTACGAAACTCGAAATTGAGATCCGTAAATTTTCCTTAAAACTAGACTCATAGATATTTTTACTATAATTTTTCCAGAATTTTTCATGTAGCTAATTAGTACAGTTTAGTTATTAAAGTTTCCCCTATTTCACTGTTCGATGGTTCTGACCTATCTTTACAAAAACTCAATTATATCACTGTACAAAATTCAAATAATGTTCTCATTTCTTCCAATCAAAAATAGACTCATTAAGGATTCTAATCATATAAACTATTCTACATGATTATTTTTGTACAATTTTTAATAATTTTTACAAGACAGAACATGAAATCACGAAGTCATTCAGAACCAGTCTCACTAAAATTTAAATATCTCATAATATAAAATTTCTTTTCCTACTTTGTTTCTTTCATATAAAAATAGATATCTTATTCACTTTCTAATTCCATTTCTCCTATTTTTGGTGATTTTTCAAAATCATGTTACTGCTGTTAACCAAAAACTGTTTCATTGCAAAATATGGTTAACTAGTTTATAACATCCTTACTCCATTTCATTTAAACTCCATACATTAACCATACTTATATATATACTAAAACTAAATCAACCAAAACCACAACCAAACATAATCATCAAGCCAAAATATAAATTTCCAAGATTTACAAGATGGACAAGCCATTTTCGCATGGCTAATACAAATATATACATCATATTCAAAATAAACTCAAAAGAGTAATATAGCCTATACATGCCATAGTTCCAAACGTTCAACTTATAAAAAGGGTACCAAAGATAGTTGATAGTGCGATTGACTTTGACGATGATCCCCGAGCTCGTACGTAAACTTCAAAATCTATAAAGTAGTCAATTAAACACAAATGGTAAGCTATCTTAGCTTAGTAAGTAATAAGCAATGGTAAACATATGCATCTAATCATTTTTTTTAGAATTTAATCAATTTACTCTTAATCCTTAACTAACACATAACCGCATATATATAGCATGTTTCACTGTTTAACATTTATCACATTAAAATGGTCTCAAAGCCGAATAATCATGAACCATTTATCCAACCCGAACAAATCCAAAAGTAATAATCTTACCTTATTACTAAAATTCATAAACCCAAAACCACTTACCTCATTAGCTCTAAGCATTCAACTATCATATATTACTTACCTGTACATCATCTCTCGGTTACCTTCATTCAATTGTTTAGGTCTCTAGCAAATTTGTCCACCCGCACACATAGTGCAACTCCCGTAACGTATCGCACACATAGTGCCGTTACATAATTTCCACACACACAGTGCCATTTAACCGATATCGCACACATAGTGCTCGGCAAATAGGATTTGCACACATAGTGCCACCTATTGGTAATGTATCGCACACATAGTGCCATTACCCGTTTCTCGCACACATAGTGCCATCTTCCGGTAATGTATCGCACACATAATACCGTTACCCGTTTCTCACACACATAGTGCCATCTTCCGGTAATGTATTGCACACATAGTGCCATTACCCGTTTCTCGCACACATAGTGCCATCTTCCTTTCACAATTTCCACCTCATTCTCATAGACATAAATTATCACATCTAAAAGAAGATATAAAACATCATAGATATACATAATCGATTCCATCTATCCCTTCAATGAAGTTATACCATATTCGGCTTTAGAAGACAACCATGTACTCTCATCAATTCAATACCATAATCATACATTCATCTAGAAAATAAATTGAATACCACCATCCCCTATCTCATAGCACACGTTAAACAACTACTCAATTTATAAGCATTCACTCAACCCCAAATATACATTCCATGCATAATCCAACACACATTCAACTAGTACAAATATTAAATCTCACACCATGTCACATTTAGAGAAATTATATATATATATATATATATATACAAATATGTGTGTATCTTTATACATATTTCAACCAACCAAGGAATTCATATAAATAAATACATATACATGTTAATATCACATTCGGCAAATACCTTTAATTTCACCCTATCACATTCGGCAATTGAGGTATAAACTTAATAAAACTCATATAAAAATGTACATTTCAATTTAACAATTATTCATTTGAAACCAATTGCTTATAAACTTACCTCGAGTATCGACGGACTAGGTTTCCCGACTATTCAATTAACTTTGCTTTTCTCCGATCCAATCTCGATTCTTTTTGCTCTTGATCTATAAATTTCAAATTTAGCTAAATCAAATATAACTCCATTGAATTTGGTCCGAAAACTCATAAATGGAAAAATTATCATTTTGCCCCTAATATTTTACACTTTTTACAATTTAGTCTTTTTTGCACAAAACACAAATTACACAAAATTTGACCAAACTTCTTAAGGGCCGACTATTCCTAGCCTTATTACAATCTCATACATTTTATTTATTTCACATTTTGACCCCTCAATTTACAAATTTCACAATTTAATCCTATTTAGGCATTTCCAACAAAAATGCCTTAATTAAACTTATCAATCTAACATCCTATATTTATTTTCCATCACTAAACACAAATTTCATCAAACTATCAACAATGGCAATTCATGAATACATCATCAAATTCAAAAATTCAAGCTTGGGTTAGCTAGTATTCAAAGCAACGATCTCAAAAACATAAAAATTATTAAAAGCCGAACTCAATTACATACCTTAATTAGACATGCAATGGCCGAAAGTTTCAAAAGCTCAAGTTCATTCTTCATTCTCTAGTTTCGGCAATGGAGAGATAGAATGAAATAAAAGATGTTCATCCACTTTTGTTTATGTTTTATTATTAATATATTATCATATGTTATTAAATAATGCACCACTTTCACATAAAGAATTAATAAACAATTAAAGTCACTATTTCATGCATACCAACCGGCCACTAACTCTCTTTTATGGCCAAATTGCTACTTTAAGCCTCCCATTTATTAAAACAACAACAATTAAGCACTATCTCATTTAACCATCAAATTTTCATTTTACGCGATTAAGCCCTTTTTTCAAAATTAAGCACTAAAGCGATCAAATTTTAATACAAAAATTTCACACACACCAATTCACACATAATGAACATAGAAAATAATATTAAAATATTTTTCCGACTCGGATTCGTGGTCCCGAAACCACCGTTCCGACTAAGGTCTAAATCGGGCTGTTACACATTTGGTCTTCCACCTACACTAACATTTTAACACATTCAAATGCCAATCCAAAACATTTAAATTAACCAAAATCAAGTCATAAACATGTCATACATCCTCATTTCTCACCATTCAAATTTACCAAATTAATGAAAACATCTATTTGTTTACTTATACCAACTATACTATCTCATCTCATACATCAATATGCCTATAACTTATCCATCACTCAACCACATCAAACACAACAAACATGAAGAAGCCGCACAAATATATACTTAAAAAAAGTATGTCCAACTCAAGTCATTCCAATGGCTATTTATAATCAAAACACATATTTGCCATCAATGGCCCAATTGAATCTATACATGCCATCAAGGATAGTGTGATGATGCTCCAACCAGCTTCCAACCTTAACAAGCTTTCGAGCTACTATAAAATAAAGGAAATAAAATAAAGTAAACATTTAATGCTTAGTAAGTTCGTATAACAGGAAATAAACTTACTATTCGTTTACATTTAACGTAAGCATACAAAATGCATCTAAGCAATTTGGCTAATAGCCTAAACACACAACTTCATCAACATGTTAGTCATGTATTTCATGTGAATATCAAGAATCAGGGATGAGCTCATCAAATATCAATTTTCCATGTGTTTTCAAGTGTATACATGTAGTATCTCATTCAGAATTCACCTTAACTTATATCAGAACTTTGTCCGTTGAGCCATTTGAAATATTGATGGATACACTGTATAAACACGAAGTGTATGAATCTGTAATCTGTCAATTCATATTCAAGAGCGCTCATTTAAGCACATAATTGGGAAGTCCTCTCTTGAGCCATATAACGGGAAGCTCATGTGAGCCATGTAACGGGAAGCTTATCCCGGCTGTATAACAGGAAACTCATAAGACCCATAATCAGGAATCTCATACGAGCCAATAACGGGTAGCTCTGAAGAGTCATTAACAGGAAGCTCCAGATAACCATATATCGGAAAGTTCAAGCAAGCCATATCAGGAAGCTCCGAAGAGCCATTAATCAAGAAGCTCACAAAGAGCTTTTTTTATCAGGAAGCTCACGAAGAGCCATATATTGGGACACTCATAAAAGTTGCAGTGTGTCCACAACACTTGTAGGATCACAACCGATCGGGATGCTCCGAAGAGCTATTAACGGGAAGCTCGCAAGAACCATATAACGGGAAGCTCAAAAGGGCCAAATATCGGGGTACTCATAAGAGCTTATAACGAGACGCTCTTTCGATCTGTGGTGTGTCCGCAACATATGCAGGACCACAACCAATTTGGGAATCTTGTATCCATCGAATTTCATTTATTCAAACGGGACTTAACATTACGGCTTTGTCGAATATGTAATCAATTTCATGTACATGGAAATTACACAATTCATATATATATTCAACATTTAATTCAAACATATAAATGTACTCAATTTAATTACACAAACTTACCTTGTCAAGTGTTCATTGATTTGTTATCTACTAGTCGATCTAATTCCATATTTTGTCTATCCAGATCTATACGAGTAAATTTAACTCAATTTAATACAATTCATATTCAATTCAATTCACATCTTACAAAAAATTACTATTTTGCCCCTATACTTCTATTTAATTATGATTTCGTCCCTAGGCTCAGAAAAAGAAAATTCATGCAATTTAACCCTTATTCCAAACCTAACCAATTTTTACATGTAACATTTGCAGCTCATGTAATTCATAAAATTTAGAATTTTTCTATAAAATTTACATCTTTACAATTTAGTCCCTAAATCACAATTTCATCAAAATTCACTTTACAAAAGTTGTTTATCAATCAACAGCCTTTCATTTACTACCATAAATTTCATAATTCATGCATATCCATCAATGAAAAAGCTTTAATACTTTGATAACTTTACAAATTAATCCCCGAGATAGCTAGATTAAGCTATTACGATCTCGGAAACATAAAAATCACTAAAAATGGGACAAGAATCCATACCTAATTGAGCCAAAACAACTTGCTTGAACTCAACACCCAAAAACTAGGGTTTCAATGTCTTTTAATTGAGAAAGATGATATAAAATGATGATATTTAAAGCACCCTTAACCCTTCTGAAATAGGGTTACGGAGCATTACCAAACATTTCAGAATAAATACGAACAGTCATATAATAATATAAACATACACATCATAATTTAATCATATTGTCCCTTTATTGAGCCCTCGAGGCCCAAATCATGTGTTAGAAACAAATCGGGACTTAGTCAGAAGTTCAGAAAATTTTTTGTGAAATTTTAAATTTTTTCCTAAATGTAAGGCTCACAAGCTCGTGTGGCCCAGGGACACGCCCGTGTGACCCTATGACATACCCGTGCTTCAAGTCGTGCCTTACCCCTTGTAACTCCCAGTTACCTCACACGGTCAAGCCACACGTCCGTGTATTAGGCCGTGTTCCTCACACAGCTGAGACACACGCCCGTGTGGCAAAACCTGAGCATTCTGTTTTAAAAAATTTAAATTGCAGAAGACACATGGCCTAACCACATGCCATATGTAAGCTGTGTGTCTCACACGGCTGGTCACACGCCCGTGTGCCAGGCCGTGTGGACTCAAAGTGAGCCTTATACATCAAGTTTACCAACCCCGCAAATTTTGATCAACAAGCAACTCAAAATTCCAATTGTTCAACCAATCCAAAACACATTCAAATACCTCTAATACATGTCAAATTTATCAATCTAAGAACCTAATCAAAATACTCCTTTAAGTATTTTACATATAATGTCTAAATAATTAAATTAAACACCATTTAAACCATTCCTAAATATATACTAATTTCAACCAAATATGTAACAGCCCGATTTTGAGCCTAGTCGGAATAGTGTTTCGGGACCACAAATCCGATGAAAAAAAAATTAAAAAAATTAGTATTCTTATATTTTTATGATCTACAACTTTATGAAATGATTTCGTAAAAATTTCGTTCGAAAATTTTGGTGTTTGAGCACTCAATTTAGTCAAAAGGACTAAATTGTAAAAAGTGCAAAACTTGAGTTCTAGAAGCTAGAGGTATCTAATTGCTATAAAAGTTTATTATGATTAATTATTATGATTTATTGAGTGATTAAATACATGTGTTAGAGTAGTGATAAGAAATTTTATTAATTTCATGCTTAAATTGCCTATTAGGACTTGTTTGCAAAAGTTGCTAAATAGGGGTTCTAATTTATAGAGTACTTGATTAAAATGGGGGTTTGAAGTAGGAGTCCTTAAATGGTAATTAGACCATTATATTTTCATGGACAAAAATGGACATATATAGGAAGAAAGAACCAAAGTTTTTAATGAAGGGTAATTTAGTCATTTGGTAATAAAAATGAATTAAAAGGGAAAAAGATGGCAAAATATGCTCATCTTCTTCATTAGGCCGAATTTTCAAGTGTTCACCATAGCTAGGGTTTGTTTCAAGCTTCCAAGCTCCATAGTAAGTGATTCCAAGCCCCGTTTTTAATGTTCTTTACATTTTTGAAGCCTCGGTAGCTCGATTTAGCTTATTCTATTAATAATTTATTCTAGGGTTCATATTTAGAAAAATACCCATAGGTGAAATGTGTTTATTTTGATGTTTTATGATAGAATATGAAGTCTAAAATTATGTTAAACAACTTTTGCTTAGTGATTTTAAGTGAAACGAGTAAAACGGCTTAATCGGTAAAAATACCTAATGTTCATAAGTACAAGTTAGAGTGAGAATTTGATGTTGCCATAGAAGGGAAAAATGATCAGCATGCCATAAAACATAAGAATAAGGGATAAAGTTTAATTTCCGAGCTTTGGGGCAAATGTGTAAATATGTAAAAGTTTAGGGGCAAAATTGTAATTTTGCCAAAGTTAAGAGTTAAGGACTGTTTTGATGAATGTGAGTATTAAATAAGCTAAATTTTCTATTATAGATCAAGAAGAATGAAATCCAGAGTTAGATCGAGGAAAGAAAAAGATAGAGGATTAAATCAATATAGTTGATCGTATTTCGTTTCGAGGTAAGTTTGCAGTAAATAAATGCAATATTCTATTATTTTACATTTAATATTGTTAAATTCCAGCATTTACATATTTATTCTGTAAATTTATTATTTAAAGACTCAAGTATGAATTGATGGAAAAACTATCTCAGAAAGCTCCGGTTGAACCTTAGGAATGTGTAGGATACAAATGTCTTGACATTAGGGTTTAAGGAAATCATGTAAGACCATGTCAAGACATGGCATTGATATGTTACTATAAGGCAAAGGTCCCATGTAAGACCATGCCAAGGCATGGCATTGGTGAGTTCATAAGGCAAGGATACCACGTAAGACCATGTCAAGACATGGCAATGGTTAAGTTTCATAAGGAAAGGTACCCGCGTATCCTTAGTATTCCAAGTGGTTCAACGGGAAAATTCAAGGAGTATTCTAAAGTAAAGGTAAGGCAAGTTCAAGCTAAAAAGGTAAGGTAAGATAAATTCATGTTAAAAGGTAAGGCAAGTATACAAGTTTTAAGTATATTGAGTTAAAGGCTTAAGTGATCTTGACAAGAAAAATATAAGATAATTCACTAAGAATGTTGTTATCTATTTACATGTAAACTTACTAAGCTTTATGCTTACACCTATTCTTTATTTTTTTTTATAGTATTACAAGCCAACTCGGGGATCGAAAGGACGTCGGAGATCGTTACACACTATCAAAGGATTATATTGGTATTTTGTGACTTTAACGTTTTAAGTTATGGCATGTATAGAGACTTAGCCATTTTATGTGTGTGACCTTATGATATGGCTTATTATGGACTTGTAAATGTTTGGTAATGATTAGCCATTAAAATGGTTAATTAAGAACATGTTTTGGATGTTATGAAATGCCTAGTTGATAGTTATTTTAAATAAATTATGTAATTATATGCAGGGGAATAGTTGGACAGCAGCAGTGATGTGATTTTGAAAAATCACCAAAAATAGTAGAAATTGAATTAGGTTGTGCATGAGATATATAATTAAAGCTTATTGAGTCTATTTTTATATGAAAAAAACGGTGTAGGAAAAAGAGTTGTATAATATGAGATAATTTATTTTTAGTGAAGAGAGGTCAAAACTGTCAAACTGTGTAACAGAGGAGACTTTAACTAATAAACTGTACTAATTGGACACACCAAAAATTCTGGAAAAATTATAGTAAGAAGATATATGAGTCTAGTTTCAGGGAAAATTTACGGATCTAGATTTTGAGTTTCGTAACTCAAGTTATAATTGATTTAGTGAACATGACGCAGACGGACAGTTTCAATTTTTATGCCCCGAACTAGTAAGTTAAGTTTAGTAATGCCTCGTGCTCGACTCCGGCAATGGTCTCGGGTAAGGGGTGTTACATTTATTGGTATCAGAGCAAGGTTTAGTCGGTTCTCGGAATATTTAGTATGAGTAAGAGTCTATCTATACATGCCATACTTATATTTTGATAGTGTGACGACTCTTGACGATTTAAATTTTTTTTATAGTTATGGATCCTGAACGAGCTGGTGCAGATGATGTAGAGAGTAGTGCACCCACTCCCGCTGAAGGGACGGTGCCACAAGATAGTCGTGAAAGGCCCGTTACAGTTAATCAGGGAGGAGGGGCTCGAGAAGCCTTCTTCCAAGCTTTGAATGAATGGTTTGCTGAGTTCGTTCGTACGAACCCGGCCGTTAGACCTCCACCCCCTCATGATCCACAGACCACCCATGTAGCTTCCCCAGTCACAGATACAATCAAAAGAGAGAAGCCACCTGTTGACAAGATCAGAAAACAAGGGGTTGAAGAGTTTCGGGCTACCAAAGATGATGATGCAGAAAAAGCTGAATTTTGGCTCGAAAATACTATTAGAGTTTTTGACGAGTTATCCTGCACACCGGAAGAGTGTATTAAATGTGTAGTGTCACTTCTTAGAGATTCAGCCTACCAGTGGTGGAAGACACTTGTATCAGTAGTACCGAAAGAAAGAGTTACTTGGGATTTCTTTCAGGAGGAGTTCCGTAAGAAGTATATCAGTCAGAGGTTTATTGACCAGAAAAGAAAAGAGTTTCTTGAGTTAAAACAAGGTAAGATGACTGTGACCGACTATGAACGTGAATTTGTTCGACTCAGCAATTATGCTCGAGCGTGTGTGTCTACAGAGGCTATCATGTGCAAAAGATTTGAAGATGGGCTCAATGATGATATCCGACTGTCAGTTGGTGTTCTAGAGATAAAAGAGTTTGTTGCTTTAGTTGAACGAGCCTGTAAGGCAGAAGAGTTATTAAAAAGAAAGGGTAAATCTGAAATTGAGATGCAAGACTCGAAGAAAAGACAGATGAGCACGTCATTTCAGTCTACATCCAAGAGGCCTAGAGAGTTTTCTACGAGATCTAATTTTTCAGCTGGGTATTCTAGCCGGAGCAGAGGTGGAAGATTTATGGATTCAAAAGCTCAAACCACTTCGATTGCGAGTGTTGGCAGTATTCAACCTGATAGACCCGAGTGTCCTCAATGTGGTCGACGTCATCCAGGTCAATGTCGAGCAACTGAGATTGGTTGTTTCCGATGTGGTGCACCGAATCATTTCATTCGGGAGTGTCCCGAAATGGTTAAAAGGGAAGTAATACCGAGTGCAAGATCAGGTAATGCCCCCGTTAGAGGCAGATATCAGAGAAACCCTGGAGTAGGGGCAGGTAGAGCTGCATTTAGAGATACAACAACGAGATCAGATGTTAAAGCACCTGCAAGGACTTATGCTCTCCGTAATCGTGAAGAGGCATCTCCCCCGATGTAATTACGGGTACATTTTCTCTTCATGATATTAATGTTATTGCTTTGATTGATCCGGGTTCAACCCATTCCTATGTTTGCATGAAATTAATGCCTAGTATGAACATGCCCATAGAGTTTACAAAATTTGTGATTAAAGTATCGAATCCATTTGGTCAGCATGTGTTAGTAAACAAAGTATGTAAAAAATGCCCTTTGATGATTAGAGGTTGCTGTTTTCCGGCTGATCTCATGCTATTGCCATTTGATGAGTTTGATGTAATTCTTGGTATGGATTGGTTAACTGCACATGATGCGATAGTGAATTGTGGAAAGAAATTCATTGAATTGAAATGTGAAAATGGTGAAATCCTTCGAGTTAATTCAGATGAGTCAGATAGTGCAATTACCATGATTTCAGTTATGTCTGCGCAGAAATGTTTGAGGAAAGGATATGAAGCTTATCTTGCTTTTGTGTTGAATACTAAAGATCCAGAGTTGAAAATTGAATCAGTGCCTGTGGTAAATGAGTTTTCTGATGTGTTCCCGGAAGAACTACCAGGTTTGCCTCCTATCAGAGAAGTTGAGTTTGGTATTGAATTGATTCCAGGTACCACACCTATTTCTATTGCTCCTTATAGAATGGCTTCAATAGAATTAAAAGAATTGAAAGCTCAGCTACAGGAATTAACTGATAAAGGCTTTGTAAGACCTAGTTATTCACCATGGGGTGCACCAGTATTATTTGTAAAAAAGAATGACGGTTCAATGAGATTGTGCATAGACTATCGGCAGCTTAACAAGGTTACCATAAAGAACAAATATCCATTGCCTAGAATAGATGACTTGTTTGATTAATTGAAAGGAGCCACTGTGTTTTCTAAGATAGATTTGAGATCCGGATACTATCAGTTGCGAGTTAAAGAGTCAGATGTTCCAAAAACTGCTTTTCGAACTAGGTATGGTCACTATGAGTTTCTTGTGATGCCATTTGGCTTAACTAATGCTCCTGCCATTTTCATGGATTTAATGAACCGAATTTTCAGACCTTACTTGGACAAGTTTGTAGTTGTGTTCATTGATGACATCTTGATTTATTCTCATGATGAGACTGAGCATGCAAAGCATTTGAGAACAGTTTTACAGATTTTGAGAGATAATCAGCTTTATGCCAAATTTAGCAAAAGTGAGTTCTGGTTACGGGAAGTTTGTTTTCTTGGACATGTTGTCTCAGGTGAAGGTATTAAAGTTGATCTGAATAAGATTTCAGCCATTGTTGATTGGAAGCCTCCCAGGAATGTATCAGAGGTCAGAAGTTTTCTTGGTCTTGCCGGTTATTATAGACGATTTGTAGAGGGATTTTCCATGATAGCTACTCCATTGACAAGATTGCTACAAAAAGGTGTCAAGTTTGAATGGACTGAGAAGTGTCAGCAGAGTTTCGACAAGTTAAAGGCATTGTTGACTGAAGCTCCTGTCTTAGTACAACCAGAACCAGGTAAAGAGTTTGTGATTTACAGTGATGCATCCCTAAATGGACTAGGCTGTGTACTTATGCAAGATGGAAGGGTAATTGCTTATGCCTTTAGACAGTTAAAACCACATGAGAAAAATTATCCGACACATGATTTAGAGTTAGCTGCTATTATATTTGCATTAAAAATTTGGAGACATCACTTGTACGGTGAGAAATGCCGAATATTCACTGATCATAAAAGTTTGAAATACTTGATGACTCAGAAAGATCTGAACTTGAGGCAAAGAAGATGGCTAGAGTTAATTAAAGATTATGAGTTAGTGATCGATTATCACCCGGGTAAGGCAAACGTTGTTGCTAATGCTTTGAGTAGAAAATCGTTATTTGCATTGAGAGCTTTGCATACTAGTTTGGCCTTATCAGATGATGGTTCTATTTTAGCTGAGTTGAGAGCTAAACTGACGTTTCTTAAAGAAATTTGTGAAGCTCAGAAGGATGACAGTGAGTTGCAAGCCAAAAGAGTTCAGTGCGAGTCAGGTGTAGAGTCTGATTTTCAGATCAGTTCTGACGGTTGTTTGATGTTCAGAGACAGAGTATGTGTACCAAAGAATGATGAGCTTATTCGGAATATCTTACAGGAAGCACATAGCAGTTCTTTGTCTATTCACCCAGGTAGTACAAAGATGTATAATGATTTGAAGAAAATGTATTGGTGGAGAGGAATGAAAAGAGATATTTCAGAATTTGTTTCTAGATGCTTGATCTGTCAACAGGTAAAAGCTGAACATCAGGTACCTTCAGGTTTATTGCAGCCTGTATTAGTTCCCGAGTGGAAATGGGACCGAGTTACTATGGATTTTGTGACAGGATTGCCTTTGACATTGAGAAAGAAAGATGCAGTATGGGTTGTGATTGATAAGCTAACGAAGTCAGCTCATTTTATTCCAGTTCGTATGGATTATTCACTTGACAAGTTGGTTGAGTTGTATATTTCAGAGATAGTTAGACTACATGGAGTACCATTATCGATTATCTCAGATAGAGATCCCTGATTTACTTCACGATTTTGGAAGAAATTACAGGAAGCTTTAGGTACAAAGTTGAGTTTTAGTACAGCTTTCCATCCTCAGACTGATGGTCAATCAGAAAGAGTTATTCAGGTACTTGAAGATATGCTTAGATGTTGCGTATTGGAATTTCAAGGTAGTTGGGAGAAATATTTGTCGTTAATAGAGTTTGCCTACAATAATAGTTATCAATCGAGTCTGAAGATGGCACCTTATGAAGCTTTGTATGGACGTAAATGTCGCACACCTTTGTATTGGACAGAGCTTAAGGAAAATCAGATTTACGGGGTTGATCTAGTCAAAGAAACAGAAGAGAAAGTAAAAGTCATCAGAGATTGCTTGAAAGCAGCTTCAGATAGACAGAAATCCTATGCAGATTTGAAAAGAAAAGAAATTGAATTTCAAGTTGGTGACAGGGTATTCTTGAAAGTATCCCCTTGGAAGAAAGTTCTCAGATTTGGCAAGAAAGGCAAATTAAGTCCTCGTTTCATTGGGCCATATGAGGTTATCGAAAGGATTGGACCAGTGGCATATCGGCTAGCTTTACCAACAGAGTTAGAAAGAATTCATAATGTGTTTCATGTGTCAATGTTGCGACGCTATTGTTCTGATCCTTCACATGTGATTTCTCCGACAGAGATTGAGATTCAACTGGATATGACATATGATGAGGAACCGATTAAGATTTTGGCTCGAGAGGTTAAACAGTTAAGAAATAAAAGTATAGCTTTAGTAAAAGTGTTGTGCCAAAGACATGGAGTAGAAGAGGCTACGTGGGAACCAGAGGAAGCCATGAGAAAACAGTACCCAAATCTCTTTTCTGGTAAGATTTTCGGGGACGAAAATCCCTAAAGGGGGGGAGAGTTGTAACAGCCCGATTTTGAGCCTAGTCGGAATAGTGTTTCGGGACCACAAATCCGATGAAAAAAAATTTAAAAAAATTAGTATTCTTATATTTTTATGATCTACAACTTTATGAAATGATTTCGTAAAAATTTCGTTCGAAAATTTTGGTGTTTGAGCACTCAATTTAGTCAAAAGGACTAAATTGTAAAAAGTGCAAAACTTGAGTTCTAGAAGCTAGAGGTATCTAATTGCTATAAAAGTTTATTATGATTAATTATTATGATTTATTGAGTGATTAAATACATGTGTTAGAGTAGTGATAAGAAATTTTATTAATTTCATGCTTAAATTGCCTATTAGGACTTGTTTGCAAAAGTTGCTAAATAGGGGTTCTAATTTATAGAGTACTTGATTAAAATGGGGGTTTGAAGTAGGAGTCCTTAAATGGTAATTAGACCATTATATTTTCATGGACAAAAATGGACATATATAGGAAGAAAGAACCAAAGTTTTTAATGAAGGGTAATTTAGTCATTTGGTAATAAAAATGAATTAAAAGGGAAAAAGATGGCAAAATATGCTCATCTTCTTCATTAGGCCGAATTTTCAAGTGTTCACCATAGCTAGGGTTTGTTTCAAGCTTCCAAGCTCCATAGTAAGTGATTCCAAGCCCCGTTTTTAATGTTCTTTACATTTTTGAAGCCTCGGTAGCTCGATTTAGCTTATTCTATTAATAATTTATTCTAGGGTTCATATTTAGAAAAATACCCATAGGTGAAATGTGTTTATTTTGATGTTTTATGATAGAATATGAAGTCTAAAATTATGTTAAACAACTTTTGCTTAGTGATTTTAAGTGAAAACGAGTAAAACGGCTTAATCGGTAAAAATACCTAATGTTCATAAGTACAAGTTAGAGTGAGAATTTGATGTTGCCATAGAAGGGAAAAATGATCAGCATGCCATAAAACATAAGAATAAGGGATAAAGTTTAATTTCCGAGCTTTGGGGCAAATGTGTAAATATGTAAAAGTTTAGGGGCAAAATTGTAATTTTGCCAAAGTTAAGAGTTAAGGACTGTTTTGATGAATGTGAGTATTAAATAAGCTAAATTTTCTATTATAGATCAAGAAGAATGAAATCTAGAGTTAGATCGAGGAAAGAAAAAGATAGAGGATTAAATCAATATAGTTGATCGTATTTCGTTTCGAGGTAAGTTTGCAGTAAATAAATGCAATATTCTATTATTTTACATTTAATATTGTTAAATTCCAGCATTTACATATTTATTCTGTAAATTTATTATTTAAAGACTCAAGTATGAATTGATGGAAAAACTATCTCAGAAAGCTCCGGTTGAACCTTAGGAATGTGTAGGATACAAATGTCTTGACATTAGGGTTTAAGGAAATCATGTAAGACCATGTCAAGACATGGCATTGATATGCTACTATAAGGCAAAGGTCCCATGTAAGACCATGCCAAGGCATGGCATTGGTGAGTTCATAAGGCAAGGATACCACGTAAGACCATGTCAAGACATGGCAATGGTTAAGTTTCATAAGGAAAGGTACCCGCGTATCCTTAGTATTCCAAGTGGTTCAACGGGAAAATTCAAGGAGTATTCTAAAGTAAAGGTAAGGCAAGTTCAAGCTAAAAAGGTAAGGTAAGATAAATTCATGTTAAAAGGTAAGGCAAGTATACAAGTTTTAAGTATATTGAGTTAAAGGCTTAAGTGATCTTGACAAGAAAAATATAAGATAATTCACTAAGAATGTTGTTATCTATTTACATGTAAACTTACTAAGCTTTATGCTTACACCTATTCTTTATTTTTTTTTATATTATTACAAGCCAACTCGGGGATCGAAAGGACGTCGGAGATCGTTACACACTATCAAAGGATTATATTGGTATTTTGTGACTTTAACGTTTTAAGTTATGGCATGTATAGAGACTTAGCCATTTTATGTGTGTGACCTTATGATATGGCTTATTATGGACTTGTAAATGTTTGGTAATGATTAGCCATTAAAATGGTTAATTAAGAACATGTTTTGGATGTTATGAAATGCCTAGTTGATAGTTATTTTAAATAAATTATGTAATTATATGCTGGGGAATAGTTGGACAGCAGCAGTGACGTGATTTTGAAAAATCACCAAAAATAGTAGAAATTGAATTAGGTTGTGCATGAGATTATAATTAAAGCTTATTGAGTCTATTTTTATATGAAAAAAACGGTGTAGGAAAAAGAGTTGTATAATATGAGATAATTTATTTTTAGTGAAGAGAGGTCAAAACTGTCAAACTGTGTAACAGGGGAGACTTTAACTAATAAACTGTACTAATTGGCCACACCAAAAATTCTGGAAAAATTATAGTAAGAAGATATATGAGTCTAGTTTCAGGGAAAATTTACGGATCTAGATTTCGAGTTTCGTAACTCGAGTTATAATTGATTTAGTGAACATGACGCAGACGGACAGTTTCAATTTTTATGCCCCGAACTAGTAAGTTAAGTTTAGTAATGCCTCGTGCTCGACTCCGGCAATGGTCTCGGGTAAGGGGTGTTACAAAATACTTCACTAAATTATTTAAAACATGAAACATATGCTTACATATATAATTAAACTCATTTCATATTATAACATCATTTACAAACATTTCCCAAAATGACAAATACAACATCCTAGGTACATGCCATTTACTAAAAAGAAATGTACTTCACCACAGTAAGTTCGGGATCGGTCTTGGATGCTGATTCAACGATTTGACTTACACTGAAATAAACCGTACGCTGAGTATACACTTAGTGGTATTTCTATAATCTGAACACTTTATAGAAAATAATATTATATAGCATATACATTTAACCATATGTGAACTTTGATCAATCAATAATCCAAATCATCCATTTAACCTTCATTTCATCAATAACTAGTTCAAATATATTTTCTCACTTTGATTCACATAACATTTAGCTAGCAATTCTCTTTTCATGGACATTTGGTTCATGTATTTCATTTGCACAATTCAATTCAATAACAACTTTCAATTTAACATCCAATATCAATCTTATTGCCAATTCATTTATTTACCCCTTTTAGGACAACTCAGACTTTGGCGGATACACGGATCTAACCAAAATATACCAATATGGCACCCAATGCCTCATAGGATAATTCAAAATAATAAATTGACACACAATGTCTCATCGGCCATGCCGAAGTAAGTTGGTACCAGTACCTCATCGAATTTATCCGAAGTAATAATATTATGACACCCAGTGTCTCATCGACTCTTGGTCGAAGTATCCCTGAACTCTTCCAATCCTTTGGCATGCCAACTATATCTGACTCAACCCGATATAGTTAATAGGGTTTCAATTTCAATTTCTGAATTCAATTTGAATCAAAATTCACACTAATCACAAATTCTTATAATTTCAATTCAACTATTCACATATGCTCATAAAATTCAATTCCATTAAATTTAATATCACAATATCAATTACTTATTTCAATCTACTTGCCATACACATTACGTAATAAATTCAACAATGTACTACAAATGTACTACAAATGTATATATGTATTTATTACACATGTTCATTATTATTACCATACAATTGTCACAATTTGGTTTATTTATTTGTTTAGCCCTTCAACTTTTCTTTAATTTATAATTAAGCTTTCACACTTAATTCGGATTATAGAAATACAAACCGTAATTTTCGAGCTAATCTTCGTTGACTTTGTCTTTTCCTTTCCTAACCGATGTTTCCGGCTCAACGTTTGCTATGGAATTAAAATAATTGAAAATCATCAATACAACACAATTTAACATTGAATATTTCAATTTATACACAACTTTTGCCTAAATTCCAATTTAGTCCTTAAATCAAACAAACTCTTTTTCTTACAAAACTAATTCCAATTTCCACTTTAATCTAATTTCAACTCCCTAATTTCACCATAAAACTCTAATTTTAAAATTCTCTCAATTTAGTCCCTATTACTTAAAACTTATGATTTATTATACAATTCAATCATTTTCTCAATTCTAACTTGAAATTCTATCAATTTAACCCCTAATTCTTCAATTTTTTTCAACATGAACAACATCTAAAAGTTCACTAATTTTCAAAATTTCAACATAAATCAAATAGTATTTTGTTCTAGGATTCCAAAAACTCGAAAATTACAAGAAAAGAGGCTAAATTGACTTACCAATTGAACTTGGAACCTTAAAAACCCTAATTTCCCTTTTTTTCCTTTTCTTTCTCTTTTTTTCCCCTGTTTGGTTCCAACTTATGTTCTTCTTTTTCTTTGTTTTATTTATTATTTACTTTATGTTTATTATATATATACAATAATTATTATTTCTTAAATAATAAGTAAATACATATATGTACTACAAATGTATATATGTATTTATTACACATGTTCATTATTATTACCATACAATTGTCACAATTTGGTTTATTTATTTGTTTAGCCCTTCAACTTTTCTTTAATTTATAATTAAGCTTTCACACTTAATTCGATTTAATCCTTATACCTAATTAACTTTAATTCAAGCTAATTCTCCTAACTAAAACCTAATTAACCACACAACTAATTTCGTAAATATTTTTAATAAATATTTACGAATCCGTTTCACAAAAACAGTGACCCGGAATTGCACATTTCCAATACCCGTAAATTTTTGGGTCGTTACAATATTAGATATTTATTTTATTTATCATCTTTTATTTATTTTCTTTCCAATTTAGTCATTTTCTTTTCTTAAATTTCCATGGATGAATCTTTATACTTATCTACTAACTCCTCTTAATAGTCTATTTATCATATAAGGACCTCCAATTTTGAATTCCATAGCTATTTGATCCGTTTAGCTACTAGAATTTAACTTTTGCATTTGATGCAATTTGGTCATTTTATCAATTAAACATGTAATCAGTAAAATTTCCTAATGAAATTTTTATACGATATCCCGATCATACGGTAGACCATAAAATAATTTCAAAATAACTTTTTCTTACGAACTCGGATTTGTGGTCTCGAAACCACTGTTTCGATTTCACTGAAAACGGGCTGTTACAATGTACATGCATAATGATGAGTTTTTACTCGTAATGAAATCATAGCTCAGATTTTGGGTGGTCCTATTGATGCGGACTTGATGAATTCATTGGCTTAAGAGGTTGAGTTTATTACTCTTAATGATTTCATATCCAAGAGTTTGGGTGATCATATTGAGATAAGTTTGATGACTTCACCGAACTTAAATTTGAGAGGGATGAACTAAAAACGGGTTGTTACAACTCTCTCCTCCTTAAAGAATTTTCGTCATAAAAAATCTTTCCAGTAAAGAGGTTTGGATATTGCTCTCTCATAGTTTCCTTCGGTTCCCAGGTAGCTTATATATTCCATGCCGTTGCCAGAGGACTTTTACTAAAGCTACTTTTTATTTCTCAATTCTTTTGTCTCACATGCCAGAATTTTAACCGGTTTCTCACTGTAAGTCATATTAGGCTGAATCTCAATCTCTGTCGGGGAGATAACATGTGAAGGATCTGGCCGATATCATCGTAACATAGACACATGAAAAACATTGTGAATTCTATCAAGATCTGGTGGTAATGCCAATTGGTACACAACAAGTCTGATTCTTTAAGTGATCTCATATGGCCCGATAAATCGTGGACTCAGTTTTCTTTTACGACCAAACCGAAGAACTTTCTTCCAAGGCGATACTTTCAAGAATACCTTATCACCAACTTGGAATTCTATTTCTTTTCATTTAAGATCCGCATAAGATTTTTGACGATGAAAAGTTGTTTTCAAGCTGTCTCAGATCACTTTCACTTTTTCTTCGGTTTCACAGATCAGATCAACTCCATGTATCTTTTTCTCACTGAACTCAGTCCAATGTAATGGAGTTCTACATTTACGACCATACAAAGCCTCGTACAGTGCCATGTTTATACTTGATTAATAACTGTTATTATATGCGAATTCGAATAAAGGCAAATACTTTCCCAATTGCTTTCGAATTCTAATACATAGCACCGAAGCTTATCCTTAAGAATCTGAATCGCAAGTTCAGATTGACCATCTGTCTGAGGATGAAATGCAGTACTGAAATGCGATTGAGTACCCAAAGCTTCTTGTAATTTATTCTATAATCGGGATGTAAACCTTGGATCTCTATTAGAAATAATAGAAACTAGCACACTGTGTAATCTGACAATTTCAAAAACATATAACTCAGCCAATCTATCCAGGGAGAAATCAGTACGCACCGGAATAAAATGTACAGACTTTGTCAAAGGGTCGACGATTACCCAAATGACATCTTTCTTTTCGGAGATAGGGGCAATCTTGATAAAATCCATGGTAATTCTTTCCCATTTCCATTCTGGTACCGTGACTAGTTGTAACAGTCCTGAAGGTACCTGATGTTTAGATTTAACTTGCTGACATATCAAACATCTAGATACGAATTCGAAAATGTCGTGTTTCATTTCCGGCCACCAATACATCTTCTTCAAATCATTATACATTTTATTACTCTTTGGATGAACAATTATAGTATCATTATGAGCTTTATGTAAAATCTTCTATATAAGCTCTGAATTGTTCGGAACACAAACTCTGCCTTTGAATAACAAAGAGTCATCAGGTCCAATCTAAAATTCTGAATCAGAAGTCGATTCACACAGTACCCGTTTAGCTTGTAACTCATTATCACTTTTCTGAGCTTCACAGATCTGTTGCAGAAACATCGGTTTAGCTTTTAGCTCAGCTAAGATTGAACCATAAAAAAAAGACAATCGAATATTCATTGCTCGCAAAGCAAACAGAGACTTTCTACTCAAAGCATCTGCAACTACATTTGCATTTCCCGGATGATAATTGATAACCAAATCATAATCTTTCAACAATTCAAGTCATTTGCGTTGTCTCAAATTCAAATCTTTTTGTGACATTAGATACTTTAAGCTTTTATGATCGGTGAATATATGACACTTTTCACTGAACAAGTAATGTCACCAAAATTTTAGCGCAAAAATAATAGCTGCCAAATCTAAATCATATATCGGGTAATTCTTTTCATGTGGTTTTAGCTGACTAGAAGCATAGGCTATTACTTTACCTTATTGCATCAAAACATAGCCTAAACCATTCAATGATGCATCATTGTAAATCACAAATTCCTTACTCAATTCAGGCTGAACCAGAACTGGTGCTTCAGTCAACAGGGCTTTTAACTGATCAAAACTTTTCTGGCATTTATCAGACCACTCAAATTTCACATCTTTCTGTAGTAATCGTGTCATCGGTGAAGCTATCATCGAAAACTTTTTCACAAATCTTCAATAGTAACCAGCTAATCCCACAAAACTTCTGACTTCTAACACATTTTTCAGTGGTTTCCAGTTAACAATAGCTGAAATTTTATTCGGATCCACCCTGATGCCTTCAGTAGATACTATATGTATAAGAAAACCAATTTTCTGAAGCCATAATTCACATTTACTAAATTTAGCATATAATTGTGTCTCGCGCAAAGTTTGCAAAATAATTCTTAAATGGTCAGCATGTTCACTTTCATCTCGGGAATATACTAGGATATCATCAATGAATATCACCAGAAATCTATCCAGATACAGTCTAAAAATTCTATTCATTAAATCCATAAATACTGAAGGTGCATTAATCAAGCCAAACGGCATCACAAGGAATTCATAATGCCAGTACCTGGTTTTGAAGGTTGTTTTCAGTACATCCGAGTTTTCCACTCGTAACTGATAATAGCTAGAATGAATATCAATCTTTGAAAATACTGTAACACCTTTTAACTGGTCAAACAAGTCATCAATGTGGGGAAGTGGATATTTATTCTTGATTGCAAACTTATTGAGTTGCCGGTAATCAATACATAGTCTCAGGGATCCATCTTTTTTCTTCACAAACAGATCCGGTGCACCCCAAGGTGAGAAACTAGGTCGAGCAAAGCCTCTGTCAGTTATTTCTTGCAACTGCGCATCTAACTCTTTTAATTCAATAGGAGCCATTCTATAGGGTGCTATTGATATCGGTTTTGTCCCCGGAACAAGATCTATAGAAAATTCTACTTTTCTGACCAGTGGTAATCCGGGAAACTCTTCTGGAAATACATCCGGATACTCACAAACCACTGGCATTGATTTAATATTTGATTCAGACACTTTAGTATCCAACACATAAGCAAGGTAAGCATCATACCCTTTTTGACATATTTCTATGCTGACATTATTGATATCACATTAGACAACTCATTCAAATTATTAGATTCAGTAGATCATTTCACCATTCAGGCATTTCAACACAATATACTTCTGTTTACAATTTACCACGACATCATGTTGAGTTAACTAGTCCATACCCAGAATCACATCAAATTCATTAAATGGAAATAACATCAAATCAATCGGGAAACAGAAACCCCATATCATTAACGGACAATTCTTGTAAATTTTATCCACTATCACATACTAGCCTAGGGGTTTTGATACTTTAACCACGAATTCAGTGGACTCAACAGGCAGATTTTTATTAATAACTAAATTCATGCAAAGATATCAGTATCAAGAAGAGATAAAGTACCAATAATAAAATTGGGTGCAGAAGCATCCTCACGTGCACGGATAGCATATGTTTTGGCTGATGCTCGGCTTTGAAGTTTGAACAGTATCTCTCTCAACTTTCTCCGGACAATCTCTGAGATAGTGGTCATAGGAATGACATCTAAAACAAGCTCCACTTTTCATACGGCATTCTCCAAAATATAACTTATTACAGTGCTTACATCGGGGTTTAGGGTTTCCAACACTACCCGCAGTTGCTACAGATGTAGCCTAAGATCTTGGATTGGAGCGTTGAATACCTTTGTCTCTCCCAGAATACCCCGCAGAGGTAGTTGAATGGTCATGATATCTTTTTGATTAGTTGAATCGTCATGATACCTTTTCGATTTCTTTGAAGCTGTCTAATATGACTTCCCCGTAAATCTTTTACTTGAATTCCTGGCTTCCGTCTCTGTCTATCTCTTTTCTTTACTCAATTCTTTAATTTTATGTGCTCGGTCAACCAGTATAACATATTCTTTTAATTCTAGAATCTCAACTAACAACTTTATGTCTTCATTTAAACCCTCTTCAAACCACTTGTACATTGTGATTTCAGTCAGGACACATTCTCTGGCATATTTACTCAGTCTGACAAATTCTCTTTCATACTTAGATACTATTCCCCTATTTAAGCTCCAAAAATTCTTTCTGCTTTCAATCAAGAAATCTCTGACTGATATATTTCTTTTTGAATTTAGTTTGAAAAAAATTCCCAAATGATCTTATCAGTCGGTACAACAGAAATTAGTGTATTCCAGCATTGATAAGTCGAATCTTTTAACAGTGATACTGCACATTTTAGACATTCAGCTAGTGTACAAGACAATTCATCCAAAACCCTGATAGTATTTTCTAGCCAAAATTCAGCCCTTTCAAGATCCTCTTCAACTGTAACTATGAATTCTTCTGCCCGATATTTACGAATTTTATCAACATGAGGCTTACCAGTTTTAACAAATTCTGTACCTTGTAGCATATCAGGAACCGATTGAGAATCAGGAGGTGGTGGAGGTTGTTGCACAGCCGGATTTGTTCTTATATATTCGTTAAACCATTCATTCATCATTTGGAATAAGGCTTATTTAGTCTCTTCTCCTCGGCCCTCAGATACGGGCCTTCTACTACTTGAAGTCACTCTTTGAACTGAAGCTTGAGCATTGCTCTTAGCTTCTTTGGATTCAACTCGGTTGGATGACCTTACTATATGAAAAACATGTTTATAATTGACAGGATATATTACACTATCACAGGTTATATATAATAGCATGTATAGATAAACTCATATATGCTATGTTAGTCTGAGAATCAGCTAAACCGCAGCTCTGATACCAATAAATGAAACACCCCTAACTCGTATCCTTCTTTGGAACAAGGTTATGAAGCATTACTGGAATATACAGAACAAATATAGACATTTCATATTATTTAACATTCATGTCAAAAATTATTCATAAAGTCCCTTATATAAGCCCTCGAGGCTCAAAACATACATTAGAAACAAGTTAGGACTAAACCGGGTACTCAAGAGAATTTTTTGTAAAATTTCAAAATTTTTCCAAGGTGCAAGGGACACACACCCGTATGGGCATTCGAAATAGGGCACACAGTCGTGTCTCAGACCGTGTCTGTACCCATATAACTCTCTGACTTAGGTCACACGGCTAAGTCACATACCCATGTGCTAGGTCGTGTGAAGGTGTAGGGGTCACACGGCCAGGCCACACGCTCGTGTGCCAGGCCGTGTGAATAACCCTGAGCATTCTGTTTTAAATTTTAAAAATGCAGGGGACAAACGCCCGTGTGGTAGGCCGTGTGTCACACACGGCTGATACACACTCCCGTATCTCTTCACGTGTGGACGAAATAAGGCCATATCTAAGCCATATTTCTCACCCATTTGGTCTTCCACCTACACTAACATTTTAACACATTCAAAAGCCAATCTAAGACATTTAAACTAATCAAAATCAAGTCATAAACATGTCATATATCCTCATTTCTCATCATTCAAATTTACCATATTAATGAAAACATTTATTTGTTTACTTATACCAACTATACTATCTCATCTCATACATCAATATGCTTATAACTTATCCATCACTCAACCACATCAAACATAACAAACATGAAGAAGCCATACAAATATATACTTAACAATAGTCTGTCCAACTCAAGCCATTCCAACGATTATTTATAACCAGAACACATAATTTCCATCAACGGCCCAATTGAACCTATACATGCCATTATACCAAAATTTAGTTCTTTACATTTACCAAAATGAGCCGAAGGATAGTGTGATGATGCTTCGACCAACTTCTAACCTTAACGAGCTTTCGAGCTAATATAAAACATAGGAAATAAAATAGAGTAAGCATTTAATGCTTAGTAAGTTCGTATAACCAAAAATAAACTTATCATTTGTTTACATTTAAGGTAAGCATACAAAATGCATCTAAGCAATTTGGCTAATAACCTAAACACACAACTTCATTAACATGTTGGTCATGTATTTCATGTGAATATCAAGAATCAGGGATGAGCTCATCAAATATCAATTTTCCATGTGTTTTCAGGTGTATACATGTAGTATCTCATTCAGAATTCACATTAACTTATATCAGAACTTTGTCCATTGAACCATTTGAATTATCGATGGATACACGATAATACACACGAAGTGTATGAATATGTAATCCATTAATTCATATTCGGGAGTGCTCATTTAAGCACATAACCGGATAACCCTCTCTCGAGCCATATAACGAGAAGCTCATATGAGCCATGTAACGGGAAGCTTATATAGGTTGTATAACAGGAAGCTTATAAGAGCCATAATCAGGAAGCTCATACGAGCCAATAACGGGTAGCTCCGAAGAGCCAATAACGGGAAGCTTCGGATAGCCATATATCGGGAAGTTCTAGCTAGCCATATCAGAAAGCTTCGGAGAGCCATTAATTAGGAAGCTCAGAAAGAGCTTTTTTTATAGGGAAGCTTATGAAGAGCAATATATCGAGACGCTCATAAGAGTTGCAGTGTGTCTACAACACATGCAGGATCATAACCGATCGGAATGCTCCGAAGAGCTATTAACGAGAAGCTCGCAAGAACCATATAATAGGAAGCTTAATAAGGCCAAATATCGGGATGCTCATGAGGGCTTATAACGGGACGCTCCTTTGAGCTATGGTGTGTTAGCAACATATGCAGGACCACAACCAATTCGGGAATCTTGTATTCATCGAATTGTATTTGTTCAAACAGGACTTAACATTTATCGGGCTTTGTCGAATATGTAATCAATTTCATATACATGGCAATTACACAATTCATATATATATATATATATATATTCAACATTTAATTCAAACATATAAATGTACTCAATTTAATTACACAAACTTACCTTGTCAAGTGTTCGTTGATTTGTTGTCTACTAGTTTGACACTTTCTCTTTTCCTCGGTCTAATTCTGTGTTTTGTCTATCCGTGTCTATCCGAGTAAATTTAAATCAATTTAATATAATTCATATTCAATTTAATCCAATTCACATCTTAGGCAAAATTATAGTTTTGCCCCCTATAATTTTATTTAATTATGATTTCGTCACTAGGCTCAGAAAAATGAAATTCATGCAATTTAACCCTTATTTCAAGCCAAACCGATTTTTACATGTAACATTTGCAGCTCATGTAATTCATAAAATTTAAAATTTTTCCATATATTTTACATCTTTACAATTTAGTCCCTAAATCACAATATCATCAAAATTCACTTTATAAAATTTGTTTATCAATAAACAGCCTTTCTTTTACTACCATAAATTTCATAACTCATGCATATTCATCTATGGAAAAACTTGAATACTTTGATAACTTTACAAATTAATCCCCGAGATAGGTAGACTAAGCTATTACGATCTCAAAAACATAAAAATTACTAAAAATGGGACAAGAATACATACCTAATTGAGCCAAAACAACTTGCTTGAACTCAACACCCAAAAACTAGGGTTTCCATGTCTTTTAATTGGGAAAGATGATATAAAATGATGATATTAGATATTTAATTTATTTATCATCTTTTATTTATTTACTTTCCAATATAGTCCTTTTCATTTCTTAAATTTTCATGGATGAATCATCATACTTATCTACTAACTCCTCTTAATGGTATATTTACCATATAAGGACCTCCAATTTTGAATTCCAAAGCTATTTGATCCTTTTAGCTACTAGAATTCAACTTTTGCATTTTATGCAATTTGACCCTTTTATCAATTAAACATGTAACCGGTAAAATTTCCTAACGAAATTTTTATACAATATTCCTATCATACGGTAGACCATAAAATAATTTTAAAATAACTTTTTTCTTACGGACTCAGATTTGTGGTCCCGAAACCACTATTTCAATTTCACTGAAAACGGGCTGTTACAATGTACATGCATAAGGATGAGTTTTTACTCTTAATGAATTCATAGCCCAGATTTTGGGTGGTCCTATTGATGCAGACTTGATGAATTCACTAACTTAAGAGGTTGAGTTTATTACTCTTAATGAGTTCATATCCCAGAGTTTGGGTGATCCTATTAAGATAAGTTTAATGAATTCACCGAACTTAAATTTGAGAGGATGAGCTTAATGAAAGCTCTTAATGATTTCATAACCCTAATATGGGTGGTCTATATTGAGATAGACCTAATGAAATCACCTATGTAAGTTTCAAGGTCTAGCCACCTTCTATGAAAAACATTTTAGGTAGTTTTTCTAAAGTACTTACCAGCATCCCGAGATACGTTGGCTAAAACTTATTGAGTTATCGTGGAACTTTAATTGGATCTGAGATTAGTTGTGTGTCATGAGTTAACTCCTATCTTAACAAGTTCAAGATTCGTTCACTTATTAAAGAGAAGAACCACTTATTTAACTATGTACTAGCTCAAATCCACAAGGTACAAGTGCTTAAGAAACTAATTTCTTTAACACTCCTAACCCGTATTCGTCGCTGGAATAGGGTTACGGAGCATTACCATAAAACCCTAACTTAAAAAAAATATATTTCCAATCATTTCATTAAACATATCAAAGTCCATTCATACACATGTGTATTGTCCCTTAATCGAGCCTTCGAGGCCCAAGAAACACTTTAGAAACAATTCGAGACTAAATCAAAAACATTTAAAACTTTATAGAAAAAGATAGAAAATTTCATACTGCATGGGTCACAAGCCCGTGTGCCTCACATGGATGAGACACAAGTCCGTGTCTCAAGTCATGTAACTGCACAACTTGTTACCCTTTGAACTTACAAGGGACATGCGACCATGTTGCATGGCCGTGTGTCACACACGGTTGAGACACACGCCCGTGTCTTAAGCCATGTGGACAAGAAATAGGCCAAATTCAAGTCATTTCTTTCACCCAATTCAAGTACACACCTACAAGCCATTTGTATACACAATCAAGCATTAAAACATACCTAAAACATGCTTAATAAGACCAATTTGAATGACCAAATTTCATTAAACCAATATGCCATATAATGCACCTCAAGAGCAAGCATTCAACTTAACCAAACATATGCATAATTGGTCACCTTGATACCATTTTAAAACATACCATAATTGACTTATACCATGTCAATATAACTTACCATTTGAACCATTATTCTCATTGATCTCAAACACACATATACCTAAACTTATACATATTTGATCATAACTTATCCATATATATTTAGCTTAATTCCATACCAAGTTATATCATAATCGACCACGTTGACTAAATTTCATATTCAAGCATACCTTAATTAACTAAATTGGTCATTTTTAATACAAACACAATTAACTAAATTTCATATTCAAGCATACCTTAATTAACCATATTGCAAACATGCCAAACTTACCTCTTTGGTCATAAAATCATGCATCAACTTAACTATATTAACACCAACCATCAATATACCATAAGTACATTAACCATAATGATACTTATACATACCAAAATAACCATTAGATTATTTATACACAAACCCACTCATGCCATTATAACCTTGATCAAGACATCAGAATCTACCAATATAATCACTAGATAGTGTGATAGATCTCCAACGAGCTTCCAACCCGATCGAGCTTCTGATAATCTGTAAAGTAAGAGAAAAACAACTACGTAAGCAATAAATGCTTAGTAAGCTCGTAGAACATGAAACATAACTTATCACTTCAATACTATAATACATAGAGTAAACATGATTCAACACTAATACTTTAAACTTATTATAAACCTACTGAACACCATTCAACTCACAATTGAGTATATCCAATAACATCGCATATACTTTTCAGATATAACATATTGGAATTTATAAGTCGTAAAACATAATCATAAACTTTTTCATAATATTATGAACTGTTCTATTTACTTACTTTCCCTTCAATACCAAACGTATAGCATAAGCTTAAACAACATTATCATTTTACGAGTTAGTGTATTTATCTATGATATAGGTAATTCGTCCATAGCATAAGTAGACTTCTTACATATAAGTACATTATTTGTCACATCAAACCTTTTATAATCTCATATTACATCCCAATTATGAGCTTACCATTTCATTCCCTTTTCTTACCCATTTCATTTACATAGTACAAAGTATAAGCATAAACATCAATCATAATCACAAGCTTGGCACAAACCTAAGCACTTCAACAACACATTAGTCTATTTAAATACAATTCACTTAAATTAACATAAGATGAACTAATGGTACATGAACATACTTCTTTTAAATGCATCGTTTCCATGAATATAACATACTTTCATATAAACTTTCCATTTCAATCCTTTTCATAATTTCTTGACATAGTTCATTCAAATACATACCTTTCCTTTTTTTTTATAACTTCATGACATAGTTCATTTAAACACATACCTTTCCTTTTTCATGCCCGTTGGATCAAATGAAATAACATCGAATATTAGGCACGTAACACCCTGTAACCCTAAACTGTCGCCGGAACAGGATTACAAGGTATTACTGGACATATCAAACAATTTACTAATTATTCACAAATAAAATAGTATTCATAGTATAATTTAATAATTAAATACCTATATTGGACTTTCAATGCCTAAGCATATATTAAAAGTAGAAAGAAACTTGTTCAATCATTCCAGAAAATTCTTCGTAAATTTTTCTTTTATTTATAAAAATTTCGGCAGTATTTCTGCTTATTTTCACCTAATTCCCCCTGCAAATTCAGACCAAAACAACCAATACTAATTTATCATTTTATAACTTTATATCATTTTCCTCATCCAAAATATTATAATCATTTAAATATAACCAAAGCATTTAACTTAAGTATATATATATATGTTCATAATTCTTATAACTATCTAGTACATGCCACTTAACAAAAGGAAGAATTTCATCACCAAAATCCTCTTGTTGGAGTCGGATTGGATTTGGATGCTGGACCGGGTCAGAACTCTACTAACCTGCGCACGGAAAACAAACCGTACGCTGAGTATTGGAATTACTCAGTGGTATTATCATAATTCAATTTATAACAATGAATAAATATCGTAAACATACTTAGATAAATAACACATTATACATATAATTATACTAAGTTGTTATTTTTCCAATGTAACAATTTTAATATTTGAATTAATATCTCATTCATAGAATTCCAATTGTTCATGAACCTCTGGTTCATCTCTCAATCACATATATTTCTTTCATTCAGAGGTTCAAATAATCAAATTTATATAATTTTCTTATTTCACATAGTTACCCCTATTAACATGACTCGGACTTTAGCGGATACTCGGATCCAACCAAACACACCATACTGGCACCCAGTGCCTAATCGGATAGTTCGAAGTAATATAGTGACACCCAGTGTCTCATCGGCCCAGCCGAAGTAAAGAGGTACCCAGTACCTTATTGAATCTATCCGAAGTAAATAATATGACACCCAGTGTCTCATCGACTCAAGGTCGAAGAATCCTTGAACACTTCCAATCCTATGGCATGCCAATTATATCCGACTCAGCCCGACTAGTTAATAGGGTATTTAAATCACATATTCATATCACTTTCACTTTCAACTGATCATAATCATTCGGATTCAATTCATACATATTATCAATACAATCTCAATCTCAATCTCAATCTCAATCTCAACCCACTTCCAATTTAATTTCACAAATTAATTCAATATACCTTTCATATCAATATTTTTAATTCAATACTAACACATATTCATCAATTAAGTCCAAGTCATATTCAATTCAAACATCAATACTTACCTAAATTTCATTTTTCATACACATACATTGAAATTAAACATGCAATTATAAATAACTTGAATTATGATAATACAAACCGATATTTTCTCGAGCTACTCCTCGATTACTTTTTCCTTCCCCTTCGTATTAGACGTCTCGATTTCCTTGTTTGCTACAATAATAATAACAATTTACATTATTAAATATAGCATTAAATTATAATAAATAATTGAATTTTATTCAATTCCTAACCTTGTTCTTCATTCCACATTCTTTGTACACAATTCTATTATTTACTTATAAGTTCTTTCTAGGCTGTCTACCTGAGTCATTGTCACTAAATCATCTATATCTGGAGCTACGAAACTTCAAATTAATATCCGTAAATTTTCCCCGAAACTAGACTCATATATATTTTTACTGTAAATGTTTTAGAATTTTTGGTATGGCCAATCAATACCAGATTATTCTTAAAGTTTCCCCTATTTCACTGTTCAACTGCTCTGACCTCTCTTCACTACGAATTAAATTACTCTTTGTAAAGAATTTAGATGGCCTCCTTGTTTAGCTCATTTGAAACTAGACTCATTCAGGATTTCATACATATAAATTTTAATCCACAATTATTTTTGTGCAATTTCTAATGATTTTTCTAAGGTAGAACAGGGGATCTCGAAATCACCCTGAACCAGTTTCACTAAAATTTAAATATCTCATAATACAGAACATATTTGCTTTCTATGTTTCTTTCATATGAAAATAGACTCAATAAGCTTTAATTTCATATCTCACTCAACTTCTAATTCCACTTCTACGATTTTTGGTGAATTTTCAAATTTACTCTACTGCTGCTGTCCTAAAACTGTTTTCTTGTAACTTATTTTGCAATTAAATCCTAATTAAGTTTACTTGTTTCTTAACTTAATTCATGCTTTGATTCTACTTAAATCCCTTCCATATTCAACTTGATTATATAATTTTCATAATAAAACCCTAATTTATAATTTCTTCCAAATTGATCCCTATAGTAGAAAACTTATAGCTTACCTTACAATTTAATCCTTTTCCTAATTCTAACTTAGATTTCATTCAATTTAATCCATAATTCATATTTTTCTTCAACATAAACTATATTTAAAAACCTAAAAACTCTCAAAACATCAACTTAGTTTCATCAAAATTTGCTTTAAAGCTTCTAAAACATCAAAATTAAGAGAATAGGACTTGATTGACTTACCAATTTAAACTTCAAGCTTTAAATCCCTAATTTTTCCTTTTTCTTCTCTTTCCTTCCTTTCCCCTGTTTCGTATGCTCTCTGTTTCTTTTTTTTTTCTTTCTGTTCTTTGCTTTGTTTCTTTTCTTATCTCTTTTACTCTATTACTTTATGTTATAATAATATAATATAATATATAATAATTACTTTAAATTAATTTAATATTATTTATTACTAATATACATATATTTTATAATTAAAATCTAAGTAAAAATCTTAGATTTTTACTCATATGCCGCCTCAACTTATGCTAAATGGCATGTTTGCCATTTTGATCCTTTTTATTTTCTTTTAATCTACAATTCAACTTTTACCCTTTATTCACTTTAGTCCTTTTCCCTAATTACTTTAAATTAAACTAAATTCACTTATCAAAAATCTAATTCAACCTATACTAACTTTGTAAATATTTTTAATAAATATTTACGGACTCGTTTTCCTAGGACGGAGGCCCTAAACTCACTTTTTCGGTGCCCGTAGAATTTGGGTTATTACAATTCTTCCCCCTTAATAAATTTCGTCCTCGAAATTTTACCTGAAAATAGATAGGGGTACTGTGCTCTCATAGTTTCTTCAGGTTCCCATGTTGCTTCTTCCACACTATGACTTCTCCATAACACTTTCACTAGAGGAACCTTTTTATTTCTTAATTTTTTTATTTCTCGTGCTAGAATCTCAACTGGTTCTTCTTCATAAGACAAATCTGGTCGAATCTCAATAGTTTCAGTAGAGATAACATGAGAAGGATCTGATCTATATCTTCGAAGCATCGAAACATGAAAAACATCATGAATCTTCTGTAATTCTGGAGGTAAAGCCAGACGATAAGCTACTGGTCCAACTCGCTCTACTATTTCATATGGCCCGATATAACGAGGACTTAACTTCCCTTTCCGGCCAAATCTCAATACTTTCTTCCAAGGAGAGACTTTAAGAAATACCTTGTCACCAACCGAATATTCAATATCTCGCCGTTTCAAATCAGCATAAGACTTCTGTCTATCAAAGGCTACTTTTAATTTCTCTTGTATCTTTTTTACTATTCCTTCGGTTTCTTGGATCAACTCAGGCCCGATTATTTTTCTTTCATTTAATTCGGTCCAACACACAGGTGATCTACATCTCCGCCCATACAATGCTTCATACGGAGCCATCTGAATACTTGATTGAAAACTATTATTATACACAAATTCAGCTAAGGGTAGATAACGTTCCCAACCTGATTCAAAATCAACAATGCAAGCTCGAAGCATATCTTCTAATATTTGAATTACTCGTTCAGATTGCCCGTCAGTTTGCGGATGAAATGCAGTGCTAAAATTAAGTCTGGTACCTAGAGAACCGTGTAACTGTCTCCAAAACCTTGATGTAAATCGCGGATCCCGGTCTGAAATAATAGATACCTGAATACCATGCAGTCTCACTATTTCCCTAATATAGATCTCAGCCAACTTCTGTAGAGACCAATCAGTTCTGACTGCTATAAAGTGAGCAGACTTAGTAAGCCGATCAACTATCACCCAGATAGCATTCTTTTTGTTTGTTGACAACGGTAATCCTGTAACAAAATCCATTGTGATTCGATCCCATTTCCATTCTGGAATATTAATGGGCTGGAGTAAACCTGTTGGTACCTGATGTTCCGCTTTTACCCGCTGACATGTCAAACATTTACCAACATACTCAACTATATCTCTTTTCATTCCAGGCCACCAGTATAGCTCTCGTAAATCCTGATACATCTTCGTACTTCCAGGGTGCAAAGCAAATGGACTATCATGAGCTTCTCGAAGAATCAATTCTTTAACTTCTGGAGTAACTGGAATACAAATTCGATTACGGAATCTCAAACAACCTTGATCATCAATACTGAAATTTTCTACTGGGCCACTCAACACCATCTCTCTCTTCTTCAATAACTTATCATCTTTCAACTGTGCTGATTTGATCTGATCAAACATTATCGGCTTAATTCTCAACTCAGCTAAGAGACTCCCATCATCACTGATACTGAGCCGTGCAAACATTGCTCTTAACTCTATTGCAGCTTTTCTACTTAATGCATCAGCTACTACATTTGCCTTTCCCGGATGATAATCTATGACACAATCATAATCTTTCAAAAGCTCGATCCACCGTCTCTGTCTCAAATTCAACTCCTTTTGTGATAGAAGATATTTGAGACTTTTATGATCGGTATATATATAACATTTTTCACCAAAAAGATAATGTCTCCAAATCTTTAATGCAAAAATTATAGCGGCCAACTCCAAATCATGAGTCGGATAATTACGCTCGTGTGGTTTCAACTGTCTAGATGCATAGGCTATTACCTTTCCATCCTGCATCAAAACACAACCCAGACCATTCAAAGAAGCATCACTGTATAATACAAAATCCTTACCCGATTCTGGTAATGTCAAAACTGGTGCTTCGGTTAACATTTGCTTCAACATATCAAAGCTCTTCTGACACTGATCATCCCATATAAAAGGAACATTCTTCTGTAGTAACTTAGTCATTGGCAAAGCTATCTTCGAAAATCCATTAACAAATCTTCTGTAATACCCGGCTAAACCAAGAAAACTACGCACCTCAGACACATTCTTTGGTACTTTCCATTGAACAATTGCTTCAATTTTTCTCGGATCAACTCTAATTCCATCTGCTGATACCATATGCCCCAAAAATACAACCTCTGATAACCAAAACTCACATTTACTAAGCTTTCCATACAACTGCTTCTCTCGTAATATCTGTAGTACAATTCTAAGATGTTGATCATGTTCTGACTCTGATTTAGAATAGACCAGTATATCATCAATGAAAACTACCACAAACTGATCCAAATATGGCTGAAAAATACGGTTCATCAAATCCATAAAAGCAGCTGGGGCGTTAGTCAACCCGAATGGCATTACTAAAAATTCATAGTGACCATATCTCGTACGGAAGGCTGTTTTTGATACATCACATTCTTTTACCCGTAACTGATAGTAGCCTGATCGGAGATCAATCTTTGAAAATATCGTAGCTCCTTTCAACTGATCAAATAAATCATCAATACGGGGAAGTGGATACTTATTCTTGATTGTTACCTTGTTTAACTGTCTATAATCAATACAAAGTCGCATCGAGCCATCTTTCTTTTTAACAAATAGCACTGGAGCTCCCCATGGTGAAATACTCGGTCTAATAAATCCACGGTCTAACAAATCTTGTAACTGTATCTTTAACTCTTTCAGTTCAATGGGTGACATACAGTATGGAGGCATAGAAATTGGACTCGTACCCGGATACACTTCAATAGCAAATTCAACTTCTCTGTCTGGTGGCAATCCTGGTAACTCTTCAGGAAATACGTCTGGAAACTCACAAACTGTTTTAATTTTACTGCATTGGCTACTAACTGAATCTGAATTAATAACATAAGCTAAATATGATGTACAACCCTGCTGTAACAACTTATTAGCCTTCATTGCTGAGATAATACGTGTTGGCCCACTGTTCCGAATCCCCTTGATCTCAATATTGTTACCATCATTAGTCTGAATACTGAATTTCTTCTTATAACAGTCCAATATCACACCATGTTCAGACAACCAATCCATACCCAATATTATATCAAAATCTCCAAATGGCATAATCAACAAATCAACTGGAAAAGTTTCATTCTGAATTTTCAACGGGCACCTCGGGCATACTTGATTTACTATTACTGTTTGCCCTAATGGACTTGACACTTCTATTGTTACACTAGACATTTCAGATTCAAATTTTCCCAATTCAACCAACTTCAAATTTATATATGAATGTGAAGATCCAGGGTCAATCAAAGCATAAACAGGCTCAGAATATAGTAAGAATATACCTGTTACAACATCATGTGCATCACCATCTTCCCGGGCTCTAACTACATAAGCTCTGGCCGGTACTCTAGCTTCAGACTGCTGGGTCACTATATCACTCCCTCTTCTCGTACCTGCTCCTCTAAATACTGGTCTACCTCTGGTCGATCCTCTGCCTCTAGCTGTAGATACCGATCTCTGTGATATAACAGGTGTAGCACTATTAGTCTCCGGACAGTCTCTGATGAAATGATCTTTAGAACCACATCAAAAACAGCCTCTAGCTAATTTCCAACATTCTCCTCTATGTTTCTTCCCACAGTGCTGACAATCTGGAATTTTTATTTCCTGAGATGGACCTCTTACACTACCGGTAGACACTGTAGTTTGTTTTTCCCAATTTTTGTCTCCTCTATCTGTTCGGAAATTAGATCTCCATCCACCTCTAGAATCTCGAGATCTTTTAAATGAAGGATTCAAACTCATAGTTCCTGTACGTTTCCCAACTGATTTTAAAGCTTCAGCCTTTTTGTCTAGTCCCAAGACTTGCTCTACCTTCTTGGCCCGTTCGATCAAATCAACAAATTCAGTGATTTGCTGGGACACCAATTGCAGTTTTATTTCATCCCTTAATCCGCGTAGGAATCTTTTACAACTATCGGCTTCAGTTGGTACAAACTCTGATGCATATCTACCAAGTCTTGAGAATTCCCGTTCATAATCCACTACTGTCATTTCACCTTGTTTAAGCGTCAAAAATTCTTGTTTCTTGTCTTCCATATACATATCCCCAATATATTTCTTTTGAAATTCTTTTTGGAACAGATCCCACGTTACTTGATCAGTCGGTAAATGTCTGATTACGGATTCCCACCATATATATGCCTCACCCTGTAATAAAGATACAACACATAACAAGCTTTCTCGTGACGTACATTCTAACTGCTGTAAAATTCTTTTCGTTGCTTCCATCCAGTTTTCAGCTACAGACGGATCAACTCCTTTCAGACCCGAAAATTCTGTGGCACCGTATTTTCTTAATTCCTTAATAGGGGCCCGTCTAGGAACAGGTGCAGACGTGGTAGCTTGTATAGACTCCGCTATTCGCTGAAGAGCATCAGTTAAAACCCTTACTACATCATAATCATTTCTGCCTTTTTCATCTCTCTCCCTAATGTTCTCTCTTTCTACATTGGGAGGCTGATTTCTGATCGGATTTACACTAGGTGTAGCTGACTCGGTTTCATTTAAATCATATGATTCTTCATCTCCAGTGAACATTTCTTCATTTATATCATCAATGTGTTTATCAGACATCTTTAATCTATAAAACAAAAATAAATAAATAGGTCAGCATCCAAAATTCCCGACTCAATTTTTAATTCAAAAGTGGCATGTACTACTAAACTCACTTCCGAGCTCAAATTGGCCCGAGAATCGACTAAACCTGATAAGCTCTGATACCAATAAAATGTAACACCCTCTAACCCTAAACTGTCGCCGGAACAGGATTACAAGGTATTACTGGACATATCAAACAATTTACTAATTATTCACAAATAAAATAGTATTCATAGTATAATTTAATAATTAAATACCTATATTGGACTTTCAATGCCTAAGCATATATTAAAAGTAGAAAGAAACTTGTTCAATCATTCCAGAAAATTCTTCGTAAATTTTTCTTTTATTTATAAAAATTTCGGCAGTATTTCTGCTTATTTTCACCTAATTCCCCCTGCAAATTCAGACCAAAACAACCAATACTAATTTATCATTTTATAACTTTATATCATTTTCCTCATCCAAAATATTATAATCATTTAAATATAACCAAAGCATTTAACTTAAGTATATATATATGTTCATAATTCTTATAACTATCTAGTACATGCCACTTAACAAAAGGAAGAATTTCATCACCAAAATCCTCTTGTTGGAGTCGGATTGGATTTGGATGCTGGACCGGGTCAGAACTCTACTAACCTGCGCACGGAAAACAAACCGTACGCTGAGTATTGGAATTACTCAGTGGTATTATCATAATTCAATTTATAACAATGAATAAATATCGTAAACATACTTGGATAAATAACACATTATACATATAATTATACTAAGTTGTTATTTTTCCAATGTAACAATTTTAATATTTGAATTAATATCTCATTCATAGAATTCCAATTGTTCATGAACCTCTGGTTCATCTCTCAATCACATATATTTCTTTCATTCAGAGGTTCAAATAATCAAATTCATATAATTTTCTTATTTCACATAGTTACCCCTATTAACATGACTCGGACTTTAGCGGATACTCGGATCCAACCAAACACACCATACTGGCACCCAGTGCCTAATCGGATAGTTCGAAGTAATATAGTGACACCCAGTGTCTCATCGGCCCAGCCGAAGTAAAGAGGTACCCAGTACCTTATTGAATCTATCCGAAGTAAATAATATGACACCCAGTGTCTCATCGACTCAAGGTCAAAGAATCCTTGAACACTTCCAATCCTATGGCATGCCAATTATATCCGACTCAGCCCGACTAGTTAATAGGGTATTTAAATCACATATTCATATCACTTTCACTTTCAACTGATCATAATCATTCGGATTCAATTCATACATATTATCAATACAATCTCAATCTCAATCTCAATCTCAATCTCAAACCACTTCCAATTTAATTTCACAAATTAATTCAATATACCTTTCATATCAATATTTTTAATTCAATACTAACACATATTCATCAATTAAGTCCAAGTCATATTCAATTCAAACATCAATACTTACCTAAATTTCATTTTTCATACACATACATTGAAATTAAACATGCAATTATAAATAACTTGAATTATGATAATACAAACCGATATTTTCTCGAGCTACTCCTCGATCACTTTTCCTTCCCCTTCGTATTAGACGTCTCGATTTCCTTGTTTGCTACAATAATAATAACAATTTAAATTATTAAATATAGCATTAAATTATAATAAATAATTGAATTTTATTCAATTCCTAACCTTGTTCTTCATTCCACATTCTTTGTACACAATTCTATTATTTACTTATAAGTTCTTTCTAGGCTGTCTACCTGAGTCATTGTCACTAAATCATCTATATCTGGAGCTACGAAACTTCAAATTAATATCCGTAAATTTTCCCCGAAACTAGACTCATATATATTTTTACTGTAAATTTTTTAGAATTTTTGGTATGGCCAATCAATACCAGATTATTCTTAAAGTTTCCCCTATTTCACTGTTCAACTGCTCTGACCTCTCTTCACTACGAATTAAATTACTCTTTGTACAGAATTTAGATGGCCTCCTTGTTTAGCTCATTTGAAACTAGACTCATTCAGGATTTCATACATATAAATTTTAATCCACAATTATTTTTGTGAAATTTCTAATGATTTTTCTAAGGTAGAACAGGGGATCTCGAAATCACCCTGAACCAGTTTCACTAAAATTTAAATATCTCATAATACAGAACATATTTGCTTTCTCTGTTTCTTTCATATGAAAATAGACTCAATAAGCTTTAATTTCATATCTCACTCAACTTCTAATTCCACTTCTACGATTTTTGGTGAATTTTCAAATTTACTCTACTGCTGCTGTCCTAAAACTGTTTTCTTGTAACTTATTTTGCAATTAAATCCTAATTAAGTTTACTTGTTTCTTAACTTAATTCATGCTTTGATTCTACTTAAATCCCTTCCATATTCAACTTGATTATATAATTTTCATAATAAAACCCTAATTTATAATTTCTTCCAAATTGATCCCTATAGTAGAAAACTTATAGCTTACCTTACAATTTAATCCTTTTCCTAATTCTAACTTAGATTTCATTCAATTTAATCCATAATTCATATTTTTCTTCAACATAAACTATATTTAAAAACCTAAAAACTCTCAAAACATCAACTTAGTTTCATCAAAATTTTGCTTTAAAGCTTCTAAAACATCAAAATTAAGAGAATAGGACTTGATTGACTTACCAATTTAAACTTCAAGCTTTAAATCCCTAATTTTTCCTTTTTCTTCTCTTTCCTTCCTTTCCCCTGTTTCGTATGCTCTCTGTTTCTTTTTTTTTTTCTTTCTGTTCTTTGCTTTGTTTCTTTTCTTATCTCTTTTACTCTATTACTTTATGTTATAATAATATAATATAATATATAATAATTACTTTAAATTAATTTAATATTATTATTACTAATATACATATATTTTATAATTAAAATCTAAGTAAAAATCTTAGATTTTTACTCATATGCCGCCTCAACTTATGCTAAATGGCATATTTGCCATTTTGATCCTTTTTATTTTCTTTTAATCTACAATTCAACTTTTACCCTTTATTCACTTTAGTCCTTTTCCCTAATTACTTTAAATTAAACTAAATTCACTTATCAAAAATCTAATTCAACCTATACTAACTTTGTAAATATTTTTAATAAATATTTACGGACTCGTTTTCCTAGGACGGAGGCCCTAAACTCACTTTTTCGGTGCCCGTAGAATTTGGGTTATTACAAGGCAAACACTCAAGTAACCATTTAATTCTCTAAACACACTACAACATCATGATTTAATGTATTTATCAACATAATAAGAATATATAACTACACCAAGGCATTAATATTCCATATTAGACTATACTAGTCAAACATTCAACTCGTATTCATACTTTCAATACATACCTCACTTAAAATGTGTTACCTGAATATCAAATTATCAGAGTGTGCCATGGTGTCTTTCAACCGTGGTCTTTATTTATTCTTGTCTTGATGCCATAGTGTTTTTCAACCATGGTCTTATTCATTTTCTTTCGTCGGGTTGCCATAACGTCTTTCAACCATGGTCTTATTCATTTGATTCGTGATGCCATAGCATCTTTCAACTATTGTCTTACTCGATAGAATCGTGATGCCATAACGTCTTTCAGTCATGGTCTTACTTGATAAAATCGTGATGCAATAATGTCTTTCAATCATGGTCTTACTCGATATAATAGTAATATCATAACGTCTTTCAGTCATGGTCTTACTCGTTAGAATAGTGATGCCATAATGTCTTTAAGTCATGGTCTTACTTGATAGAATAGTGATTCCATAACGTCTTTTAGTCATGATCTTAGTCGTTTCTAGTATGGTGCCATAGTGTCTTCCAACTATAGTCTTAATCATTTTCCTTCAAACCAATAAACTCAATATATATATAGACAATTAGATATTTGATAATACTCTAGAACGACATATTTTTATGTATTAATTACATGTTTATTTTGAGTATGATCCTACTAATTTGGGCTATTTATGGTCTTTTATCTTTTAGGGGCTAAATTGACGGTAAAAGTAAATTTAAAGACGAAAAGCGTGAATTTAGAGATAAAGTGGGCCAACATGCGACATGGAAAAAAAGGTGGTGCCAAAAATGCAAGTATGGAAGACATAAGGACAAAAATGCAAAAGAAAAGATTCTATAACTCAAGACTCTATTTAATGTTTAATTATATTTTGTTAATTATTAAGGATTATTATTTAGATTTAATTTTAAGATTTATTTTCATTTATCTTTAATTATCTTTAATTATCTTTATTTGTATTTATCTTTTAGAATTTAATTAGGAATAGGCTAGGTTTCTTAGTACTATATATAGGGGATGAAGTGACATAAAATGGGATGGATCTTTGGCTGTAACACTCTCCCCCTCATAAAGTTTAGCCTTTTGTTCTTTCTATATTTTTTTTTTCCAATAAAAATTCTATTTCCATTATATTTGTTTCTTTCCCAAAAATCATGAGCCAATAAATCCATCTCGCCGAAGGTTGTCGAAATTCTCGTAAAAGGTTCATGAGGCTTAGAATCTGCGCTTAGCCTTTTCAACAGGGTATTCATCGCTTCTCCGTATTACGGGGCTGACGCTTCCGTCCATGTCCCTTAATAGGTAATCTTTTCAACTTGTGTAAGAAACGGCCGCTTTGTACGTTTTGAGAAGGTTGCACAGTCAGTTCGTTGACTTTCTGCGTCAGAGGTTGGCGAGTCCAAGAGACAAAAAGGCGTGGTATTCGCCATTGGGAAGTGATGATCTAGCAGAAGATAATCCCACAAAAGCGATTATTGGCTAGAGTCAGGTTCCGCAAAATCTTAAGTCTAAATTCTTGGAGCTGGAGATCGTTGGAGTCCCCTTCCACTATAACTAGTTTATTCTACTTGAGAATGATCACTTAAAAGTCAAGAATTGAACCTAAGGAGAATCGAGACAACCGGAGGCTGGAAAATCACCATAAGAAATCTTTTTCTCAACTTTACTTTTACTTTTCATTTTCGAAATTTCCATTCAACTTTTAATTTCGTTTTTATTTTATTCCCAGATCTAAACTTTAAATTCTTTTTTTATTATTTTTCAGGAACGCAAGTTTTCTTGGGCACGATTCTGCCTAGGATTTCGAGAAACAAGCATTCGTGCAATCCTGTCCCTTAGGATTCGGCCCTACTTTCCCTTTACTGTTCTTTTCATTATTTTATAGGGAATAAGATATTTTTGGTGCTCTCAACAATCGCATCAAATTTTGGCGCCGATTCGACCCTACATTCCCTTTACTGTTCTTTTCATTATTTAATAAGGAATGGGATATTTTTGGTGCTCTCAACGACCGCATCAAATTTTGGCGCCGTTACCAGGGACTGGCAACGTTCTAATTTTGTTTTTTGTTTCTTATGACCCGATCTGTTCCAGGAACTCTTGTGTTCGATTCAGAAATTGAGAAGACTGCGAGAGCTAATCACAAGGAAACAAAGCTAAGAAAAAAGCAGTCAGCGATGGTTGGGACTCAAAGTAACCCACCGCTAGAAATCGGAATCGACGACGAAGTAGAGTTTAGGTTTAACGAAAACCTTACTCAAACATTTGAAAGTGAAAAAGTAGAAGTCGATTCACCAGAAGAAGTGCTTAACGCCAGGCTTAACGAAAACTCGAATCTAGCATATCAACCTATGGCTCAAACAATTCGGCAATTGGTCGAAGCTCCGGCAGAACAACCGCCACTATGCATTACGTATCCTACTATGGATACTGATTTTGAATGAAAGTCAGGCTTAATCCAACTACTGCCAACTTTTCGTGGGTTGCAAAACGAAAATCCCCACAAGCATTTGAAAGAGTTTCATATGATTTGTCTTAGCATGAAACCTCAGGGGGTAATTGAAGATCAAATCAAATTGCATGCTTTCCTAAAGAATGGTTATTTTATTTACCCCCTGGATCTATTACAACTTGGGCTGATTTATCTCGTTTATTTCTCAACAGGTTTTTTCCAGCATCCAAAGTAACTGAGCTAAGAAAAGATATTGTTGGAATAAGGAAAAAAGAAGCAGAGTCTCTTTACGACTATTGGGAGCGGTTTAAGAAATTATGCGCAAGCTACCCACAACATGGTATAACGGAGCAATCTCTCCTCCAATACTTTTATGAAGGCTTGAAACCCATGGAGAGGAATATGGTAAACGCCGCTAGTGGAGGAGCGTTGGTCAACATGACTCCCCAACAAGCAAGGGACTTAATTTCCACAATGGCTGTAAATTCTCAGTAATTTTGAGCCAATACTGAACCCCCTAGAAAGGTTTACCAGCTGAGTAATTCAACTTTAGAGGATAAAGTTGATAGACTTACTAATATGATGAATTCTTTTATTGCAGAAAAAGCAAAGATAGCCCGGTTGTGTGGAATATATGCTACGTTTGATCATACAATTGATGCATGTCCCAATTTGTATGACGATACCGTGGCTCATCTGGATGCTATGGGAAATTTTCCTGGGCAACCACAAAAGCGATACGACCTCTATGCTAATACCTACAACCCAGGGTGGAGGGACCATCCTAACTTGAGTTATGGGACCAATCCACGAAATATCCAGCCATACCAAAATCGGTTCCCGCAACAGCCGTAAGGCTTAGGTTATTCTCTAAAAGCTCTAGTCAATAAATTAGCAGCTAATGTTCTTGATTTTCAACAGAAAACTGAGGCATCCATAAGAGAGTTGACCACATCAATTGAGAAATTGAACTCTCAAGAGAAGCTACCGTCACATACAAAACAAAACCCGAGACAAAATGTGAATGCAATGACGTTACGGAGTGGAAAGGTACTGGAACCAATTCCCAACAGGAATCTTGGCCACGAAATCGCCCGGGAAAAACATGAGAAAGACGAACAGGTCCGACCAAAACCTCCATTGCCTAAAATTCAACCCCCATTTCCAGAATGATTCAACCAGTGTCGAAGAGGTAAAGAGGACAAGGAGATCCTCGAAACATTTAGGAATGTCGAGATCAACATACCACTGCTGGACGCTATTAAGCAAATTCCACGGCATGCTAAATTTATTAAAGAGTTCTGCACCAACAAGTGGAAATTAACAGGTAATGAAAGGGTAAATGTTGGTGAAAATGTATCTACAGTGTTACAGCGAAAAATGCCGGCGAAATGCAATGATAGGGGCATGTTTGCGATACCATGTAAAATAGGCCATTTGGGAATTAAGAAGGCTATGTGTGATCTAGGGGCCTCCATAAATGTAATGCCATATTCTATTTATGAATCAGTTAACGCGAGTTTTTTGACAAAAACAGGTGTTATCATTTAGTTGGCGGACAGGTCTATTGTGCATCCAGAAGGAGTCATTGAGGATGTTTTGGTAAATGTTAACGAGCTCATTTTCCCTGCAGATTTTTATGTGATTAAAATGGAGGATAGTACTCCTGGATCTTCAGATCTCTTATTGTGTTGACCTTTCCTTAGTACAACTAGTACTAAAATTGACATTCGAAGTGAAACTCTCACGATAGAGTTTGATGGGGAAATCGTGAAGTTTAATGTCTACGACGCCGTTAGCCATCTAAGCGAAATCTTAAGCGTGAATCGTGTCGACATAATTGACTCTTTAGTGGAAGAGAATTTTGAGTCAATTTATGAAGATAAATCTGAACTTGATGAATATGAATTTGTTAATGAGTTATTACCTCCAAATACTAAACTTTTACCTTCTATTATACAGGCACCAGAATTAGAGCTGAAACCGCTTCCTGAGCATCTAAAATATGCATTTTTGGGGAATGATAATACCCTACCGGTCATAGTCTCCAATAGACTCTCCACGCACGAAGAGGAAAGTTTGGTCCAAGTACTAAAAAGTCATAAGGAGGCGATTGGCTGGACCATTACCGACTTAAAAGGGCTAAGCTCTTTGACATGCACACATAGGATTTACTTGAAGGAAAACACGAAACCAAGAAGAGAGACGCAAAGATGGCTAAATCCGAATATGATAGAGGTAGTAAAAAAGGAAATAATCAAGTTGCTGGATGCTGACGTAATCTATCCTATTTCTGACAGTAGATGGGTAAGTCCGGTGCAAGTCGTGCCCAAGAAAACGGGCGTGATAGTAAAGAAAAATGCTGAAGGTGACTTGGTACCTACCCGAGTGCAAAATGGGTGGTGTGTCTGCATTGATTACAGGAAGTTAAGCTCTTACACTAGAAATGATCATTTACCTATTCCTTTTATAGATCAAATACTTGAAAGGTTAGCCGGAAAAACTCACTTTTGTTGTCTTGATGGATATTCAGGTTTCTTCCAAATCCCAGTCGCACCGGAAGACCAGGAAAAGACCACTTTTACGTGCCCATTCAGTACATTTGCATATAGAAGAGTGCCATTTGGTCTTTGCAATGCACTGGCCATCTTCCAGAGATGCATGATGAGTATATTTTCTGAATATATGGAAAAAATTATCAAAGTTTTTATGGACGATTTTACTGTATATAGAAATTGTATGAATACCTTAAAAACCTAACGATAATTTTGAGTAGGTGCATTGAATTTAATCTTGTCTTGAATTAGGAAAAGTGTCACTTTATGGTAGACAAGGGTTTAATTCTGGGTCATGTAGTTTCATCTAAGGGAATTGATGTCGATAAGGCCAAAATTGACATTATAAATTCTTTGCCTTATCCCTCCACTATAAGGAAAATTTGTTCTTTCCTTGGTCATGCAAAGTTCTACAGGCACTTTATAAAGAACTTATCGAAAGTAGCTGAACCACTGTGTGAATTGTTGCAAAGGATAAGAAATTTGAGTTTGGCCTAAAATGTAGGGAGGCTTTTGACACACTCAAGCAAAAGTTGGTCTCCGCTCCTATAGTGCAACCGCCAGATTGGAAATACCCGTTTGAGATTATGTGCGATGCTAGTGAACGCAGTGTAGGGGTTGTTTTGGAGCAAAGGATAGACAATGAACCTCATGTCATTTGTTACGCCTCAAAAACCCTAGATGCTGCGCAGATCAACTACACCACTACGGGAAAAGAACTCTTAGCAGTTGTATTTGCTTTAGATAAATTTCAACATTATTTATTGGGATCTAAAGTGATTATTTTTTCTAATCATGCAACTCTCAGGTACTTGATTGCGAAAAAAGAAGCAAAACTGAGGCTCATCAGGTGGATTTTGCTGCTCCAAGAATTTGACATCGAGATTCGAGACAAAAGGGGATGCGAGAACTTAGTGGCTAACCACTTAAGTAGAATAAAAGTATCTTTCGACGACATACCTATTAAGGAAGAATCCCCTGATGAGAGCCTATTCTTGACCGAGGCACGTCTCCCATGGTATGCAAATATGGTAAACTTTCTAGCCACAGGCTCGTTACCCACTAAGTTAGCACATTCCGTAAGAGACAAGCTTAGACGAGAAGCTCGGTATTACATTTGGGATGACCCATACTTGTGGAAACACTGTTCAGATTAGATAATACGATGATGTGTTCCAAAAATTGATGTAACTTCTATACTTAATTTTTGTCATGGTGAAGCTTGCGGAGGTCACTTTGCCCTAAGCGGACTGATCACAAGGTGTTAAAATGTGGGCTATATTGGCTCATAATTTTTCGAGACGCATATAACTTCTGTAAGTCTTGCAATAAATGTCAACATACAGGTAACATCACTAAACAAAATCAAATGCCCCTATCCCTGATTCATGTGTGTGAAATTTTTGATGTATGGGGCATCGATTTCATGGGCCCATTTATTTCTTCATTTAGCAATGTATATATAATTCTTGCAGTAGACTATGTTTCTAAGTGGATAGAAGCAAAGCCTACTCGTAATGATAATACCAATACTATTGTGGAGTTTCTAAAACGAACTATTTTTTCCAAGTTTGGCACACCTCGAGCCCTAGTCAGTGATCATGGCACCCACTTTTGCAATAAAGTCATGGAGGCACTATTGACAAAATACGGAGTTCACCACCGTATAGCTACAGCTTACCATCCCCAAACGAACAGTCAAGTCGAAGTATCGAACAGGGAAATAAAGACTATTTTGGAGAAAATAGTTCAACCCAACTAGAAGGATTGGAGTCTTCGGCTAAATGAGGCACTTTGGGCCTATCGAACAGCGTATAAGGGACCAATTGGCATGACCCCGTACCGACTTATTTTTGGCAAAGCTTGCCATCTTCCGGTAGAATTAGAACATAAAGCTTATTAGGTCGTTCGACAATGTAACATGGAGTTAGAACCTGCAGGAAGGGCAAGGAAATTAGGCATTCAAGAGTTAGAAGAAATTCGCAACGATGCCTACAAGAATGCTCGCATTTATAAAGACAAGACGAAGTTGTTTCATGATAAGAGAATAGCTACGAAGCATTTTTCGGTAGGACAAAAATTTTTGCTTTATAACTCCGTATTAAAGCTATTCCCAGGGAAACTTCGATCTCGATGGCAAGGACCTTTTATTGTGACCCAAGCGTTCACACATGGTGCAGTTGAAATAGATAGTGAAGAGACAAGAAAGCAGTTCGTAGTCAATGGCCAACGGTTGAAGCCATTTTACGAGAATTTTCAGGCCCACACGGTCGAAAAAATTCAATTAGAGCCGCCATAATCCCATTCACGGCGTCAAGCTAACAACGTTAAACAAGCGCTTGTTGGGAGACAACCCAATTTTTATTTCTTTTTATTTTTATTCTATTTATTATTTTAATTATTTATTGTTTTATCTTAATCATTTATTACTTATTTTATTTTGGATATTAATAAAAATTCTCTTCTTCTAACTAGGTGGACCAAAACGAAAATTGAGAGAAAAAAGGGAAATGACAAAACCTGCAACCAAACAACTCTCGTTCCATCCCTATTCCAGCCTAGAATAGCGCATTCTTGCCCTAGATTCCCCAAAACCTACAGTCAAACACCCCCTTTCAACCAAATAAAACCCCAAAACCTAAAAAAAAAAATTCCAATTTTTTTCACAAAACCTCTATAGCCGCCGAAACCCCTTCACCACCCCCTCCACCGCCGATTTTCCAACTGCCATGGTACGAACCCACTCAGGCCCAACCTCTGATCACCGTTGAACAACGCTTAGAGCGCATTCAGGACCGACTTGACACTTGTGGCCAGCAACTAACCAAGCTTATTGCCATTATCCGCAAACGACAGTAACTACACAGGAGTTCTTCTAAACTTTTTCACCTATTTATTTATTTTCTTCCACATCGAGGACAATGTGTTTTAAGTAGGGGGAGGTACTCTTCGTTATTACTGTCATTTTTTGCTGTGTTTTTGGTGTTGCTGGTTGATGCTCCATTTTGCCCAAAATTATTATTTTTTTTTAAAATATTCTGCCTCTTTTCATGCCCAAGATTTTTACCAGGATTTTCCCACTGTTTGACCTACATGCATGATTCCTGTCTTCTGAGAAAATTACGATTTTTCCATAATTGATGCCACCTCCACTGTTTTATTTTTATTAGGCTAAAAATAGTTGTGATTAATAGAGTTAACTCTATCTTGCTTTTGTAAAATTGATTAAGTTTAATATAAAGTGGATACTTAATATGATTGCATGCTAAATTTATGTTCATGGCTATTAAGTGATTATTGAAACTTATTCTTGACACTTGATTGTTTTTCCTAAGTTCTCCAAAATTAAAATTTCGTTTAATGTTAACAATTTTTCTGCGGTTATGATTGCAGCTTAAAAACATGACTGACTGAGTAACCGGGGTAGGGTGCTTGGGTTGACATCCTATTTTACGTCAAAAGGTTGTGTGACGTGTTAGGTAAAACTCCGCTAACCGGAATTAATTTTTAAGAACATGTTGGGCTGAGTAACCGGGGTGAGGTGCTTGGCTGTCATCTCTCTTCGCGTCAAAAGGTTCGATATGTTCTTATTAAAAAATTATAATAAATTAGGAGTATGTTGGGCTAAGTAACCGGGGTGGGGTGCTTGGCTGTCATCTCTCTTCGCGTCAAAAGGTTCGATATATTCTTAAAAGCAAAAAATAAATAAAAAAAGGAAAATAAAATAAAATAAAATTTGGGGACTAATGGAGGAAACAAATAGGGTGTCTTGGTAGGTTTGTAATTTACCTAATTTTCATGAAATAATTCAAGTCGATTCTAATTTCTGTGTGTATTAATTGGAAAACTTTTTTTTGTTTTACTTAAAGCAAGCTTAGGGTTCTATTTATTTTTCATACGCATTTTTGACTAATTTTTATGAAACTTTGGAGTGGTATTTCTTTTATAGCAGATTCTAACTTTCACAGTGGATAAGAACCATACTTGAGGGCAAGCATGGGCTAAGTAGGGGGAATTTGATAATACTCTTGAACAACATATTGTTATGTATTAATTCTATGTTTATTTTGAGCATGATCCTACTAATTTAGGCTATTTATGGTCTTTTATCTTTTAGGGACTAAATTGACGACAAAAGTAAATTTAAGGACGAAAAGCGTGAATTTGGAGATAAAGTGGGCCAACAAGTGACATAGAAAAAAAGGTGGTGCCAAAAATGCAAGTATGGAAGACATAAGGACAAAAATGCAAAAGAAGAGATTTTATAGCACAAGACTCTATTTAATGTTTAATTATATTAGGATAATTATTAAGGATTATTATTTAGATTTAATTTTAGGATTTATTTCCATTTATCTTTAATTATCATTATTTGTATTTTTCTTTTAGAATTTAATTAGGAGTAGGCTAGGTTTCTTAGTACTATAAATAGGGGATGAAGTGACACAAAATGGGATGGATCTTTGGCGGTAACACTCTCCCCCTCATAAAGTTTAGCCTTTTGTTCTTTCCATATTTTTTTTTCAAAAAAAATTCTATTTCCATTATATTTATTTCTTTCCCAAAAATCATGAGCCACTAAATCCATCTAGCCGAAGGTTGTCGAAATTCTCTAAAAAGGTTCATGAGGCTTAGAATCCGCGCCTAGCCTTTTCAACAGGGTATTCGTCGCTTCTCCACATTACGGAGCTGACGTTTCAGTCCATGTCCCTTAATAGGTAATCTTTTAAACTTGTGCAAGAAACTGCTGCTTTGTACGTTTTGGGAAGGTTGCATAGTCAGTTCATTGACTTTCTGCGTTAGAGGTTGGCGAGTCCAAAAGACAAAATGGCGTGGTATTCGCCGTTGGGAAGTGATGATCTAGCAGAAGATAATCCCACAAAAGCGATTATTGGCTAGAGCCAGGTTCCGCCAAATCTTAAGTTTAAATTCTTGGAGCTGGTGGTCATAGGCGTCCTCTTCCACTATAATTGGTTTATTTTACTTGAGAAGGATTACTTAAAAGTCAAGGATTGAACCCAAGGCGAATCGAGACAACCGGAGGCTGGAAAATCACCATAAGAATATTAAACAATCAAAACCATAATTAATTGATTTAATCAAGTTACAAGTTTATCTGGCTAAATTGTAGAAATATCAAAGTACATGAGCTTTTTGGTAATTTTTCATTCTCCTCGATTTTCCACTCAATCTTGATTTAAATTAATAATTATATTCAATTTATTAATTTAGATAGTAAAACACTTTATTTTATGCAATTTAGTCATTTTTGACATTTTTACAAAATTATCCCAACATTGTACTTTTATTTAATTTAGTCCCTGAGCGTAAAACATACAAATTAACCATTTTTATTGCAAATTCATACTAGCAAAATATTCATAGCCTCCATTTCAGCCCATTTTTGCAACAATTTCACATCAAGTCCTTGAACTATTATTATTTCAACAATATAGTCTCTAATCAGCAAATTCATCAAAAATCACTTAATAAGATACTTATAAATAACAAGTAACACCTCAAATTCATCATTTAGCATCTAAAATCACAAGATTCATCAATGGAAAAATTCAAAATCTTTAATAGTTTCAAAAACGAAGATACAGGTTAGCTAAACCTAGTTGTAACGATATCAAAAACATAAAAATTATTAGAAATGGGATCAAATCACATACCATGCATCAAAATTTCAGCTTGGTCGAATGCTTTTTCCTCCCCACACCATAGCTATTCGGTTGAATTAAAGAATGAAGAAGATAATGATTTAGATTTTGTTTATTTTACTTTTAATTATTAAATTACTAATATACCCTTTTAAAACCATGAATTTACCATGCAACCTATCCATGAATATCCACTCACATTAAATATGGTATAATTACCATTTAAGTCCATTAATTCCCATTTTCAAAGCTAATTGATCCATTTAATTAACAAAATTCAACTTTTGTAAATTTTACAGTTTAGTCCTTTTCAATTAATTAACTATCTAAACATTAAAATTTCTTAACAAAACTTTAATAAAACCTTAATAACACTCCGTAAATATTTATAAAAATATTCACGGCTCGGTTTATAGAAATGAGGTCCCGATACCTCATTTTCTAAAACCACTTGACTTTAGGGTTTTACCACTTGAACCTAATTGTTCATTCAAATAGCATAAATTGTCAATATAAAAATTTATTTTAATACCATATTAGACTCGTAAATATTATTTTAATATTTACGAACTTACTGGTCAGATTTGTGGCCCCGAAACCATAATTTCTGACACCACTGAAAAACGAGCTGTTACAACTTCACTGTTGTTCTTCTCGCGTATTTTAACTAAAATAAAACTTTATTTTTTTATCGTGTTTTCAAAAAACTCAAAATCACTTTGTATTAGTGTGAGATTGTTGATAATGCAAAGAAAATCATGATTGTTGAGGATTTAGTGGGGGGTTATTGAGGATTTAGTGGAGATATTGTTTGGGTTTTTTTACCAAATTGTCCATGCGTTTTTACAGTTTTGTCCTTCTATTACTAGTATAAATAGAGCGCTGATTTCCTCTTTTTTCACATTCAACAGAAACACAACCTTTTCTGAAAACATTTTTCTCCTTCGCTTTTTGTTTGGGATTTCTTACTTTTAAAGGAAATTCTGTCTAGGAACTTGAGTTTTAAGCGGGACTGACTGTGACCGCTTTTAATCTTTCTTGGGAATTATTCTTACTATGATTTCCTGATAAGAGTAACATCAATTAAGTTTCATCTTCCATATCCGGGTGTACGAACATCGAAGAACTATGTTAACCTTGAAGGGCGACGTCTACTAAATGATTACACCGATCAGGACAAATTCATTTTTAAGACAATAAATTTACCACGACACAGTAATTTTTTATTTAATATTTAATTATTTGTTTTTTTCAATCAGTATTAACATATTTGTTTTTTCACTAACCTTAGTTGTTTTACCAGAGATCCTATCATTCTAAATAAACTAATCCAAACATTGGTGACGTATCATAAAGATTCTAATTGTTGAGCCTAAGAGCAAGACCTTTAGTTTGGATCTTAAATTACCTGATCACGAATCTTCTGTTTCAAACACGAGGGCATGTTGAGATTCTTCTACCACTGCCCCAGATACGCATCCAAATGAATTTTACATTTTCCATCCCATAACGTGGTTTTTGTGGATTCTATTATAGATTCCTTTTCATACACCAAACGTACGTCTCAATTCCACATTCATCTCCCTTTTATATTATTTCCAGCAAATCTCATTTTTGACAAAACAAAAGAATAAGGAATCTGAATCAACAAAAGTTGGCTGCATGTATGGAATCTTCAACACTCAACAGCCTTCTTAGTTCAACCTACCCAGTAGTGGGTGGGTGGTTGCCTCTCTAATGTCATTCTCCACTCACAAATTGCTGCTCTCTTTCTAGTCACAATCAAGAAACACCGCCAATTACCACCCGTGATTTTGATGCTTTCCAATCTTTCGACGATCATAAAATTTGGTCTCTCGAAATGCTAATCAGTGTTGAATATAATATAGTAAATGTATTGAAGCTTTCATTTTCATGCATTAGAAAAAGACAGTTTTTGTTAGGTTTTGAATATTGAGTGTGGTTTGGTTTTTACACCAGTTTCGAGAATAAGGTTGCTTTGCTTTTATTGATTTTGACTGAAAATAATAAATGGTTGAGAGGGTGTGATTTCCACGTCATTGTACCATCATCTACTTATCTATTGTTTGCGGAGGGAATTTGTGTTAATCTTCCACGCAACTTTCGATTGTAGACTGGAATAACTTTTGAAAATAATATTTTATTAACTAGATTTTGAGCCTACCGACCACTCTAGAATACTGTTTTTTTCTCGGTTCTTCTGGATTAAAAAATAAATTTAATTCGATAATTACGGAATTGAGTTTACGTGACTTCAATTATTAAATTAATAAAATGAGGTTATTTGAGACTAAATTTAAAGATTCGTTCTTATATTGTAATATTTTTGTTACTAAATTAAGAGATTGTTAATAAAAAATAAATATTTAAAAAATAAGACTTGATTATTAAATCAAATATTTTGATATTTTAATAAATATTGCTTATCCCTAAACATTGAAACTTAGGATTAAGTTTATTGTGTTGATCGAGTCTTGATTTGCATGAGTGTTATTGTCAATACAGGAAGACGTGGTAAGCATTGTGTAAAAAAAAATTAAATTTATTGTGAAGGAGAGGTTTTGATAAAAAAATAAAGAAGAAAAATCAATTTCTAATGCAAATATCAATTGACATGGGACAAATGCCCAAACGTTACAATGATTGTTTTTTTTTTCTTTTTCATAATTCTACATTGTTGGCAAAAATTGCCCATCCCAAACCACCTATGAATCAAAACCTCATTTATGGGGTCCCTATTTCTATCTTCATGCTACCTGCTGCTGTAGCTGCCATCTCTGGCTTCGCAAATTGCAGGCTCTTTAATCTTCTCTTCAACTCCTTCCTGCACAAAAATTACATCACCAGCCGATCAGCATCTATACGTGTCGATAGGACAAGGAAAACCATGTCTGAAATACAGAGTACCAAAAAAAAAAAGCTTAATAATTTACCCCATGAGAGTTCTATCAAGGCTTGAAGTTGATAAGAGTCCTCTATTTTCTTCGGCTCTCCTTAAAAGGTATGGCATTACCATATCAACTGGTCCATAGGGTAAGTATTTGCTAACTTGAAACCCTGCGTTTCTCAATCCAAACGACAGCGCTTCCGACATTCCATATAACTGTGCAAATTCAAGCTTTTGATTCCCCTTCTCAATTCCTAAATTTCGTGCTTTCGATGCTGCCAATTTCCCTGTTTCAATCAGCGCTGTCAGTTCTGGCATTCGAGTTAGAGTCCAACTCTGTTTTTAAGTTTTCAACACCGTACCTGACTCAAGATTATGAGTTGCGAGAACGAGTCCGCCATACCCATCAGCAATCTTCTCAATCATAAACGAAGCACAATCATTGAAACAAGCATGGGTGTCTTGAATGGTGTTGTGAACCGGCGAATCGAACCCTAAGGAAGAAGCCAACTTGGTTTCGCTCGACATGTAAGCGCCTCTCACCAGCTTAAACCCCATAGGAATCCCCAGCTTCTCCGCCGTCCTCGCCGTGTTAAACAGCCGCTCCCTCGCGTCTTTCAAGTAAGCTTGCATCGTGCCGTAGACAATGGGGTTGTCATCTTTGTTATACATGATGGCCGAGGAGTACGTGAAGTAATCGATGGCGGGTTGAATCGACGTGTCTTCGGCATCAATGGTTAAAGGCACGTTGTACTGCGAGCATTTTTGGCAAAGTTTTAACAGTCTTTGGTGTGCCAACTCAAGATCCGATTCTTCTTGTGGGGTTAATGGTTGGGGTCTTTGGAGTGTATGGTACAACGGACTGGAGTCGGTGAAAATTGGCAATGTGTTGAGTTTCCATGGAAGGTTCAATGATGAGTCTTTGTATTGCCACCTTAATAAATCACTCATTCTCTTTAGTAGACTAATGGGACATATTGCCGTTATCTTTGCTATCACAAAGCTTACCTATATAAACCAAGACAATTAAAATATTAAACTAATGTAAAGACCATTCAAACTCAATAAAAATGGCGGCCGTTGAAATTTGTGAATAATATTTCTCCAACACAGTTTCTTTTCTTTTGTAAAACTGGAATCAAGCTGGAAAGTTCATGGATGACAAGGACGTTGCCTAATAAAAATGTTTGGTCAAATCTTAAATGTTGACCTACCACAACTTGGATTCTTACAGATTCAGTGGCAGGCACTTCCCCCCTTTCCTTAATTGTTGGAATCTCCCTTATTAAATAACAAAAATTGTACCTATCTTCAGACAAGTTGTTTATTGTTTTTCTCACTTTTGCTGCTATCAAACATATTAAGAAGGTAGCAGCTGTCAAATCTCCCACCGTTCACTTTTTCTCCTTTTCTTATTGCACTTTTCCCTATTACACTCCAAACTGTATTTACTTATCTTCCTATAAAATCGAGTATTTTTAAACCTTTTTTTATATATATTATATTAAATAGTAGTACAATGAATACCCAAATATTTTAACTTTAAAAAGGAAAGATATGATTTTGCATTGTAAAGGACACGGCGGAGCCAGCTACCTGGACCCCATAGTATATATGCTGAAATTTTATATTAACGACCTTCTTCTAATCTTTAATGCGTTTTTAATATAGTTAAGCTCACGTGAGGATACAACTATAAACCTAACTCGCTAGATTTTTTTCTTCTTTTCCTTTTATGAATTTAACTAAAAATTATTAAATATATTTTTAAAGCAATTAATTTAGACTAAATCTCAAGTCTGTTACTTGAAACGTTTTTTTCCCTTGAAAATACACACTAAAATGGTTTTACTTTTAAAGGGGGGGGGGGATGAAGCTATATATCTTAATTTGGAATTTTTGAGGTTTACGTGTTGGGAGAGAAATCTCCATTTGAATAGCTCAAAACTTGGTTATAAACTTGACCGTTGATTTCAAGTTTCTGTATTTTTTGTTCCTGGGGAAAAGAATTAATGAATTCATCGTCTTAAACCCGGGAAAAATAAATGGGTAATGGAAGATCACTTACAGATGAAGGTGGAAGTGACTTGGCGAATTCGACACTCTGTAAAAAGCCCTCCAAATTCCGGTCACATCCGGCGTTATCGCTGGTGTGTTCGACGGCATAAACAAGCATCCCTCGCAGACCAGCCTCCTGGATTTTCCTCACGCACTCGCCGGCCTCCGTCGTTGTTTCACCGGCGCAGAAATGTTCGAAGAAGGTGTGTTTGACGGTTTTCAATATGATGTCACGTAGCAGAGGCGTTTCCATAAGCCTGGAATTCATAACCCACATCCCGAAATCGACGAACGTCTCATTGGAAGCCAACCCGAGATTGACCGACGAACGTAAAAGCTTCAACGTCGGAACCGAAGCGAAAAGCTTCTGGTGATCATCAAGGTCAAGGGACGTTGTGGTTGGTTGATGAAGAGTTGTTGCAATTGGGTGCTGTTTCTCGACGGTGGAAAGCTCAGGTTTTTCGTCGAAATTGAGGGGTGAGGCGGCCGCAGCAGAGGCGGAGTTGAGAGGCTTGATGAAGGAGCGGAGGTTGTTGAGGAGCTTCGGTGATGATGAGAGAACTCTTGTTGCCATAGAAGGGAGAGACAAGACAATGAAAGATTTTGGCTTTTGTCTAGCGAGAAAAAAAAGGATTATTATTACGGGAGAAAATGTCTCTACTAAGTTTAGAATATATAGGCAAAATTACACGTGAATCTGAATATTTTTACACGTTTGGTAATTTCCAAAGCTGTAAATATCAATATGGAAGTTATAGTTTTAGGCTTAAGTCATTACAAGGATAAGATTACAGTCAATAAAAATTTCGTAATTCATGATTCACTGATGTGTTTAATAGTCAAATAATATTAAACCGAAATAAATAAATTTATTTTAATTTTTATTAAAAAATAATTTTTTTATTGGAGTAGCCAAAGTGATAAGTTTGTTTATTGTTGGGGACAACTTGACATGTTGACATCTATGTAATTAAGCTGCCCAAAAACGTTTGAATATTTTGATTGGATAACAACATTGACTTTGTCAACTATTCCAGTAGTTAGAATAGTTAGGAAGGTAATAACTTAATTTGTATTATCATTATATATAAAATTTATACTAAATATTTCTAACGTGGTATACTGCAAAGTGAAAAAAGATTATGTTATTATTTATTTATTTATTTATTTTTGTATAATAATGATAGTTAAGATGGTACGTATGTATTGTATTTTGTACCAAAGTCATTTAAAACGTAAATATATGTACGTATTTGGTAAGTACTTTATGGAATGGAAAAGATCATATATTCGAAGCCACTAACATATATGCACTTGAATATACATTATACTATTATTAAAATATAAAAATATATTTTTTCCCCAAAATTTACGGTACACACAAATATAGAGGTAATATAAGGAAGAGAAATGATGATATCATACTAAAAATAACATATAATATTAAAAAGAAAATATTATTATATCAAAAATGATATTTTAAAAATATGAATAAGGAAAGATAACTTAAAAAATGGGCATATTAGGAATCAAAATTCATAAATATATATATATATATATATTGCTGTTGTAATGTGAATAAGGTATTGCATGTGAAAGCAGAGTCAGCATCTAATAGGATATGACTCACAATACTTCTCATTCTTAACTTTACAGCCTGCGATGTCCTTTAACGTCTAATATTTGACGGACCACATTTTTTTTAATATTCTTTAATATTATCATCGTTGGGTTTCAATTGCCTGTCGCTACACTCTGACCCTTTTACCCTCTTACTCCATGATTCATTGAGAGAATCTTGTAAAAACAAAAGTTATTTGTATCATTTTTGTATTATTTGTACTGGTAAAATTGAGTTTTAGAGTTTTTTTTTTTTTTTTTAGATTTAACATTTATAGGCTTTACCCAGATATATTTCATATTTTAATTCTATTGTAATTTGTGTTGAATTTATTCCAGTTATAGTTGTTTGAATATTGTACTGTACTTATAAAAAGTCATTTTTTTTAAAAAATAAAAATCGAGTGATAGTATTAATACTTAATAATATTTGAAAAATTATCTAGTAATTGAATTTAGATATAACTATTTGTAACTACACAAAAATGACATATTTGGGTAACTATTGTAATTACAAATTCCAATTTTTAGGGAGATGAGAATTGAGGTAATAACACATGTAATTACACCCAAATCCAATTTTATTTATACAAGTTATAAAATATATTATAAGGTTTATATGGTTATGGCAAAAAAATTCTTATATTATAAATCCTAAAAATTATATTATAAAAATAATTTGTATATTTTATAAAATTATAACTAAAAAAAATTTCTAAAGTTATTGTCAAAAAGTTTATTATAAAATATTTACATGTTATAAAAGTTTTGTAATATAATTATTTATAAAAATTTATGGCATTATGCTATTTTACCCAAATGACCCAAAAAATAAATAATTATAAAAATGACCCAGGTTCAAAAACAATTATCCAAATAACCTAAAATGAACAGGAAATGCCTAATGATTGTATCAAGGGTTAAAAAATTATTTTTTGGGGTGCTGGACACAAGATGGTTGGCACCCATGTATTTTTTTTTCAAACCGTAGCATGTTGGTATATTTTTATAACAATATTTGAAAAAAATTGAGTTGGGGGACTTAATTAAGTGATTGGCACCACTTTTTTACATAATTTTTTTTTTGGATGTTGGCATACTGATGGCCAACACTCATTTTATCAGATAAAAAAAATTAGACATTAGCTTTTTCGGGAATTGAAAATTTTTTTTGGGTGCTGGGACACGATGGCCGGCACCCTTGTACCATATTTGAAAAAAAAAATGGGTGCTAAGACACTGATGACCAACCAAATTCAAAGTTTTTTTTAAAAAAAATCATTAGGCAATGATTATGTCCGCTTTTTTGGTAGTGACGGTCATTAAGTCTCTCCAACCCCATTTTATTGTTTATTTCAAGTCATTTAAGTGATTGTTTTTAAACCTGGGTCACTTATGTAATTGTTTTTTTTTTTGGGTCATTTAGGTAAAATAGCCACTAAATATGAACATATCTTATTTATGTGCTCATGTTTATAAAACAATATATTATTTATTTATAAAAAATTGTTATAGTTTTTTATCATAATTTATTTATAAAAATAACTTTTAAAAGTAATGGCAAAAAAATATTTTATTTATAAAAGTATTATTAAAGTTGGACAATTTATAAAAGTTAAGTATTATAAATATTATATTATTTTGATTTAATTTATGTATTATAAAAAATGATATATAAGCTAGTATTCTTATCTAAATTAATTTATATAAGTGTTTATAATTAAAGCTACAAACTACTGAACTATGAACCTAAATATTATAAGGCGAATGCTAATTATGTAAATAGAAGATGTTTTTTTATATAATATTCAGGGGGTATGATACCATTTGAGAGAATGATGTCGGTCACAAACATCATAGACAACTCGCAAACTCTTTAATTTGACACATTTAATACCTCAAAATATGGTTGATAAGCTATTTCTTATTCTAAAAAAAATATTTCCATATTAACAATATCACCTTAGTATAACATAAAATAAAAGGAGGATCGTATTAGCATGTTGCATATTTTATAACTCCAATCATAGATGGAATTAAGATGATCCATATACTTCGAATAGTACAGGGAAGAAGGAGATCCTGTTGCAAGTTCAAATTCCGATGATGATGAACTCAGTCAATGACTAATAGATGATAATAAGAAGCACATGTTAAATATTAAAGATGGAATAACCCAACAAATATGCATTAAAACAAGTAAATAAAATTGCATATGACGTTTATTTTTCTTGCTATTTTTACTAGAAACCATATTATAACCCAACAAATATGCATTAAAACAAGTAAATAAAATTGCATATGACGTTTATTTTTCTTGCTATTTTTACTAGAAACCGTATTATCCTTTCTTTTTTAGACTAACATAATAGATATGATTATTTAATTTTAATTTTTACTTGTTTATAAATTATTTTTATCATACTAATAATTATTACAGTAATTAATGTTTTTTTTAAAAATAAATCATGTAAATTTGTAATTACAATATGTACTATGATATAGAGAATTACGATGCAATTATACTCTGTTAACCAAATACGTCTAAGGAATTACCATCATTCAATTGCTTTGTGTTGTCCAACCATACTCTTAATGTTCAAGTTTGACATGATCAGATACTTTTTAATTTTACAATATATTACTTTAATTTTCTATATTATAATATTTATATCACATTAAAATTTAATGTATTGTATTATAGTGGAAATATTAAAATATATTTTTTAAATTTCTATATATATATATATATATATATATATATATAAGAAGTTAGTAAATATTAAATTAGGGGTGAGCAAAATTTGATTCGACTCGAAAAAATTAAAAGAAAATCGAATTTCAAATTATTCGAATTGAATTAATCGAATAAACTCGAAATTTTTTCGAGTTGAACTTTCAAATTTGAATAACTCGAATAATTCGAATAAACCAAATATTTAACTATTTTACTTTCTTTTCCCCTCCTCAAACCCTTTTACTTCCCCCCAAAAAAATTACTTCCCCTAAAAGAAATTACTCTCCTCAAGCCCCCCATTTTTTTTTTCCTTTTACTTTCCCCCAAAACTTTTACTTCCTCGCAAACCTTAAAAACTTTTTTCTTTTCGAATTTATATTATTTATATTAAATTTCACATTTTGTATTATTTATATTATTAAATTGTTTAATCATGCCGAATCTTTATCAATTTATGTTAAAATTGAATTATTGATGATGCCATAAAATATTCATGTTATAATTTTCTATTGGTATCAATTTCACATTTTATCTTTAAAATATATTTTTTTAAATCACATTTTTTACATTTAGTATATATTTTTTAATTCCAAAATACATGGTGACAAGAATCAGAAGATAATTGAAGCAATTGAGCAAGCAAAGAAGCTAACCCGTATATAAAAAATTAATAAATAAATTATGAGGGGATGAAAGTTAACAACAAATTTGATTACGGTGAGTGGCAGTGGCTACAATGACTCAAAATCATTTTTTTTAATTTAACTTGAACAAATATATTTGATTAGGATTTCATCTCACTCGATCCGGTTTGAGAAAATTTAAAATTGAGTTAAGATGATAAAATAGGATTCACTCACTCGATTAACTCGAATTTTTTTTCATTCGATTCGATCGAATACTTACCCCTAAATTAAATAAAAATAACAAATTTTTTAGAAAAATAGAAAAGAAAAGTATGGATGAGTTGAATAAATTATAACTCACAATTTATATGAATAAATTGAAACCTACCGTAAGTACCTTAAACTAGAGGTGTGCATGGGCTGGGCGGCCCGACCCGGCCCGAAGGCCCGCCCGAAATGTAAGAGGGTTTGGGCAAAAATATAGGTCCGAAAAATGGGCTTGGACAAAAAAATAAGGCCCGTTTAAAAAATGGGCCTGGCTCGGGTAAGGCATTTTTGGCCCGAGCCCGGCCCGGCCCGGCCCGAATTCATTAAAGGCAAAGAAAATTATTTTTAAAAATTATTTTCTTATTGTTTTTCTCTTTATTTTGCTACCATTTTACTATTATGTTTCTATTATTTTGTTGTTATTGTTTAGATATTATATAAAACTTATTTTATTGTTAATTTTGTTATTATTTTAAAGACATTTGTTAATTTTGTTATTATTTTAGAGGCATTTGCTTGTTGAGTTGCATTTATTTTAGTGTTATTTAAGTCTACATATTTTTTAAAATTTATTTTCAATTTGTTGAAAAATATTTATTTTGATTTTTTTAATATTTTTGATGTATTATATATTTAAAAATTATAAAATAATATAAAAAATTAATAAGGGCCGGGTCGGGCCGGGCCGGGCTCGGGTTCTAGTATTTTTATATGGGTCGGGCTTGGGCAAAATTTTAGGCCCATTTTTTGGGTCCAGCCCGACCCGAGCCCAATGAACGGGCCTAAATTTTTAGTTAGACCCGACCCGACCCGGCCCATGCACACCTCTACCTTAAACCCAATAAATGGTGGCATTATTTTTTAGGATTAATGATATATTTATGATTATTTGTAGTACACTTGCGCGTTCGGGTCGGGTCGCTATGTGCGCGTTCTAGTTGTTCTTTTTCCCCAAACGCGTTCCAGGTTCACTTGCTCAAATATTAATACGATCAGCCATAAACATTAAATGCCTTTCTTTCGGTTAAACTACACTCAAAGTCTCTCTAAAATAAGGTTTATCCTATTTTGGTCCCTTTAATTATTTTTCTCAGTTTAGTTACTCTAATTAAGATAATTGTTCTAATTAGTTACTGCCATTAAAGATTCCGTTAATCCACTAGCGGATTGCTGACGTAACAAATTAATCAATTGAATGATGACACATGGTATTTTTTGACTTTTGACTAAAGCTTACGGACTTTTCTGTAATTATCCCAAAACCTTTTTTTTTTCTTTCTTTCTCTCTGTAAATCAAACATAGCCTTTAATGGCCTTCCTTGATACGAACGCTAGCATCAAGGCCTAAAGGTCCCCCAACTCTTCAAATCACAGCGTTAACCGGTGATGAAGATCTAGTAGAGCTTGAAGCTAGCATGAAGTCCCTTATCGAGGATGCCAACTCACTAGCTATAGAAAAGGAGTTCCACATTATATCAGACCCAATTACTCTACAGAACAGAACTAGGTATAGCATGAAGATGTAGCTGCGTTGCAGTCAACTTTAATTTCTTCAAGTTGTTAATTAATATTTTTCTAACCATGTGTTGTATTTTATTATCCCCAAGCACGTACGACTAAGTCGAAAAAGTGCGTTGAGTTCATACCTTTCAACTTATCATTTTTCCTAACTGTACGAGCCCATTTGCCCGGCCTATTTCACAACAGACAAACGAATAACCCAATTGCCAAACCCGAAACAACTAAACAGGGAAGAACAGAATGAAAAAACCCTAGCCCCTAGATGCAAGTGGCACTGCAGCCTAGGCCACTTGCTCTGACCACCCGACCTGCTCCACCGCCCTAGCACTCGCAAAACAAGACAGAAGCAACACAACACGCAAGCAAAAGCAGTAGAAATACTAATATATTGTAACATTTCAGAGGGATATAAAAGGGGGGATTTTCAGTCGAAAAAGAAGGGAACAAAAAATATACAACCAAATACCAAAATCGGAAATCAAAAAGCAAGATTTAAAGGTTGATTTCGCTTAATAACTATTGTGATTCACGATTGTTTTCATTTGATTAGTTCAAAACCTTTACAAACGAATGCTGAAAATCGAAAACGAGAGTTCAGAGGGTGATTCGTAGTCTTTCGCTTTTTCGAATACTGCTTTTCTTTGTTATTTTTCTCTTGAGTTTTTTTAACAAGAATAGCAAAAGGGGGGGGAAGGAAATTTACCCGAAATCGCGGCGTCGGAAGCTCTCCCTTTCCACTGTCGGAACATGGCCAGAATCCCATCGAAGACCCCTGCCCCTTCGCTTGTATGGCACCGACGTTTAGGGGTCTCGGGCTCTCTCCAAACGGGGCACTGAAGCCTGCCTCTCGGGTTCTTCCTTGCGAATGAGGGGGGGAAGATTCGGCTGCTGTGTAGAGAAGCTAGGGCAAAAATAAATTTTAAAACGTTTTTTGGTCCTTTTATGAGAAACAAAACGACGTCGTTTCTTGCAGGAGTTACTGCACATATCCCTTCAAGGGGATATTTGTGCAATAACCCCATCTCCTTTCCCAGCACATTGATTTTGGCCTGGTTCCGCATTTTATTACTTTTAAAATCATACCCCATAATTTCTATTGCATTTTAATCTGATCCCTGTCCCTTTTTCACTCGATTTTATTGCAGCTTGGTCCTCGTCCTTTCTTTTATTTTTAAATTTAACCCCAGAATTTTGTTTTAATTTTAATTTAATCCCTTTCAGTTAATTTGCGTTTTCTTTCATTATCCTTATATATTTTATTTATACTTATTATTATTACTATATTATTTACTATTATTATTATTATTATTATTATTACTAGTATTATTATTTTTTATTATTATTAGTTTTATTACTTTATTATTATTAGTTTTTTTTATATTATTATCTTTGTTAAAACAGTTTTAATTACCATTATTATTTTAATATATTATTATAGTTGTTAAATATTATTCTCAAGGTTGTTTTACTATTTTATTATATGTCACGTTTATTTTTACCATTATTATTTTACTTTATTTCTGATATTGTTACTTTATATTTATTTTATGCGTTATTATTATTATGTTACTTATTTATTATCGTCATTATTATTATTATTATTATTAGTGTTGTTATTATTATTGTTATATTATATTATTACTGTCCTAAAAACTAATTTATGTATTAAATCGTTTCGCATATTATAGACTTTATATCGTATAAGTTTGCTATTCATATATGTATATATTATACCGTTATTGTTACCGTTATTTTCGTTATCATATTACTAATATTATTTTTACATATATTATTATTACCTATTATATTATTGTTAGTATTACATTATTACTAATATTATATTATCATATTTTATGTACATATATATTGTTGTATTACCATTATTGCTAGGTTATTATTATTACTATTATATCTATGCACATATATCACTATATTATTACTAATATATTACTACTATTGCTATCAATAATATTCTATTTATTGCTTGTTGTTTTCGTTATTATTATCTATTTCACCATTGCATTATCATTATCGCTATTAATGTTATACTATTTTCATACATATGTAAATATCTCACTTATTTTATGTGTATTACCGGCATTTTTCTTATATATCCCACATTACTACTATCATTATATTATTTCTCAATATGCATATATTTTACCTATTTTATATTATTATCATTATTTTCTACCATCGTCAATACATATATACTATTATCACAATATTTTCCTTCTACCACTACTTATATTCTCATCGTTCGTCTCCTTGATTTTCCCGGCATCTCAATTTTCATAACAATCGATATTCCGTATTAGCAATTCGAGTGAATCAAGCCCTAACTTACTGGGTTCTGATTTTTCTCGTTTAAGTTAAACAATGGAATATCCCTTTCAAAATCACAAATTCCAGTTTTAAATCGACATTCCGTATTAGCAATTCGAGTGAATCGAGCCCTAACTTACTGGGTTCCGATTTTTTCTCGTTTAAAGCTAAACAACGGGATATCCCTTTTGAAATCGCAATTTAATTTTTAAACAAAACATTTAATCTCGGATATTCGAAATGTCACGCCCTAACTTACTGGACTCGACATCTAGATACTTCGGATAAGTTTCTTTTCCTATTAAAATAGGGGCAATATTCCTAATTTGGACCTTCGAGAAAACGAGCCCTAACTTACTGGGTTCTAATTTCTCATTTGACAAATAACGGGAGATCCTCTTCAAAATATAAAACTAAGTTTTAAAAGCCGAGCTTAGTTTTGGGAGTCTAAAGTATTGCGCCCTAACTTACTGGACATGATGCTTTATCTCTTCGAAACTAAGAGAGTCTTAACGTCCCTTCCAATTCCTTCAAGTTTTGGAAAATAAAAGTATCTATTTTCAAATCATTTCTAAGTTTTCAACAATAGGACATCGATCAATCAGTTTGGTACCAATTTCGGGCGTGACGAGGGTGCTAATCCTTCCTCACACGTAATTGACTTTCGAACCTATTTTTCTCAAATTTTCGTAGACCAAAAGCATCGTTTTAATAAACTGAGAAGTTTTATTAAAACAAAGGTGATCCGATCACACCCAAATAAAGATCGGTGGCGACTCCCTTCCTTTTCGTTTTCAAAAAAATCGAGTCGACCTTGTCGTTTACTGTTTTATCAAAACATGGTTACGACACTAACATTGAATCCATTATCAGCAATGGTGGTGGAACAAGAGTCAAGAGACAAGAGAAAATGGTGGTGGGGGGTTTTGGTTTATAAAGAAGAGAAAGAAAAAAAAAGTGTTTTTTTGAGATAATTACATATAAGTGTCTAAGCTTTAGTTAAAAGAAAAAAAAAGTCACGTCATTCAATTGGTTAATGTGTCATGATAATTGTTAGTGGATTAACGAAACTCTTAACGATAATAATTAGATCAAATAATTATCTTAATTAGAATAATTAAATTAGAAAAAAATTTAGTATCACTAAATTAAGATAAACACTATTATGAAAAAAAATGTATAAAAAATTCATATAAAAAAAACTAATATGTAGTAATTGATGATAATATATATATATATATATATATATTACTATATATATATATACTACATATTTAACTAACAATTAAAACATACTCAAATTAATACATACAATTAACTCCTGCAATAAACAAGAATAAAAGCTAATATTACATATATAACCGCATTACAACCATCATCTAGTCTCAATCACATATTAACAATTTTAATACTACAAATAACATTGAATATACATAATCTTTAAAAATGAAGAGAAAATATATATATATATATATATTTATATATATATATATATATTCCAAATTGTGGATTAGACTTGGTCCTAAAGCCCGTCAAATTAGAACAAAAACTATTTTGAAATGATCTTAAATATAATTTACTTTTTTTTTATTTATAAATTCTACAATTTATATTTTAAAATTTAAACCTTTTACAAACATTAGAGAAGTATTTGAATCCTAATACTTTGGAGTTTACTTGTTGATTAGTATTTGTTATTTTAAGATAAAATTTTTAAAAGATTTCTTTTTATGTCGTAACGTATTTTGCATATATAATTTATTATCGTGATTTAATTTAGAAATAATTTATTTGTTCATGTCTAGTTGTAATATGTAACAGATTTTTGCATAATATTTTCATGATAATTAAATTTAGTAAAAATATATGTGTTGCTGTCGCATGGTGTTCTCTTTTTTTCTTTTTCTTTTTTTTTTTTTGTGTGTGTGTAAATTATTATAATTTTATATAGAGCTTGACAAGTCTACACATTTATTTCATGTTTACATTTTCATGGTTATCTTAAAGATATGCTTGAGGTGCTCACTCGCTTTATTTGGGGGGTTTAAAATAACCTTATTTTATTCGGGGGTTCAAAATAAAACTTAATAATAAAAAGGAAAAGAAAAGAAAATAGAAATAATCATAGAAATAAAAATTATTATTTACTTTGAAAATAATTAATAATAAATTATCATTTAATCATAATATAAGAAACATGTATGATTCTGAAGTAATTTAAAATAAATTAAAAGAAATTTAATTTAATGATCAAAATAAATTTAAATTTTAAATAATTTAATATTTTATTTATTTAAAGTTCCAAAATTATGTTAAATTATTAAATTTTATGTTAGCTTAATGATCCAAATAATTTAAATATTAAAATAAAAATAAATTAAAATACTAAATTTATATAGCATAGAACAATTTTTTCTATATGTGTTGTAAAAATATGCAGTGTGTAAAACAAACTTATTAAAAAATTCATTACATATATATTTATACTAATAAAAAATTATATATCAACAAAATTGTTTTCTTCTCTTTAAATTTTTTAAAATTCCATTTTTAAAATTTTAAAATTTACACTATTTAATGATAATTAAAATTATATAAATGAGATTTCAAAAAAAAAAGAATAAACAATTAAAATTTGTATCCATTTAAAATAAAATCATAATAAAAATTAGTTTAAATAAATAAACTAAAATCAATATATTTTTGAAAAATTAAAATTATAAATCATTTAAAATTATTAATAAATAAAAGTTCAAAAAATAAAGTAAATTATATCATCCTAAAATATTATCTCAATAGAATTTAAAATTATTTATTAACTTAATTTAATAAAAATGAAAAATAAAAAAAATGTTTTGCACATTTATAGAGTGATTTATATGAAAATGTGAAAAAAATGAAAACAATGAAAAAGAATAAATAACAAATAATAAATATATAAAAATTGTGCCCTTTAATAAAATATACTATTGACTTAACAAATAAATTTAAAAAATTGAGAGTGTGCCACTTGGCATAAATATAAGGTATGTATATTGTTATATTATATATACTAGTTTCCTATTCCGTGCGATGTATAGGTTGCTCATGTATTTTATAAGTATTGTTATTAATTAAATAAAGACATATTAATTAAAATTATAGATGAAATAATATTTATTTATTAATAAAATATATTAAATTGTTTTTGTATCTTATATAGAATTATGTAAACAATATGATAAATATTAATAATAAAAAGTAAATATTATTATGGTATATATATATGATAAGATTATTAATTTTGCCATCTTAAATGTTTTTTTAACTAATAAGATTTATGGAAATTTTAAATAAAAATATAAATTTATTAAAAAAAATTTCTTAAATATTTTTTTTCATTTATAATAATATTCATAAATAAAAGTTCCAATTCTATTGAAACATTTCTTTTAAATGAATTTATTTTTGTTTTACACGGTTGTAAGTGGATCTTATTAAGTAATTTATCTTTAAAGTTGTTATATATTTATAATCATCAACCCGAAACTCAGATAAAATTCGAATCTGTCTACCCGTGAACCGATTGGGCCGTACCAGGTGGATGTGTGCAGGTCTTGTAGTGGGGGTTCGCCAGGAGGGCTTGTAAGGGAAGTTCGCTATCACAGTTCGCAGATACCAAGGAGTTCGCATGTAAGGGCTACAAAGTCCAGCAGGTAGACCAGGGTAGTACATGTGTCTAGCATGCATGGAGTCTACCAAGAACGTTAATTTCATAAACAGTAATCATGTATATAAATATTCGATTGTTCCCTTCAACGAGACACGACGAAAAAATACTCAACAAAAGATATAATTCTTTACTAATTTAAGTTAAATATTATTGGAAAATTTTAAATATAAGTAATTCTATATTCTAAGAAGTAATAGGTTTTATTCACTTTTATTTATGATTTAATATTAGAGATATTGATATTTATCATTGAAAATTTTAATACCACAATAAATTTTCGTAAAAAATTATTAAAATATTTTACATAATAATTTTACAATGAATTAAAAATAAAAATTTTAAATGTTAATTAAATATTATTGGATAACAACGTGAAATTAGGATTTAATAAGTGAATCTCATGTCAATATCTTTTTATAAATATTAGAACAACTTTTGATTTTAATATATTAAATTGAGAAGAAAAAAATTGAAAACCCTTCACTTATGCAATCATAGTCTTTCTTAAATTAATAAAAATAGTATTGTGATTTTTTATTATATATTCGCTTAAATCATATATAAAAACAATTAAAGATATTTTTTTATATATTTCATATCCGTTTTATAGTTTATATTCGGGGTTTGTAACTATTCTTTCAACAATATCGTCTTCAAAGTTTAAATTTAAATCCTCTTATAATATGCCTTACCATCATACCCAATCATTTGTCGGTATATATGGTTTAAGATATTGAAACATATATATATATATATATATATAATACACGTGAGGTAATAAGTGTATAGTAATTGAAAGTATCCAAATGTTAAAATAAGTGTAGAAGAATTTGTAGAGATAGCAACTATAAAACCGCAACTAAGTTCGAATAGGGCAGTGAATTAGTGGTGTAAGGCCTGCAGAAAGCAACAATAATTTCACACTTGTCTACCAATGGAGCCCTTACATTTTCCTATAAATACCCATCTCTGTATTCAGGTTTTCATCACCAAAGCTAATCAAGCATCTATCATCTAACATTTACCTCTCTACTTGTGCGTGTTTTTTCCCCCATCCATAACCAAAATGAACCAATCCCAGGATTTGAGCCACCAAGCTGGCCAGAAAATGGGCCAAGCTCAGGAGAAGACCAGTCAGATGGCTGACAAGGCTAGGGAAACTGCACAATCTGCTATGGATTCAATGCAACAGGTTCTACATTTCTCTCTCTTTTTGTCCTTTTAGATGCAGGCAACATAGACAAGTTTAATGGGAGGTTTGTTTTGCAGGCTGGGCAGCAGATGCAGGCTAAAGCACAAGGCGCAACAGATGCCATTAAGGATACAATGGGGATGAACAAATGAAATTACTGCCGCTTGATCCCAGACCACATCTCTCCGGCACCTACAATATTCATCTTGTGAGCTTTAGTTTTATTTTTTGGCAACATTTTCTTAAATTTGCTTATATGTTCTTGAGTCACAATTTTCAGTTTCAATAATTTCTACAAGTTTTATTTTTAGTAATTTGTACAATAAAATTGGGTTGTAATAATGGTGCCAATTACTTAAAGTGTGTACTGTGAAGAGATAATGGGAAAGTTTCATTTATCTTATTCATGTTTCAAGACGAATTAATAATAAAAATGTTCATTTGTTTCTCTTAATTTCTTATTAGACAAATTCAAAGATATGGAAGGCACAAATTATTTGTATAATTATTCACAAATATGACCGAATCTAAAAGAATAGCTCATCTCTGTTGAATCATTGCTGGATGAGATTCGAGTTGAACACAGATTATAATACTTAAAAAGAAAAGATATTAAGTGGGCATTTGATAGCCGGAGGTCATAACCAAACTGGGCTGCTATAATTGAAGGAATAGTGGGCCTTTCATAAAGGTCTGCTTTCTTTTCTTTAAAAGCGGTGACAGTGTTAGTATATGGTTGTTTCAGTAGTTGTAGTTTATACAGATTTATTCTGGTGAGCTAGTTTAAATTAAATGTTAAGTTTGATAATCACTAAGAGGAGGGCGAATTGGCGTTTTAAGAAAATATGGTAATTAAAGGAAACTCAAGAATCTATAGTGGTTCAACTTCAATTACCTATCTTTGTTACCTTAGTTTGCAACAACTAAAGATTTCCCAAATTCACTATATTTGAACCTTTCAAGCACAAGGTTTAACTTTTACAAAACACTATTTTTTCACTAGGCAAGATAGAGTCACTTCCCTTAAAATTTTCTACCCAAAAACCTTAAGCAAACCCTTACAAAGATGAAAAATAAGAATAGAGATAAAAGACTCCTCTTAAAAGAAGATATTGCAATGATAGATCCCACTCAATAACAATACAACACTTGAAGAGAATAAAAAAGATGCTACTCAAGTGTGTGTATGAATAACAATGAGAATATTAATGAAAAGATTGAAATTTTGTGCTATTAACTTTACAAACTTGTTTCTTATCTTCAATGTAGAGCTATTGACTTGTATTTATATCTTCTAACAATCTTAAAGTCGTTTGGAGTCATTGGGAGCAGATTAGAGCCGTTGCTGTAATTAATTCAGGCATTAAATACAGATTGATACAAGTGGACTTGTGCTGGTAGAAGTCCTGAAAATGATGACTATTGTAGCCATGAGTATCGGTAGCAGTTTGAAGATTTCAAAGGTTCAGACTTGTATTGATAGTTGCACCAGTAGAAGGTATAGGGGAGGCTCACTGACTTGGTTGTATCGGTAGAAGCCTCCCTAAGTATCGGTAGAACTCAATCCAAATATCGATACAACTAGACTTGTATTGGTAGAAGAAACCCAAGTATCGGTACAAGTCTGGAAGAAAATCTTGGGTGCTCTCTGACTTGGTTCTACCAATACTTCTGTGCACTTATATCGCTATCGGTAGAAGTCTTCCAAAGTTGTAAAATTTATTTTGGATAAAGGTTTTTCAAATACATCTTGTAATTTTAAATTTCTAAACACTTTGAAAATAATGTTAAATGGTTTAAATTAATTTATTACAAATTTGACAAAGCGAAATTTATAATTTAATTTTGTTATATAATAACATATGAAAAACTATCTGCAAACTATTTTTTTATTTTAATCTTAATGCAATTCGTTGTATTTTTACATACCATTTCGAATTTATTAATGTTGTTGAAAAAAATTTTCTTATTTAAAAGCAAAATCATAAAATTATATAAAAATTCTAATTTCACTGCTAAATAACATCAACAAAACAATAATTTTGGGAAAAAAATATATATAGAGTGTTTTATCGCACAAGTTACTACACTACACTATGTTTTAAATCAAATCCATCTAAAAAATGCAATCTTAAAATATTCAAAATATAAAAGTGAGTTTTAAAATTACTAATAAATAAATACACCAAACATATCATGATATATGTTGTATATGCGGAAAACCATTGTTGAGCATATTTACCAAAGGATTCAACTTATTACAGCAATTGAAAAATTATAATCACCATAATAATCGCTCCATATTTTTAATTATTTAATTAGACGATAAACACTTATTCAATATTAATTTTGTAAACAGTATTAAATTTAAATTTTGGAGATAACATTATGAAGAGAGGCAATTACAAACGCTAAATATAGACAGTAAAACAGACCTGTAAAAACCGTAACTAACATTGAATTGAATGGCGAATGAATTATAGGATCTCATGTACTCTCCGGTCTAACATTCCCAGTTGAACAAATTTGTTCCACAATCGACCCTCACTCAAATACTATAAATACCCATCCCAGTATTGAGGTTTTCATCATCAAAAGTTAAGCATCATCATCTACCTAAGATTTTACTTCTCTATTTGTGTATTTTTTTTTTTTGGTGTTATAAAGGAAAAATGAACCAATCCCATAGCAATAGCTTCCAAGCTGGCCGGGCTCAGGGCCAAGCTCAGGTGAGTCAACCAACCTGCATTAATTTTCATTGCATTGCAATTTGCATGCATGGATTATATATAAAAAAAAGCATATTTTAGTTTGTTCTAATTGTTTTCCATTTCCTTTAATTTTGTCAGGAGAAGACCAGTCAGATGGTAGACAAGGCTAGGGAAACTGCACAATCTGCTATGGATTCAATGCAACAGGTTATACATTTCTCTTCTTTTTTCTTTTTTTTTCTTTTAGATGTTTGGAATATCATAGATGAGCTAAACGGTGATTTATTTGTATTGCAGGCTGGGCAGCAGATGCAGGCTAAAGCACAAGGCGCAGCAGATGCCATGAAAGATACAATGGGGATGAACAAATGAAACTACTCCTGCTTGATCCCAAATTACCACACCTCTCAGGCACCTATCTATCTATATATATATGTATGCATTTTTAGCTTTTGGTTTTTGCTTTGGCAAAATTTTCTTCATTTTGCTCATATAATCTTTGAGCCAAGAAAGAAAGATTTACCCTAGAATTTTCAGTTTTAATGAATTTTGGGTTGTAATAAGGGTGCCTGTTGCTTAGAAGTGTGGAAAAGTTTCCGTTTCCTTAGCTATTGTCCTCTAGAAATATAATAAACTACAAATTAATTGCTAGGAAAACTCTTTTGTTCATTTGTTTCCCTCACAAAATTTATTTTTAATGATTTTGTCAATAAAATAAATTTAATTTTAATTATAAATTTATTTAATTTTGTGTTTAATTTATCAAATATAGTCTGATAAAAATGATTTTATTTCGATTTTAGGGTTAATTTAATAAAATTTAATTGTTAATAGTATTAGCTAATTATGGATTTCCATCAAATCAATTAAAACACTAAAAAGTCGAAACTTAATATTGTTATCTTCAAATATCAAAATATATAACAAACCAAAAAATAACACATGGACCATATTAGGAAAAAAATCTCAAACTTGGGTACCAACTAATGCATTAAGCCATTATTTAAACTCTAATTATATATGTACAATCAATCACTTCACTAGCTTAGTTCAATTCTATAAGAATTGTTTGAATGAATGGATGAAAACAACAAATAAGAAATAGATCGCATGAAGTACTATCCGTGGTAAATGCATTTCTTCAAGAAGAAAATAAATGACTTAGAATTTAATTTAATTTCTTTGAAGTATTATTTAATTGTATGAAATTGCTTAAAATGAGAATTAAATTAATTATTTATTATAATTATTTAATTTAACAATTAAATTAATTTATGCATAAATTTTATATGATATCATAATGATTTTAACAAAATTAAAATGGGGTTGTGTAAATTATTTTCTTCCCCAAACTAACCAACATCAAATATGGACAGCTCTTCCCAGAGCACGAGCCAGCAGGTTGGTCAGGCCCAGGCCCAGGCCCAGGCTCAGGTATTTCATTTCTCTTTCCTTCATAGTTCAGTACTTTACCCCATTGATACGAATGAAATATGGGTGCAATTCCTTTATGTTATATTCCAGGAAAAGGTTAGCGGAATGATGGACAGGTCTGCCCAATCTGCCAGGGAATCAAAGCAATGATTCAACTACCCATAACTGTACTAATTCATTGGTCAAGCGATAATAAATATGAAGTCTCTGGGCAGCAGCAGATGATGGACAAGGCACAGGAAGCTAAAGTGGCAATGAAGGATGCAAGTGGCATCAACAGATGAAGACTCTCTATATTTTCCTTTAGATCCTTATTTCTTAATTTAGTTATTGATTTCTTGTGTGTGTGTTTTGGACCATTTACTAAAATGCCAACAAAAGAAGAGATCATAAACAGCTCTCTTACAATGCAATTTGTCAAGTGTTAGCTCTTCCACTTTAATCTAATTCCTATATTTTTGCACCCTTGTATACACATGCATACTCAAAATTCTAAAATGTAATGTCACATTTCGCTCTTTATTGCTTCATATGTTTTTATGAACATATGTAAATGTTATTACTGTAGCAATCTCTTGTAGCACCGACAAGAGAAAGTGAAGGGGAAAGGGGTGGGACAACAACACTGTTGGTGATTTGATTTCTTCAGATTCTGTTCGGCATGATGCTTTCGTGTTTCAGTCTCCAGTGCAACTTTTCATCTTGGAAACAGGGTTATGTTATTACCTATTTATAGTGTGTTTTTCTTCATTACAAAACACAAGTTCCACTTTCACTTTTGCAACAAAATTAGGTCTTTTTAATTTGCAAGATTTCTCTCAACATTAACAGTGGCAGAATTTTGTAGTTATGTTAGTGGTTGGATTTTCATTCTGGCTAATGGAACCAATAAAATTCCACAATGAAATGGTGTGATGTTTTGGCTTTTTAAAAATGAACCAAATTTATTATAGGTAATTTATGGTACCAACTAAAATTTACAGATTTATATCAATTCAGTTCAATGATCTTTTTTACTAATTTAAAGTTTTTCATTAAAATAATTCTTTTATATTGTATAATTTAAAACAAATTAAAATTGAATAAAAAATAAATTTCAGGAATTCAGTAGTAACCAAACTAAAACTCAACCCAACACTATTTTTCAACCTAGAGAGATGATCTTCCAAAGTACCTGTTTTTTTTTTAATAGAAAGTTTGGGGACCAGACAGCAAGAAATTTTTGTTTCTACCTATGCATATGCTTTGAACTTGACTTGGGTTTCAAATTATTGTTGTTAAAATGGCTGGAAAAAAAATGCAGTCTTTTTGAAAAAATAAAATACATTTCATATTTTGTAAAATTGCATGCCCAACAAAAGTCCTCATTCCATTACTTTTTTTTCCAACCAAGGTGAACATATATAATTTCCTTTGTCCTAAAAACAAAAAGAGAGAGAGAGAGTTTATTTTGAATCTCTGAGTATAAAATCGATTATAAATACTTGGAAAAATAGAAAAACGAAAAACCGAAACGACATGTTGCAAAGAGCTTAGTTCTGGGGGTGACCAATCAGATAAAACTGAGGACTTGTGAAGCGAGCAAAACGCAGTGAGTGTGACCCAACATCACACATATATACATACGTATATATAAATAAGAATGTCATTTTTCTGGGGAAGGAAATGGTGAGGACCAAAAGACAAGTAAGGTTCTTACAGACATTACGACAAAGGTTGCCATCATGTTGAGATGATTAGTACCTATTTTCCTTATTCTACAATCACTGCCACCATCGACTAGCTATTAGCTAATAGGGGACCATCCCCTCACCCATTTTCATTAGGTCTCAGTGTTCCCATTTCAGATTACCCAAAACTACTTGTTTAGATAACCTTATCTGTTATTTACTAGAGAAAATTTTAAAATAATATGGTCATAATTATTCAATCTTCGGATTTGAAGATGATTATTGGAAATAGGTTAATTACATTAAATGTAAATTTTTTTTAGGATAATACAAGGGATATCGAATCAACCTCAAATGAATTTTCATGTTTAAATTTTATAAAAACTTCAGCCACTATTAGTTCAATATCACATTAAAGTATTGTATTAAACAGAAACGTCACATCATCTTGTATTTTCTATTAATTATTTAATGTCATTTTAATATTATTTTTATGTTATTGACACGTCATTATAATAATTTTTTTAACCTAAACCCTAGACCCAAGCCCCTAAACCTTAGCCCCAGAATTTTAAACCCTAAACCTTAGACCTTGGACCCTTGATATCCACGAAACCAACTAAAAATTTGGCTGAGGCAAGTGCACCTATCAATTAATAGTATAGCTATGGTGAACAAAGATATCGTTCCCACAAAGATTAAAAGTACTAGTAATTATTGTCTTTCTATTATTTAACCGATAAATTCGAGTGATTGATTAAAAACTAAAATCAACTAAATTAATTACTAACAAACGAGACAAAGAACTAATCAAGAAAATAAACGATTAAAAACCAAGAAGCGAAACAATACCTAGGAAAGAATCCACCTAGATTTCATCTGTCATTATCAATCTAAATTACGCAATTTCTTCATTTAGTATCTTGATCCGTAGAAATCTTTAAATTATGCTAATATCTTTTTCGAAAGTAAGAGCAACTGATTCTAGGTTGATTAATTGAAATTTCTTTCTAATTAAAACACATATTATTACATTAACTCGACCTATGGATTCCTCTATTAGATTTGACTCTAATCTCTTAGATTTATGTTGTCCTATTTTTAGGATTGCATGCAATTCCACTCAATTATGCAAGATTTACTCTTAAACAGGGTCTATTCCTCCTCTAATTTAAACACATCAAACATGGATCAATAATCTAGAAATGTAACACCCCTAACCCGTATCCGTCGCCGGAACCGATTTACAGAATGTTACCGATAAATACAGAACATTTACAGAATTAATCTTATTGTTTACTATTTGTTTATTAAAAACATACATAACGTTTCTCAATTGGACCCTTGAGGCCCAAATCGAATATTAAAATTGAGTCAGGACTTAATCGGGGTCTCATTAAATTTTTTGCAAGTATACAAAATTTCACTTATGAACAGTACCCACACGCTCGTGTGGTCAGGCCGTGTGACTTCACACGCCCGTGTAGTCTAGGGGCATGCCCGTGTGACCCTTAGACATGCCCATGCTTCAGGCCGTGTCTCATTTAAGGTACTCTCTGACTTGCACAGACGGCCATGTCACACGCCCGTGTGATAGGCCGTGTGATTAAATTAATTTTTGAAAAATAGGTGCAGACTTCACACAGTTGTATCACACGCCAATGTACCCAGGCCGTGTGTGACATACGGCCTAGGCATACGCCCGTGTGGACAAAATAAAGCCATTTCCTAGCCTTATTTCTCACCCAAATTTTCCATTTCTCCTGCATCAACACTAACAAAAATATTTCAGCCAATTTCAAGTAAAATCCAACCATAACATATATAAAAAAAACATAAGTATTTTAGCCACTCCAATGGCTAAGTTATATATATATATATATATATATATATCATTTACATATCATCATTTAACTGCATACCATCATTTAACTTAGTTAGCCTATACATGCCATTAACAAAATAAGATTTTCATTTATACCAAGGAGTTGATAGCGTGATGATAACTCCGACCAATTTTTCGAACTTCCCGGCCTTTGAGCACTATAAAATAGGGAAAATAAACCTAGTAAGCATTATATGCTTAGTAAGCTCGTATAACTAAAATTACACTTACTAATCATATTTAACATCTAAAACATATACAAAGCATATACCCATCAATTTAGCAAATTTGCCTATTCATAAACATTCAATCAACATGTTAGTCATAATATACAATAAGCATAGATGAGCTCATCACGCCATATGAGTATTTTATCCATTGAATCATTGAATTTCCGATGGTATTTCTAGTAGTACACTCGAGGTGCACAATTCCATTATCCGTCAATTCATATCCAGCAGTACCGTCTAGGTACACTCTCGAGCCGCATATCATACAACAGAATTACCAGTCCAGCCTAAATTCTAGCTCTAGCACATATACTCTAAGGGCTTTTTCGGATTACCAGTCCAAGCTAAATTCTTATATGACAAAGAATTCCCTATAGAGTTCAATCTGGATTACCAGTCCAGGCTAAATCTAGTCAATTAGGATTACCAGTCCAGGCTAAATCTAATTGAAACACATATTCTCGAGAGTCCATTTTCAAAGGATTACTCGTCCAGGCTAAATCCATTTTGCAACACATGCAGTTTTATCAGGGAAATCACACTTATCCAATCGGAATTCAATATTCAAACGGATTTTAACCCTTTTTCAATCATTTGACATCATATACAATGTTCATGCTTCACAATGTTCATGCTTAATGTATACATAATTCACATATCATATTTCATACAATTAAACAATCAAATAAACACATATTCACGCTTATTTAAGTTATACGAACTTACCTTGATAATTGTTCGTATCTACTAATTCGAAACTTTCTCTTTTCCTCGATCTTTCTCTTTGTTTGGTATTTCTGGATCTATATAAATGAATTTAATCATCAATTAATACTTTTCACATTCAATTGAACCCAATTTACATTCTAGACAAAAGTAGCATTTTGCCCCTAACTTTTTAATTAATTCTAATTTTGTCCCTAGGCTCGGAAATTGAAATTCATGAAATTTTACTCCTTATTCTAAGCCTAATCAAAATTCTAATATAACTTTTACAGCACATGTATTCTCAAAAGTTCAAAATTTTTCCATGAATTTCATCACTTTTAAATTTAGTCCAAAAATATGTTTCCATCAAAAATTACTTTGTAAAAGTTGTTCATCTATCAACAACCTTTCAATTTCTACCATAGTCTTTCAAATTTCAGCATATTCAACCATGAAAAATTTCTTTACTTTGATATCTATTCAAATTAAACCCCCAAATAGAGAAATTAAGCTTTCCCGATCTCAAAAATATAAAATTACTAAAACGGGACATAAGAACTTACCAATTTATGCTTGGAAAGCTTGTTTTCTCTCTCATAGGGTTTCTATGTATTTTTTATGAAGAAGATGATATAAATTGATATAAATTTCTATTGTAATCTTTATCGTCTTTTAACTATTTCTATTTCTAATTTAGTCCTTATCCTTTTTCCAATTTTTCATGGATGATTCACAAAAAATATCTACATATTTTTCATCAATGGTCTAATTACCATTTAAAGACCTCAAGTTTTAAATTCTATAGCTATTTAATCTTTATAGCTACTAGAATTTAAATTTGTCATTTTATGCAATTTAGTCCTTTCTACAATTAAGCACCTAATTGATAAAATTTTCTTATCAAAATTCTCATACAACCTTTCTACTATATTACTAATAATTTCATAATATTAAAATATTTTATCTTTTCGGCTCGATTTGTGGTTACGAAACCACTATTCCGACTTCAAAGAAATTAGGTTGTTACAACTCTTCCCCCTTAAGGATTTTCGTCCTAAAAAATCTTACCATTAAAGAGATTAGGGTACTGCTTCCTCATGGTATCCTCCGGTTCCCAAGTAACTTCTTCAATTCCATGCTTTTGCTAGAGAACTTTTACCAATGTTAGCTTTTTATTTCTCAGTTCTTTTGTTTCTCGTGCCAGAATCTTAATCGGTTCTTCAGTATATGTCATATCAGACTGGATCTCAACTTCTGTCGGAGAAATAACATGTGAAGGATCCGATCGATATCATCGTAACATAGATACATGAAAAACATTATGAATCTTTTCAAGTTCCGGTGGTAATGCTAGTCGATAAGCAACCGACCCAATTCTCCAAATAATTTCATAAGGCCCAATAAACTGAAGGTTGAGTTTTCCTTTATGACCAAACCAGAGAACTTTCTTCTAGGGTGACACCTTTGAAAATACTTTATCACCAACCTCAAATTCTATTTCTTTTCTTTTAATATCAGCATAAGAATTTTGTCTATCAGAAGCTGCTTTCAAACTTTCTTGAATGACATTTACCTTTTCTTATGTTTCTCGAATTAAATCAACTCCAAGAATTTTCTTTTCATTAAGCTTTGTCCAATACAACGGTGTTCTACATTTCTAACCATACAAAGTTTTATACGGTGCCATTTTAGTACTGGACTGATAATTATTGTTATAAATAAATTCAATCAAAGATAAATGTTTTTCCCAATTACCTTCAAATTCAGGTACACAAAACCGTAACATATCCTCCAAAATCTGTATAACGGTTCTGATTGGCCATATGTCTGAGGATGAAATGCAGTACTGAAATGCAATCGTGTACCTAGTGCTTCTTGTAATTTATTCCAAAATCAGGATGTAAACCAGGGATCTCTATCAGAAATAATAAAAACTGGCACCCCATGTAATCTAACAATTTCAGAGACATATAATTCAGCCAATTTATCTAAAGAAAAATCCATATGTACCGGTATAAAATGTGCTGACTTTGTTAACCAGTCTATAATCACCTAAATAGCATCTTTCTTTCTTGAAGTCAATGGTAATCCTGATACAAAATCCATTGTAACTCTTTCCCATTTCAAATCGGGTATAACAATTGGCTGTAATAACCCCAAAGGCACCTGATGCTCAGCTTTCACTTGCTGACATATCAAACATTTGGATACAAATTCAGAAATATTTCTTTTCATTCCCGATCACCAGTACATCTTTTTCAGATCATTATACATTTTAGTACTATCGGGATGCACAGACATTGTACCATTGTGAGCTTCATATAAAATCTTCTATATCAACTTTGAATTCTTTGGCACACATAATCTGCCTCTGAACAACAAACAACCATCATACCCCATCTGAAATTCTAAATCAAGATTCAATTCACATTGTTCTCATTTTGCCTGTAACTTCACATCATTCTTTTAAGCTTCACAAGTTTGTTGCAAAAATACTGGTCTAACTTTCAACTCAGCCATAATAGAACCATCATCAGAAATAGACAATCGAGTATTTATTGCTCGTAAAGCAAATAAAGATTTTCTGTTCCAAGCATCAGCAACTACATTGGCTTTACCTAGATGATAATCAATCACCAAATCATAATCTTTTAACAGTTCAAGCCACATGCGTTGTCTTAAGTTCAAGTCTTTCTATGTCATCAAATACTTCAAACTTATGACATACTCTTTGGTGGATTCCAATTAATAATTGCTGAAACTTTACTCGGTTCTACCCTGATGCCTTCAGCAGATACAATATGTCCAAGAAATCCAACTTTTCATAGCCAAAATTCACATTTACAAAACTTGGCATACAACTGCTTCTCCCGTAAGGTTTGTAATACAATTCTCAGATGATCAACATGCTCTTTTTCATCCTGGGAACAGACTAAAATATCATCAATGAATACCAGTACAAACCTGTCTAGGTACAGTCTGTAAATTCTGTTCATCAAATCCATAAACACTGTCGGTGCATTATCAACCCAAATGGAATCACTGAAAACTCATAGTGACCATACCTGATTCTAAAAAATGTTTTTAGAACATCTGAGTCCTTTACCAGTAACTGATAATAACCCGAGCGAAGATCAATTTTTGAAAATACGGTAGCTCCTTTTAACTGATCAAATAAATAATCTATTAGAGGCAACGGGTACTTATTATTGATTGTAACTTTATTAAGCTGCTTGTAATCAATACATAACCTCAGAGATCCATTTTTCTTCTTCAAAAATAAAACTCGTGCACCCCAAAGTGAGGAACTAGGTCGAGCAAAGCCTCTGTCAATCAATTCTTGCAACTGTGCTTTCAACTCTTTCAACTCAGTTGGAGCCATTCTATAAGGTGCTATTGATATTGGTGTTGTTCCGGGAAAAAAATCTATAGAGAACTCCACTTCTCTAACAGGTGGTAACCCAGGTTATTCTTTCGGAAACATATCAGGAAATTCACACACTACCAGCAGTGACTGAATCTTTGACTCAGTTACCTTTGTGTCGAAGACATAAGCAAAGTAAGCATCATATCCTTTTTTGATACATTTCTGTGCTGTTACAGCTGAAATCACATTAGACAACCCATCCAATTTATCAGATTCAACATGAAGTAATTTCCCATTTTGGCATTTAAGCACAATGTATTTATGTTTACAATTCACCACTGTATCATACTAGGTTAACCAGTCCATTCTCAAGATTACATCAAATTCATCAAAAGGCAGTAACATTAAATCAGCTGAAAAGTATTTACCCTTTAACATCAATGCACAACTTTTACAAACTTTGTCTACCATCACACTTTGACCCAGGGGATTTGAAACTTTCATCACAATTTCAATGAATTCAACCGGTAAAAATTTAATAGATACCAATTTCGTGCATATATATGAGTGTGTGGAACCAAGATCAATTAAAACAATAATACTAGTGTCAAGTAAAGAAAATGTACCAGTAATGACATCTGGAGCAGAAGCATATTCTCTGGCACGTATAGCATAAGTTCTTGCTGGTGCTCGTGTCTCAGCTTTAACCATTGAATCTTTTGTAGCACTTCGGCTACCACCAACATTTGCAGGATGTTGAGGTGGTCTACCTCTAGAGGTAGTATTACTCTACTTTGGAATCTGTTTAACCTATTTTTTCCCTCTCTCTAGACAATCTCTGTGAAAATGATCAAAAGAACCACATCGATAGCAAGCTCCACTTTTTAGTCGACATTCCCCAAAATGAAATTTATTGTAGTAGTTACATTTCGGCTTTGGATTTCTGACACTACCAACACTAGTTACTGATGGGGACGGTGATCTCGAGTTAGAGCATTGAGGACCCCGCTCTTTTCAAGAATATCCAGCAGATGTTGTTAAACGATCCTAGTATCTTTTTAATTTCTTTGAAACAGATGATTGGGATTTTTCTATTGATCTCTTACTGGAAATCCGAGCTTCTCTTTCAGCTTGTTTATTTCCTTTACTTAATTCTTCTGCTTTTAATGTTCGATCAGCTAGTATTGCAAATTCTCTTATTTCAAGAATCCCAATCAACAGTTTAATATCTTCATTCAGCCCTTCTTCAAATTGTTTGCACATTTCAGCTTCTGTTTGAACCCATTCTTGAGCATATTTACTTAGTCAAACAAATTCTCATTCATATTCTGACACTGTTAAGTTCCCCTGTTTAAGTTCTAGGAATTCTTTCCTTTTTTGATCCAGAAATCTCTGACTAATATATATTTCTTTCTAAATTTTGTTTGAAAGAACTCCCATGTAATGCTTTCTTCTGGAACAATAGAAGTTATAATTTTCCACCAATAATAGGTTATATCTTTCAATAAAGAAACTGCACATTTCAAATAATCAGCTGGTGAACAAGACAATTCATCTAATACCCGAATAGTATTCTCCAGCCAAAACTCAGCCTTTTCAGCATCATCATCTGTGGTAACTCTAAATTCTTCAGCCCCATAGTTTTTGATTTTATTTACAGGAGCCTTACTAATTTTGACTGACTCAGTACCCTGTTGTATCTCAGGAGTCGGTTGAGGAGCAGGTGGGGGAGGTTGCTGAACAGCGGGATTTGTTCTTATATATTGTATGAACCATTCATTTATCATTTGAAAGAATGCAGCTTTACCCTCATCATCTCGGCCCTCAGACTCAACCCTTCTACTACTAGGTGTAGCTATTTGTACGAAAGCTTGAGCAGTACTCTCAGCTTCCTCAGGATCAGCTCTAGCTCGGTCGAAAGACATTTACTATATGAAAAATACATTTAAAATGGTCAGGAGATATCACACTATCAAAATTATATAATGGCATGTATACCGAAACTCATACTTGCTAGTTAGTCCAAGAATCGACTAAATCGTAGCTCTAATATCAATAAATGTAACACCCCTAACCGGTATCCGTCACCGGAACTGATTTATAGAGTGTTACCGATAATTACAGAACATTTACAGAATTAATCTTATCGTTTACTATTAATTTATCAAAAACATACATAACGTTTCTCAATTAGACCCTCGAGGCCTAAATTGAATATTAAAATTGAGTCAGGACTTAACCGGGGTCTCATAAAATTTTTCGCAAGTATACAAAATTTCACTTATGAACAATACCCACATGCCCGTGTGGTCAGGCTGTGTGACTTCACACGCCCGTGTAGTCTAGGGACACACCCGTGTGACCCTTAGACATGCCCGTGCTTCAGGCCGTGCCTCATTTAAGGTACTCTCTGACTTACACACAATGCCATGTCACACGTCCAGGTGTTAGGCCAAGTGATTAAATTAATTTTTGAAAAATAGGTACAGACTTCACACGGTTATATCACACGCCCATGTACTCAGGTCGTGTGTCACACACGGTGTAGACACACGTACCTGTGTGGACAAAATAAGGCCATTTTCTAGCCTTATTTCTCACCTAAATTTTCTATTTTTCCTGCACCAAACACTAACAAAAATATTCCAACCAATTTCAGGTAAAATCCAACCATAACATAAAAAAAAAAAAACATAAGTATTTTAGCCACTCCATCGGCTAAGTTATATATATATATATATATCATTTACATACCATTTTACATACCATCATTTAACTTAGTTAGCCTATACATTAGGGGTGTTCAGTCGGTTAACCGACCCGAAATAACATTAACTAAATTAACTGACCTTTCAAAATTTTTAACCGTTAACCGAACCGAAATTTTTTCAAAAAATTAACCGAACCAAAATTTTTTCGGTTAATTCGGTCGGTTAATCGAATTAACCGTAAATTATATGTTTTTTTGGGTTAAAAATTAGCCGAATTAACCTAAATGAATCACTACATAATCAAAAAGATTACATAAGTCTTTGAATCACTACATAATTAAAAACATTACATAAGTCTTGAAATTAACACATAATTGAAATGTAAGTCTTTAATATTGTCCATTTATATCCATTTCTTCTCTCCAAAAGATCTCCATTTGCATTAAACCTACAACAAGAAAAAAACATGTGCAAAAATTTAGCATATAATAGAAATATACGCATTTAAAAAAATCAAATGATATAAACAAACGAATAGATTATAAGTTAACAAGAATAAGATAGTAAGCATACCCTTCAACTCACGAAAGCTCATGAATTTAGGGTAGGCTCTGATGCATTCCAAGAAAAGTCTAAACATTGAATCAATTAAATAAGTAGGAGTGATATGGTAAAAAAATTGAAACTATTAAAATAAAACAATAAATATACCATTTTCAATCTTTTCAAGCTCTTGGATTTGTTCTTCAATCTTTTTGATATATTTTTGTGATGATGATTTTCGAATCCAATCTTGAGTACACACAAGAGCTTGTACAATTTTAGAAGTTAAAGAACTCCTATATTGATCAAGCACACATCTCCCTGTGCTAAATGCAGACTCTGAACCAATTGTAGAAACTGGTATAGCTAACACATCTCTAGCCATTTTTGAAAGAGTGAGAAATCTAGGGCTGTTCACTTTCCACCACAATAAAATATCAAAATCTTTAACAAATTCCTCATTAGCCTCAGCTAGATATTTATCCAACTCAGATGTTTTATCCTCAGCTCAAATTTCCAACTCACGCTTTTTATACAAAGCTTGCATTCGCCTTTTCATTTTTTTGTTATGGTTCACCGAGAGAAACATGTGTTGGCACACTTGATTGGCTACAAGTATTACGAAGTGGAGGTTTATACTCATCAAACAATTCATACAAAGATTCCTTCACTTTTTGCATCATTTCGCTAGCTTTTTCAGAACTAGACATTTCACTAAGTGCAAATTCAGGATACTTTAGTTTTTGTCTAGGATCTAAAACACAAGCAACAAACATAAGCAAATTCATCTTATCAATATCACCCCAATACTTATCATACTTCTCTTTCATCTTGATGGTCATAACATTGAAATCAACATTACTATTTAACTGAGCGTCTCGTAAAAGAATATCAATTTCAGAAAGCTCATCAAAAAAATTATTGGAAGTGACATATGAAGTGCCAGATATACACAAAGTGACTTCATAAAAGTGTTCCAAGAAACCCTTCAAGTTTCTAACATTATCCCAATCATCCACAGTAGGCCAACCCTCTCCCCTTTCAAGTTCAGCCCTAAAGTTTGTATCTTGCTCCTCAAATCTCTCAAAAGCCCTCTCAAAGTTCTGAGCAGTGTTTAACATTAAGTAGGTCGAGTTCCACCTAGTACAAACATCAAGACACAACATCTTCTTGCACTCTATCTTTTCCATCACAAGACACTCCTTAAACTTTTGTAATCTAGCTAAAGATTGTCTCACATATCTAACAGCGCCCCTAACACGCTCAACAGATTTATTCATTTTCTTTAAGCCTTCAACAACAATCAAATTCACAATGTGTGCCATGCATCTCATATGAAGATATTTTCCATTTTGAACTAAACCCCTTCGAGGGTTAAATTTCTTTCTCAAATAACCAATAGTAACATCATTTGAACTTTTTAATTAATTCCAATTTTGTCCCTAGGCTCGGAAATTGAAATTCATGAAATTTTACTCCTTATCTTGTTTTCTCTCTCCTAGGATTTCCATGTATTTTTTATGAAGAAGATGATATAAAATAATATTAATTTCTATTTTAATCTTTATCATCTTTTAACTATTTCTATTTCCAATTTAGTCATTGTCCTTTTTCAATTTTTCCATGGATGATTCATCAATAATATCTACATATTTTTCATCAATGGTCTAATTACCATTTAAGGACTTCAAGTTTTAAATTCCATAGCTATTTAATCTTTATAGCTACTAGAATTTAAATTTGACATTTTATGCAATTTAATCTTTTCTATAATTAAGCACCTAATTGATAAAATTTTCTTCTCAAAATTCTCATACAACCTTTCTACTATATTACTAATCATTTCATAATATTAAAATATTTTATCTTTTCGGTTCAGATTTGTTGTTACGAAACCACTATTCTGACCTCACTAAAATTGGGTCGTTACAAGAAATATCAAACTAATAATTAAGCTCACATAATTGAGAATAAGATCTAAGTATTTATTGCGTAAAATAAAAATTAAATGACAGAATCAGTCATAGGGTTCATCTCCCTAGGTATTTAGAAAATTAGTTTATGCTTGGAAATAAAAACATCTTAGACACAGTATAACCGAAATAAATAAAGAAACTCATGATAATCTCCTGAGAAATCAACTAGGTGTCTTCAATCTTGACATAAATCTACTTCAGAATTAGCTTCAATGGCCTTTTTCGAGTTGTTTTCTTGAATATTCTATGGTGGCTCCCTCCTATCTTCTTATTTTTGTCATATATACCTCTTAGAATGCCCGAAAAACCTTAAAATCACATTTTCCCGCTATTCGGAGTGCAAATTCATGAAATCGACACGATCTGCCACATGGTTGTGTGGCAGCCCGTGTGAAAGGGTCAACCCATGTAGCTTCTGTAGCTTGCGCTGATTTTTCGATTTTCTCACATTTTGCTCCCAAATGCTCTCTTAAGTATAAAAACATGAATTTAAAGGATTAGGAGTATAAAATTCACCATTAACATCGAATAATTACCTAAAAACACATTAAGAATGAGACTAATATATGTTACTTTTAGCACCTATCAACCCTAGACCTTGGACCTTGAACCCAAGACCCTGAACTAGGTCCACGGTCCAAGGTCCAGGATCTAGGGTTTAAGGTTTAGGGTCTAAGGTTCAAGGTTCAGGGGTTAGGGTTCAAGTTCCAAGGTTTAAGTTAAGAAAATGATCAAAATGATGTGCCAATGACATGGATAAAAATGTTGAAATAGCTTTAAATAATTGGTAAGAGATATATGATAATGTGACGTCTCTGTTTTATACAATTATTTTTCCCGTATCACATTACTAGAATTAGAGATGTCATTACCTTAGTAAAGGATAAACTACAAAAATGTTACTAAATTATTGCTTTCGTTCTATTTTAGTCAATGAACTATTAAATTTTTTTAATTTAGTCACCAAACTTTTCGAAATTAAATATTTTAGTCACTCTCTCCGTTAGTTGCCGTTACATGAGTGACGAAAAGTTGATGGTGGGCTTTTTTTTTATTGGTCTAATAATAAATTTAGCAATCCAATATTTATGCATTCTATCGATTTGACCTTAAATATAAAATCATCAATAAATTTAGTCATCAATGTTTACAAAATTTATCATTTTAGTTCTAATTCAATAAATCTTTTAAATGACAACATTTTTTTGCATGACATTTATTATTATTAAGATTTATATTTAATAATTTTGACGATTTATAAGTATACATCATTGATTAATTGGATGATGGCAAACTATAAATTTTTTTAAAAAAAATTAGATGCTTTAATTTTTTTATGATGGGTCATTATTTGATTAAATAAATAAAAAGATAAAAAAGGAAAAGATGTCATCATTATTGGTTTGTTTAGCCAACTTTGGTGTGAAAACAAAATCCTCCGCTGGAAAGATAAGAATTTAATGAAAGGGCTATTCTTTATCTATAGTAGTTCGAAAATTATATTTATTGAAAAAAAAAATTGTAAAGTTTGAAGTTAAATTTATTAAATCTTTTATAATTCGAATTTATATAATAAATTTTATAAAATTGAGGGTTAAATTTATTCAATATTTAATATTTAAGATTAAATTAGTAGAATGTGTAAATATTGAAAAATTAATTTACTATTAAACTAATAAAAATACTCATATTAACTTTTTGTCACTCTTTTAATAGTAACTGAGCGTGATCAAAATAAAATGAAGGCAAGAGTTTAATGACCAATTTGTACATTCCTTATATATACGGATATGTTTAAGTACTATAGAGAATAGAAACAACCCAAATCTAACTTCTTATAAATTCAGACCGATTCCAACGTTTTTGAAATAATTAATTTTTTAATGAAAATTTTGCTACGCTTTTTACTAGAAACAATTTGAGATGAAAATTTGAAAAAAAAAAAATGTACTCAATTTGAAGTTATGCCAAAATCATCCTTTATTTTGAAAAGAAATCCCTTCTTTCATATCTCATGTTTAATTTTAAAAATTGTTGCTCTTTTTTGGATTTTTTTGAATTGATCCATATAGTCTTTAATATTTATTATAATATTGAATTTGACATTTTATTTTATTTTTATTTTTATTTTTATAATATTTATCATATTTATAAATAAAAATTTTATTTTTATTAAAATATTTGATTAAAAAATTTTATTGATAAGAAAATTCATCATACTTATAAACAAAAAATTTGCTTCTATTAAAAAAATTTAATTAAATGAATTTATATAATAATAAATAAATTTAGATTTTATATTGTATTTAAATTATTATGTCTCCATTAATAAAATAGGAAAACTTTTATATACTTTATTTTTAAATAGAAAATTCTAATTATTTATTTATTCTAATATATTATTTATAGTAATTAATTAATTTATATAATAAAAAAACTGATGCTTTAATGATGAATAGAAAATTTCTATTAGCATCATATTTTAATTATCAATATAGTTTATATACTTAAATTATATTTATTAGTTATTATTTTAAATAAGATTTCTTTGCATTAGTTACATGAAGAAAAAAAACTACATTGTAAATGGTAAAAATGTTTTAATGATGATTCTTTTACACTAATTACAATAATTTAAAATTTTAAATGCGTAAAATCACATGTAATGTGTGTAATATTAGGAACAAATCTATAATATATGTAAAAGTAAGAGTTTGGAAAAACTTTTAAACCGACAAGAATATTCTTTATTGTTAATTATATTACTAAATTGAAATTAGAATAATAATTTATCAGTATTATCATGTGATAATAATAAAAGTAATACTAATTAAATATTAATTAATATGATAGTATATTGTTATGAAATTAATTAACTTGATCATATTTTCTAAAATTTCTACTTAAAAAATTACATAATATATTATTAATTAATAAAATTATAAATATATAAAATCATTTAATATAATTGGATAAATTAAAATAATAAAAATCAAAATATAATTTTATAATAAAAAGTTAAATTGGAAAAAAAGTCAAGAGCGCTCAGAAACAATGACTGTTATGGCCGGGGTGAAGGAGGGTGGTGACTTTTTCCGGAATGGGGAGGGACAATATCTCTCTTTTGGAGGAGGAGTTGGTGAAATTGTCAATTAAAAGTTCGCTAGTTGTTTCGAGTGATAGCCCAGTGTTGTTATGTTCTGTTTGGACGAGTCGGTCTTACAATCTAGATAGTTTTAGAGCACAAATGAAAAGTATTTGGAAGACGACAAAAAAGTTTGATATTCAAGTGGTGGGGAAAATTTTATTCTTCATTACTTTTGATGATGAAAACAATTTGGAACTTATTATGAAAGGGATGTGATAAACCATAATAGTAACATATTTTAATCCCACATTTAACATACTTTCGGATGATTTAGCCCTTGATTTATGTAAAAAGGTGCTCTTAATCTTTTCTTTTCATGTCTTATACTCAGGAAAGCACTCGAGGATAAAAGGAACGAGAAACGGGCCTAAAACGGACCTAATTGGGCCAAGGAAGAAATCGACACAGCCTGGACATTAGCCCACACGGCCGTGCCTAACTGATCATCTAGAACACGGCCTTACCCCGATTTACACGGCCGTGCTTCATTCAAGAAATCCGAACACGGCTCAAAGACTGGTCACACGGGCGTGTGACATAGCCGTGTCCCTGTCGTGGCAATGAACAATTTCACTCGAAAAAGGATACTTATGGAGAAATAAACGCATTCCAAGAGCCTATATATACCCCCTAAGCACCACCTTGAAAGGGGGCGGTTAGCTAGGCCAAGGAGCCAAGCCGAAAAGGTCAGATTTGTGGGAATCACTCGAAGATAGCCAGCTGATCCATCTCAAGAAGCCGAAATTCTACTCAAGACGGCGGATCTCTCCTTCAATTCCTTCAGGGGCTTTTAGGGATTTCTTATGTTTTGTTTTATCTTTTCTTCTGAGATGTCTTCTTTATTCATTATGAACTAAACCCTTCAGATACCTGAAGGGGATGAAACCTAGATGAATCTTGTTATTGTTTTCTGAATTATATGACAAATACTTGATTTGTTCTTAATTATGTACGCTTAATTCTTGTGTTAATGTTTCCGGGATATTAATTCAAGTTGGATGTTCTTAGGTGGAGGAGCAAAAGTCCCTGCTTAAGAATAGATCTCGCATAATTAAAGCGGAGTCGTTCGTGCGCCTAGAGATGGGGTGACGAGATTTTGCCGGATTAGGGTGAAAAGGGTGACGAGATTTTGCCGGATTAGGGTGAAACCTAATATGGGAATCCATAGATCGAGTTAATGCGATTCTAGGGGTTTTAATTAGAAAGAGATTTCAATTAATCAACCTAGGGTTAGTTATTATTCACTTCGAGAGAGGGTTTAATATAACTTAGGGAATCCTACGGATCAAGTCAAGTGAATAAATCGTATGGTTCAGTGTTAGATAATAAGTGAAGTCTAGGTGGATTCTTCCTGAGGGTATCGTCTTGATCAACTGAGTTTTCCTAAAGTTATTTCCCAATTCATTCTTTTTGTCTTTGCGTCTTTAGCTTAGTAGTAGTTAATTTAGATTAGATTCAAACAACTTCACTTTATTTTAGGCTAGATAATAAAAAGAAAGTTAGTATTAGTACTTTTAGTTCCTTTGGGTTCGACAATCTGGTCTTGCCTAAGCTATACTACTGTTCGATAAGTACACTTGCCTTTAATCGTTGTCAGAGTTAATTTCCAAGTTCGATCATTCTCTTTATAAATTTTTAAAACTCGATAGACATACGATGAAGTTTTAGCGCCGTTGCCGGGGAACTAAAATATTAAAAAAGCTCTATGTTTATTACTTTAGCCATTATTTTTTATTTTTCGCAATTTATATTTAAGGTTAAATTTCGATTTTTGCTAAATTTTATTTCTTTCTCCTCCTAACAGGTACCTCTAGTTTATGACTAGAAAAAACCCGAAAGGACCACTAGTATACGATAGTGATATTGAGGCTACCGTTCGCAGGACTCGCAGAGAAATCAAGCGAGCCCTAAATTACACAGAGGAGAATCAAGAAGGCAGATCCAATCCTACTGAAGGGATGGACGAGAATAATCCAAAACCACATGATGTGGGAGAAAACAATGCTCCACGTACGATGTTTGATTATACTAAACCACATTTAACAGGAGCAGAATCGAGTATTGTTAGGCCCGCTATAGCTGCTAATAATTTTGAATTAAACCCTAACACAATACAAATGATTCAACAAATTGTTCAATTTGATGGTTTGCAGGACGAAAACCCAAACACTCATATAGCTAATTTCTTAGAGTTCTGTGATACCTTCAAAATAAATGGCGTTTCTGATGATGCCATACGTCTTCGGTTATTTCCCTTTTCATTTAGGAATAAAGCCAAACAGTGGTTAAACTCGTTACCACGAGGGTCAATCACTACCTAGGAACAAATGACTGAAATTTTTTTATTAAAATATTTCCCACCGGCCAAAACGGCCAAATTACGGAATGATATCTCTTCTTTTGTGCAGATGGATTTAGAGAAATTATACGACGCATGAGAGAAACAAGGATCTCCTGAGAAGGTGTCCGCACCATGGTTTACCTTTATGGCTCCAAGTCCAAACTTTCTATAAAGGTGTAAACCCCTCAACGAGGCAACTAATTGATTCAGCCGCCGGTGGAACCCTGAACAACAGAACTCCTGAAGCAGCCTACGAGTTCATTGAAGAGATGTCATTGAATAACTATCAGTGGCAAGTTACAAGGACAAAATCAACAAAATCAGCCAGAGTTTACAACCTCGATGCAATGACAATGCTATCAACACAGGTAGAGATGATGAATAAAAAGCTTGATAGTTTGTGTTCTTCGCAGGTACATCCAGTCATGCAGTGCAACGCAAGTGGAACTGTGGCGAATCCTAAGTACCCACCCTACCAACCGGACGCAGAGAGTGAACAGATGAACTATATACGTAATAATTTCCGATCCAATAATAATCCTTATAGTAATACTTACAATCCAGGTTGGAGGAACCACCCAAATTTTTTATGGGGAGGCCAAGGAAATCAAAGACAACAACCTCCTCAAAATTTCCAAAATCGGCCATACCCGCACGAGAAGAAGCCAACCCTCGAAGAGATGCTGACAAAATTCATGGCAACCACAGAAAATCGTCTCCAAGATACTGAGAAAACACTTAAAACTCAACAAACATCGGTTGAAGAGACCAAGAACCAATTAGGGGAGCTTACTAAGTCAGTAGGGGAAGTCACTGAAGCAGTCGGATAACTTGCAAAGTTAATGTCCGAACGACCACAAGAACGTCTACCAAGTAACACTGAGGTTAACCCGAAGGAACAAATCCAAGCCATCACAGCTCATGATAGTACAGGGTTAGACGAACCTAATCCAATACAAGATAACGAGGTAGATGAAGGAAAAGTTAAGGCAACACAGGAAAAACCAAAACCTGTAACCAAAGAATACCAACCTCGCATACCTTATCCCCAAGCAATGAAAAGAGATGATATAGAAGAACAGTTTGGTAACTTTCTTAAACTTTTAAAGAAATTACATATTAACTTACCTCTTCTTGAAGCTCTTTTTCAGATGCCAGACTCGAGAAAATTTTTAAAACCTCTTGATGAACAAACGCAAAATAGACGAAGAGCCACATGTGGAATTAAACGCAGCATGCTCAGTAATGTTACAGAATAGACTACCGCAGAAGCAAAAAGATCCAAGGAGTTTTACAATTCCATGTTTAATTGGTAAACTAACTGTTGATAATGCGTTAGCTGGTTTAGGGGCAAGTATTAATGTCATGCCTTATGCATTGTTTAAACAACTAGGTCTAGGGAAGCCCAAACAAACTAGAATGACCATTCAATTAGCTGATAAAACTGTTAGAATTCCTAGGGGCATTATCGAAGATGTTCTTGTCAAAATCGATAAATTCGTTTTTCCAGTAGATTTTGTTGTCTTAGACATGGATGAGGATAATTAAATCCCATTAATTTTAGGAAGACCCTTCCTAGCAACTGCCAAGACTAAAATTGATGTTGCCACAGGAGAACTCATACTTTGTGTAGGTGATGAATCAATCAGTCTTCAAGCTCTTGACTTGGCCAGGACAACAATCGATGAAGGTAAGAAAGACAATTCAGTTGATAATCAATTTGTGCAACCCTCATCGCAGGAAACACCACAAGAATACAAACCTAAGCCAAATCATAGCCCCTAAGCCAACAAAGAAGAATTACATAAGGAACAAAGCCTTAGGGTCGACAAACTAAAAGAGCAGGAAACACAAATCAAAGAGGAACCGGAACCACATGAAGTAAAACCGAAAGAGCCCCCAGAAAAGCTCATAGGAACATCAAACCACTTCAAAATAGGAGACCAGGTACTGTTAGACAAAGCCGACCCTCGCATCACCACATCAGGCTTGAAAGTAAACGAAGAAATTCCTCTTAAGGTACACAATATCTTCCCACACGGAACAGTCGAGGTAAGCAACCCAACATTCGGCACTTTTAAGGTAAACGCTTCTCGACTTAAACCTTATCAAGAAAATAGAACTGTAAGCATGAGGGAAGATATTCAAACCTTTAAACCTCCCTGATTCAAATACGAGGCAACCCGAGCACTAACACAAGCGCTTCTCGGGAGGCAACCCGAGCACTAACACAATATTTAGTTTCACAATTTTCTTTGAATTTATTTTCTTTTCTGAATACCTAGTTTTAACTAACCAAAAATGCAGATTTCTAGGCCATACGATCTTGCACACGGTCGTGGCCGTGATCGTGTGGAAGTACAGAATCCCCATACTGATATAGCAGAGGCCGTACAAATCAAATCTGTAACACCCCCTACCTGTATTCGTTGTCAGAATAAGGTACGAGGCATTACCAGAGTTTACAATTTTTTTTTTTAAAAAACGGGACCAGTCTAATTCAACATATTTTCAAGATAATTCATGCATATTTATAAGATAACTTAAACACATAAGCCATACCAATGGCTGACCTTACATTCATTTCATATTAACATCTATTTTATTAGCTTATACATGCCATTCATTTCCAAACTAAAGTTTCTTTAAATACCGAAATACTGGGGTTGATAGTGTGATGAGTCTCCCACCGATCCGACCTCCGAGCTCTTAACACTACAAAACAGGGAAAAAGGAAATAGGGTAAGCACTTTGTGCTTAGTAAGCCCATGTAACAAGAATTATACTTACCTAATATTTACAATACAAGCGATAAACATTCATATACCCATTCAATGCATTATTACCCTAACATTTACAAACTCAACATTCAAGTCAGTCCAATAATTTTCATATATCAATAATATATATACTATCATTGATGAGCTCATCAATACCATGATTTCCATTTTTTTTTATATTTATCCCATTGAATTACTCGGAATTTCGATGGATTTTCAGAGGTACACTTTAGTGTACAAATTCGGGTCCGTCAATTCATATTCATGTGCACACATTTTCATTTCAGAGAGCACACTCCCGCGAACCTCATCTTTACAGCGGGATTACCAGTCCAGGCTAAATCCCCTGTAATATAAACTCATAGAGTATTGTCGGGATTACCAGTCCAGGCTAAATCCCCTGCAACGACAATTACTCTAATGAGTTTGGATCTGAATTACCAGTCCAGGCTAAATTCAGACCCTAATTCGGATTACCCGTCCGGGCTAAATCCATTTTCCACATATTCTTCGGGAGGGCTATATCAGGATAGGATCACCCGTCCGGGCTAGATCCTTTTTACCGTCAATTCCTTTTCAGAGATCCATCGAATTTTCCTTTCATTCAACCGGGATTTCTTTCCCTTTTTATCAAAAATATCAATATTTCATCAATTTTCATACATTGAGCATTCAAATTTTATTCACATCAATAACATACATTTCAAGCATTTAAGAATACAATTCAAGTTACATGAACTTACCTCGTTATCAGTTCGTTTACAAAATCTACTAATCCGAAACTTTTTCCTTTCCTCGATCTAGCTTCGTATTTGAGTTTTCCGGATCTAAATAAATAAATTCAATCATCAATTCAATACATTTCATGTTCACATGTAGCATTTTCTATAATTCTATTATTATTTTTAGTTTATTCAAAGTTGTCTACTTGAGTCACAGTCACTAAATTATTTATTTCTCGAGCTACAGAGCTCCAAATGAGGAACCGTTAATTTTCTCTGAAACTAGATTCACATGTCTTCATACCATAAAATTTCCAGAATTTTTGGCCTAGCCAATTAGTACAGTTTATTCATCAAAGTCACCCCTGTTCTGCTGTCTGGCAGTTCTGACTCTTCTTCACTAAAAATTAATTATCTCTTCATACAGAAATTATATGGTGTTCCCGTTTATTTCTATAGAAAATAGACTCATTCAGAATTCTAAACATATAAATTTAAGCCCCTAATTATTTTTCTTCAATTTTTTATGATTTTCTAAAGTCAAAACAGGGGAACCCGAATTTATTCTGAACCAGTCTTACAAAAATCTAAATATCTAAAAATACAGAACTTCTTTTCTTTTCTTGTTTCTTTCATATGAAAATAGACTCAATAAGCTTTAATTTCATATTTTATTCATCCTCTAATTCGATTTATATAATTTTTGGTGAATTTTCAAAGTTAGACTACTGCTGCTGTCCAAAACTGTTTCAGTGTAACTCATTTTACAATTTAATCCTAATTAAGTTTACTTATTTTCTTAACCTAATTCATACTTTGATTCTACTTAAATTCCTTCCATATTCAACTTTATTATATAAATTTTCATAATAAAACCCTAATTCATAATTTCTTCCAAATTAATCCCTATAACACAAAACTTATAACTTACTTTATAATTTAATCCTTCTACTAATTCTAACTTAAATTTCATTCAATTTAATCCCTGATTCATCTTTTTCTTCAACATCAACTACACTTGAAAACCTAAAAACTCTCAAAATATCAACTTAGTTTCATCAAAATCTTGCTTTAAAGCTTCTAAAACATCAAAATTAAGAGAATAGGACTTGATTGACTTACCAATTTAAACTTCAAGCTTTAAATCCCTAGTTTTTCCTTTTTCTTTTCTTTCCTTCTCCCCTGTTTCGTATGCTCTCTGTTTCTTTTACCTATTCTGTTCTCTTCTTTCCTTTTGTTTGTTTTATATATATAATAATATAATATAATAATATAATAATATAATAATATATATATATAATAATATAATAATAATCCTTAAAAATCTCAGATTTTTCTATGTTATACCGCCTCACTATACAAAATGGTATAATTACCATTTTGATCCTTCATAATTTCTTTTAATCTATAATTGAACTTTTACTTTCATTTCAATTTAGTCCTTTTTATTTAATTACCTACCCAAACGTTAAAATTTTCTAACGAAATTTTAATACAACATTACTAACATTTTATAAATATTTATAAAAGTATTTCCTATCATATAAATATTCATGCAAAAAATATTAAAATAAATTTCTCTTTAAATCGGATTTATGGTTACGAAACCATTGTTCCGATAATCTTGAATTTAGGCCATTACAAAATCCCAACTAATTTTAGACGTCACGGACCCAACCACTACCCCACGGGCACCGACAAAGTGGCACGGCCGTGTCCTATGGCCGTGTGAAGATACTGACTTGCCAACTACGGGTAAAACACGCCCGTGCCTTCCAACCGTGCCAACATACTGACTTGTCACCAACGGGAGTGGCTGGCTGAAAAACAGGCATGGAGAATCAACACGCCCCGAGACACGGCCGTACGAAGCTGCCGTGTGAATCGATACGCCCTCGGCCCACGGACGTGGAAAAGTACCAGAATTAAAGTCTCTATTTAAACCCAACCTCCCTTCCCCATTCTTTCTACCCACTGTTCACTTCTTTTCTTTCCCCCCTTATTTTCAGATTTTCCCTCTCCATAACAAGTCTCAATAACTCTTGAGCCACACCAAAGCCACGACGAAGAAACGGAAGAAGCCAAGCATAAGTCTCCTCAAAGGAGACCCTAATACATAAGTTAATGTCGGCCGCTTCATCCAAACAACAAGACAAGGGTATTTGAGACCATTTAGTTTCTATTTTTCTTTTCTCTTTTGCTTCAATTTCCTTCTCATTGTCAATCTTATGCTTAGTTTAGTTTATTTTAATCAAGTTTATTAGTGTTAGGTTCTTCAGGCTGCTTGGGAATCACACCACTTCCGCCACCGCCAGCACCTCCGTCGCCTTAAAAGTCACACCCACCTCACGAACCATCTACCAATAAGGATTCTCAAGCCCTTTTATCTTTTAGTCTTAGTTTATTTTCCTTCTTGGTCTCTTTTTCTTTATCTTTCTTATCTTTATTTATATATTTAGTATATTTTAAATGTGTCTTACTAATCCCTGGCTAATTCTTTACGAGCTCCCTCATTTCTTCATCTAGCGCAGAGCTCGAAAGCAGCCGCCACCCCTGACGACTTTCAACTCCGGGAAACCATCCAAATTCAGGAAGTTTCACCTCTTCCTCTCTCTTAAATTAAATATCTATCTTTGTACATTGAGGCCAATGTACATCTTAAGTGTGGGGGGTAAAAGTGTCTAACTTTCTACATTATTCTCAAATCCCTGAATTTAGTCTTGTTTTTAAGTAATTTCATCATATTACCAATTAGGATGAAATTTCTGATGATTTATGATTTTTATAGACATGTTTTTGAGTAAGTCAGAGTTAATTGTGCATTGATGATTGAATTTTAAGATACTAGAGAATCAAGCATAATAAGTCTAATTTTCAGAATTAAAATTCTTGCTAGGTTGTTAACCTAAATTTGAATGTTACTTTAAAATTTGAAATTCACGAGGTTGATATCAAAAACACCCATAATTTTTGTGAGATTTTGAACCTTATAGACCATATATCCTTTTTCATGCTCACTTTTTATTATGAGTGTGTCAACTTTGAACTGTTATTCTAGAACTTGCCTCGATTATACATATTAAGACCACACATTTGATTTTATATACAGAGATGATAAAGGCACCTAGGATTTAACTCACTTACTCCACTAAACAGCCTACCTCCATAAATTAACCCTAATGAACCCCATTGATCCTAACAACGCTTTTTATTGACTCACCAGCTAATATTAACCCAAAACCCCTTTGTATTTGTTATCACAATTCCTTTTGACTACCCCTATATCGAGATTTGATTTGATTATTTACCTAATTATATTATTTCAATCGCTGAATTCATCTTTTATTGATTTGTTCTTAAAAAAAAGTATATTCATTATTAGTGAGCTTACACGTTTAAATTTCAAAATCTTAAGGAAAAAGCTCATATTATTAGTTCTCAATTGATGTAATTATTTAGGACTAGTTCATTATTCAAGATAGTTAATTTGACAAATCGGTCTCGATTCTAACCTTCTAATTCATCCTTTATCCACACCTTAACCTTAGCCCCGTTACAACCCTGTAAAGACCTTTTGATCTGTTTATCATCTCATTTAACAGTGGTGGAGATTTAATTTTCAGGCAAGCCTATAGGATTAACTTTTTAGGTTCGACTTACGAGTACTCTTCTCCTGAACCTTAAACACTTTGAGTGATTTGAATGAATTTTTAGTGAGGATGTCAACTCTTGTTAATTTTGAACTAAAGGTAACTATTCAGATAAAGGGAAACACCTACATTTTCGAAATACAAATGTATGACTTATCTTGTCTGAATCTTTAGGACTCTTTGAGTTGAATTATCCATGTATAAATTATCTATGAATTATGATGAAACATTGTTGATAGGAATTATGAATTATGGAAAGTTCGTTTTAATTGTAAGTTGAGAATTTTGCTTGAAGAAAAGCAAAAGCTTAAGTGTGGGGGTATTTGATAAACCGTAATAGTAACATATTTTAATCCCACATTTAACATACTTTCGAATAATTTAGCCCATAATTTATGTAAAAAGGTGCTCTTAATCCTTTCTTTTCATGTCTTAGACTCAGGAAAGCACCCGAGGATAAAAGGAACGAGAAACGGGCCTAAAACGGACTTAATTGGGCCAAGGAAGAAATTGACACAGCCTGGACATTAGCCCACACGGCTGTGCCTAACTGATCATCTAGAACACGGCCTTACCCCGATTTACACGGCCGTGCCTCATTCAAGAAATTCGAACACGGCTCAAAGACTGGTCACACGGACGTGTGACATAGCCGTGTCCCTGTCGTGGCAATGAACAATTTCACTCGGAAAAGGATACTTAGGGAGAAAGAAACACATTCCAACAGCCTATATATACCCCCTAAGCACCACCTTAAAAGGGGGCGGTTAGCTAGGCCAAAGAGCGAAGCCGAAAAGGTCAGATTTATGGGAATCACTCGAAGATAGCCAGTTGATCCATCTCAAGAAGCCAGAATTTTACTCAAGACGGCGGATCTCTCCTTCAATTCCTTCAAGGGCTTTTAGGGATTTCTTATGTTTTGTTTTATCTTTTCTTCTGAGATGTTTTCTTTATTCATTATGAACTAACCCTTTAGATACCTGAAGGGGATGAAACCTAGATGAATCTTGTTATTGTTTTCTGAATTATATGACAAATACTTGATTTGTTCTTAATTATGTACGCTTAATTCTTGTGTTAATGTTTCCGGGATATTAATTCAAGTTGGATGTTCTTAGGTGGAGGAGCAAAAGTCCCTGCTTAAGAATAGATCTAGCATAATTAAAGCGGAGTCGTTCGTGCGCCTAGAGATAGGGTGACGAGATTTTGCCGGATTAGGGTGAAAAGGGTGACGAGATTTTGCCGGATTAGGGTGAAACCTAATATGGGAATCCATAGATCGAGTTAATGTGATTCTAGGGATTTTAATTAGAAAGAGATTTCAATTAATCAACCTAGGGTTAGTTATTATTCGCTTCGAGAGAGGGTTTAATATAACTTAAGGAATCCTACGGATCAAGTCAAGTGAATAAATCGTATGGTTCAGTGTTAGATAATAAGTGAAGTCTAGGTGGATTCTTCGTGAGGGTATTGTCTTGATCAACTGAGTTTTCCTAAAGTTATTTCCCAATTCATTCTTTTTGTCTTTGCGTCTTTAGCTTAGTAGTAGTTAATTTAGATTAGATTCAAAAACTTCACTTTATTTTAGGCTAGATAATAAAAAGAAAGTTAGTATTAGTACTTTTAGTTCCTTTAGGTTCAATAATCCGGTCTTGCCTAAGCTATAGTACTGTTCGATAGGTACACTTGCCTTTAATCGTTGTCAGAGTTAGTTTCCAGGTTCGATCATTCTCTTTATAAATTTTTAAAACTCGATAGGCATACGATCAGGATGCCATGGCTTTTTCGTAAACAAATTATTATTTTTATTCGATTAATTGCACCAATTGAAAAATCCCAGATTCGTGTTGTTATCTCCCCTATATGGCTTAAAAATCGATCCATGTCCAACGGATTGTGATGAAAAAGATTTACATACGATTGGCATGACTTTTGGGGGAGTTATCATATATGAATTCAAAGGTGATTTCTATCGGGTTAGGGTTCAAAATGATGTGTAGAAACTCTCAAGAATAGGATTTTTGTGGAGGTGAATTCTGAGGAGAAGGTATGGGTACCTTTCAATTATGAAAATCTCCCTATCTTTTGTTTTGGGTGTGGACGCATGAGACACGGGGTTAAGGAGTGCGAAGTTTTGTCCAGCGTTGAAAAAGAGAGATCGGATGGGGATTTCTCATATTTTGTGGCACTAAAGGCAGAATTGAATTTGGTAGGGAAGGAAAGTCTACTCTTTGGCTTTTCACATAAAAAAATCTATTAAGTAGTGACAGTATGCTAGTAGGGTGGAGATGGGTATCGACGATGACGTGAATGATTGCAGCAGAGACGTGGTGTTGCAAGATTCGAGATATGGTAGAGTGTCGAATGGAAGGGTGGGGTCCAAGAAGTCCTTGTTGGAATTGGGTCCTTTTAGTTTACGACAAAATTCTAGGGATTTTGGATTATTTTTTTCTTCACCTATTCAGGGGTTTGCTGGGGAAAGGGTAATTCTGGATTGAATGAAGATTTGGGCTTTGATAATAGGGTTTCTAATTGTAGGCCTGAGGGTTCGATGGGGGTATTAATAGAAAAGCCAAAAATACTCAGTTGAAAAAGATTGGCAAGGAATGTAATGCTTGATAAGAAGGAAATTGGTAGTATAAGGGGTAAACATAAATGTGGAGTGGAGAGCAAAGAGGATTATGATTTTTGCATTCTTGATAAGACTGATTATAAGAGAAAAACGAATGTGGATAACACCTTTGATTATGTTCAAATCGATGCTGGGCTGTTGGGAAATTTGGAATGTTACTCCACTCTTTTCATTCCAGGACTAAATTATAGAGTTAGTATAGGGGTTGATGGCAAGGAGAAGTTGCGAGCAGATGGGGATAAAATGGATGAAAGATAGGAGGTGGATTTCTTTATTAGAAATGGGAGGGATTTGTATAATACTCAAATTTTATCGATGACTGCCAAGGAGTAAGCCGGTCGGGTGCAATAATACTCGTAAGTTGGAGCGTCTGTGGTTTGGGGAGTCTACGGGCCATTAGAAGACTTTGGCATGTGCTGAAGGTGTATAATCATCACTTGGTCTTTTTCATGGAGACTAAAATTAGTGTTATTCAAATGGTAAATGTTAGGAGAAGTTTTGGATTTTTTGAGGGTATCGATGTGTCAATTATGGGTTCTAGAAGTGGATTATGCATGGCGTGGAGGGGGAATGTTTCGGATAGTCTTATCATCTACTCGAGTAATCACATTAACATTGAGGTGGAGGAGATTGATGAGGGATTAACGTGGCGGCTGACAGGGTGATAAACCATAATTTACACATATTTGAACCCCATGCTTAGCCTAATTTTGGATGAATTTCCATTGAAGTTGATGAATTCGATGCTCCTAATCTCATAATTTCATGTTTTATACTCAGGGGAGCTTAGGAAGTCGAAAAGGACGAGAAATGGGCCAAAAAGGGGCAAAATGGGCCTACCTAGAGAATCAACACGGCCTGGACCATTAGACACGGCCGTTTGTTTTGAATAAGGATCAACCACGGCCTGAACTATCGACTACAGGTGTGTCCCACAGCCGTGTGTGGTGAACGAGAGCGAACACGGCCTGGGCTATCGACTACGGGAGTGTCCCTGCCAAAATAAGGATAAATTCTATTCGGAATAGTATACTTGTGGTCCAAGAAAGGCATCTCGAAGCTTATATAAACACCCTAGGGGGCAACCTAGAGGGTAGGTCGACAGGACGTCGAATAGACGCCGAGTAGAAGGAGAAAGTGCTCCAAGACAGCCATAGGGAACAGCTTAGGAGAAGGATCTTCATCAAGACTAAGGATCTCCCATCAAGTTCTTTAGAAGTTTTTGGGTTTTATTATGTTTTGTTGTTTTTCCTCTTTTATGATGTTTCCCTCTTTTAGTATGAACTAAATTCCCCAAATATCTAAGGGGGATGAAACCTAAGACAAATCTTATTATTATTTGATTAATGAGATAAATACTTGTGCTTATTCTTAATTGTGAGTTCTTATTCTTGTTTTGATAATTCAGGTTATTGATTAAAAGCGAATGTGCTTATTCAGTGGAGCAAAATTCACTGTTTAAAAGTAGATCAACACAATTAAGCGGAGTTGATTGCAACCCTAGAAATAGGGCGACGAAAATCTACCGGATTAGAGTCAAACCTAATAAGGGAATCCATAGATCGAGTTAATGCGACAATAGGGGTTTTAATTAGAAAGAGATTTCAATTAACCAACCTAGAGTCAGTTGTCAGTAGCCTTGAAAGAGGTATTAATGTAATTTAGGAATTTTTAAGGATTAAGCCAAGTGAATAAATCGTATGAATCAAAAGTAATAAGTGAAGTCTAGGTGGATTCTTCCTTAGGTATTGCCTATCTTATATAAGTTGTCCAAAAGTATTTTCCCAACTCACTCTCTGTCGCTTTCATAATTAATTAAATTAGTTAGTTAATTTTAGATTAAAAATAAATCCCTTAATTATTAGGCTAGATAATAAAAAGATAGTTAATACTAGTACTATTGGTCCTTGAAGATACGATATTCCGGACTCACCACAGCTATACTACTGTTCGGTAGGTGCGCTTACCTTTGTCAAAATAATAGTTAGTTTCGGGCTCCATCAAGTTTTTGGCGCCGTTGCCTGGGACTAAGATATTAGAAAAACTAATTTTTTATTACTTTAGCCATTCTTACTTTTAACTGTAATTTTTTTTTTTTAGTTCACTAACTGTTCCTTTTTCCTTGTTTCTGGCAGGTCTCTCTAGTTTATGACTAGAAACAACCCGCCAGGACCCTTAATTTTTTGACAGCGATATAGAAGGAACCGTTCGCAGAAACCGAAGAGAAATAAGGCGAAACCTACAATACATAGAAGAAGTGCAAAAGGACGATACCAACACTACCGAAGAGATGGTTGATAATAATTTGTTACCTCCTGTAGTTGCTACAAATCCGGTGAATCAAAATCCTGCTCCTCGTAATATGTATGATTATGCTAAACCTAATTTAATAGGAACTGAGTCAAGTACTGTTAGACCTGCTATAGCTGCAAATAATTTTGAACTGAAACCTAACACTATTCAGATGATTCAACAGTTTGTTCAGTTTGATTGTTTGCAGGATGAGGATCCCAACAATCACTTAGCAAATTTCCTAGAATTATGAGATACCTTCAAAATCAATAGCGTTTATGATGATGCCATTCGCCTTCGATTGTTTCCCTTCTCGTTGAGGAATAAAGCTAAACAGTGGTTGAACTCGTTACCACGATGATCAATCACTACATAGTAACAAATGGCCGAAAAATTTTTGTTAAAATATTTTCCATCGGCTAAAACGGCTAAGTTGAGGAATGATATCTCTTCTTTTGTGCAGATGGATTTAGAGACACTCTACGATGCATGGGAGAGATACAAGGATTTTCTTAAGAAGGTGCCCCCAGCATGGGTTACCCTTGTGGCTACAGGTTCAAACCTTTTACAACGGTGTGAACCCCTCAACTAGGAAGTTGATTGATTCAACAGCCGGTGGAACCCTAAATAACAAGACCCCTGAAGCGGCTTATGAGTTTATAGAGGAGATGTCAATGAATAACTACCAGTGGCAAGTTACAAGGACAAGGCAAACAAAAGTCGCCAGTGTTTTCAACCTCGACGCAGTAACCATGCTATCAAATCAGGAAGAGATGTTAAATAAAAAGATTGATGGTTTGTGTGGTTCTTCGCAGGTACAAATGGAGGAGGGATAAACAATACAGAATACCCACCCTACAACCCTGGCATAGAAAACGAACAGATGAACTATATGGGTAACAATTCTAGACCTCAAAATAACTCTTATAGTAACACTTATAATCCAGGTTGGAGGAACCACCCCAACTTCTCATGGGTTGGCTAAGGAAATCAAAGACAACAACCCCTCCCAAGCTTTCAACAGCAACCCTACCCACAAGAGAAAAAGCCAAACCTTGAGGATATGCTAGCAAAGTTTATTTCAGCGTCAGAAATTCATTTTCAGAATATCGAAACGGCGTTGAATAATCAGCAAAAATTAATTTAAGGGCTTAAAAATCAACTAGGACAGTTGGCCAAGTTAGTTTCCGAAAGGCAACCAGGTCGTTTACCTAAAAATACCGAACCTAAACCTCAAGAGCAAGTGAAGGCAGTAACATTAAGAAATGGGAAGATATTGCTTGAAGCGGAAAAGAAGATGCCACAAGCAACTAATAAAGAAAAAGGTGAGGAGGTCGAGAATATAACACCGGTACGTGAAGAATATAAACCACCGATCCCATATCCGGCAAAGTTGAAGAAAGATCACGTAGACACACAATACGGTAAATTTCTTGAACTTTTCAAACAGTTACATATTAACTTACCTTTTGTTGAAGCTATTTCGCAGATGCTGAAATACGCAAAATTCCTAAAAGAGCTTCTAACAAATAAAAGGAAGTTTGAGGAGATATCAACCGTGGAACTTAATGAGGAATGTTCAGTTATTCTCCAAAATAAACTACCAACCAAATTGAAAGATCCATGAAGTTTCACTATTCCCTATTTAATTGGTAGTTTAAACATTGAGAAAGAACTAGCTGATTTAGGTGCTAGTTTTAACTTAATGCCTTATAAAATGTTCAAGCAACTTGGTCTTGGGGAACCAAAACCCACTAGGATGAGTATTCAATTAGTTGACAGATCTATTAAATATCCTAGGGGAATTATTAAAGATATTCTGGTAAAAGTTGATAAATTTATATTCCCTGTTGATTTTGTTGTACTTGACATGGATGAGGACGTTGAGATACTTTTAATTTTGGGACGCCCCTTTTTAGCTACTGCTAGGGCTGTTATTGATGTAGGTGATGGTAAACTTACGCTAAGGGTAGGCGACGAGGAAATTATTTTTCAAATTTAAGATGCTATGCAATATTCTAAGGAGCAAGATGATTCCTGTTATTTTATTGATGCCATTGATCATTTTATTCAAGATTCTTTGCAGGAAATCATACATGACGACGCATTGGAACTGTGTCTTACCCAAGGTGAGGGGGCAGACGATGATACCAATGAGTTAAATTCTAATACGTCTTCCTCTAGAAAAAAGAAAGACGAGGGTATTGAAATAAACAATGAACTAAAACAAAAACCCTCTATTGAAGAACCACCTAAATTAGAATTGAAACACTTATCAAATCACTTAGAATATGCATTCCTCAGGGATAATTCTACATTACCAGTAATCATCTCTTCAGAACTGGAACCCAAAGAGAAAGACGAGTTGCTGTAGGTACTAAAGGAACATAAAATAGCCATAGCTTGGAAAATTTCTGACATTAAAAGAACATCGTTTTGCACTCACAAAATTTTAATGGAGGATGAATATAAACCATGTGTGCAACCTCAAAGACGATTGAATCCCAACATGAAAGAAGTTGTTAAAGCTGAGGTAATTAAACTTCTAGATGCTGGAATTATTTATCCTATTTCTGATAGTACTTGGGTGAGTCCTGTACAGGTTGTTCCAAAGAAAGGAGGCATGACTGTTGTAACTAATGAAAAGAATGAATTGATTCCTACAAGAATAATCACAAGTTGGAGAGTTTGTATTGACTATAGGAAGTTGAACGATGCCACGAGAAAAGATCACTTCCCTTTACCCTTTATTGATTAGATGTTAGAAAGATTATCTGGGCATATGTACTACTGCTTCCTAGACGGACTCTCTGGCTACTTCCAAATCCCAATAGCTCCTGAGGATCAAGAAAATACAACATTTACATGTCCATACGGTATGTTTACTTATTGTAGAATGCCTTTTGGATTATGTAATGCTCCTGCTACTTTCCAGCGCTGCATGCTAGCCATCTTTAATGAACTAGTGGAAGATATTATGGAGGTATTTATGGATAACTTTTTAGTATTTGGTAATTCTTTCCATCTTTGCCTTAAAAATTTAAAACAAGTTCTAATGAGATCTGAGGAAACGAAATTGTGTTAGGCCACAAAATTTCTAGTAAAAGGATTGAGGTTGATAAAGCAAAAATTGAAACCATAGAAAAATTACCTCTTCCTAGTTCAGTTAAGTCTATTCGAAGCTTTTTAGGACATGCTAGATTTTATAGAAGATTTTTTAAGGATTTTTCTAAAATAGCTAAGCCTTTAACAAAACTACTAGAAAAAGATGTGTCTTTCAATTTTGATCAGGAATGTTTAGATGCATTTAATACCCTCAAAAATAAATTAATAAATGCTCCAATTATAATTGCACCTGATTGGAATTTACCATTTGAACTAATGTGTGATGCTAGTGACTTTGCAGTAGGTGTAGTTTTGGGACAACGAAGACATAAGCATTTTCAGCCGATCTATTATGCTAGCAAAACATTGACGGTCGCACAAGAAAATTACACCACCATAGAAAAAGAATTGCTAGCCGTGGTTTTTACATTTGATAAATTTAGACAGTATTTGATTGTAACATCCCGAAATAGGGCCTAAACGGAATAGTGGTTGCGAAACCACAAATCTGAGTCAGTAAAATATTTTAATATTATTTTCGATGCTTATAATATGTGAATTTACATGTGTGAAAGTTTCGTGAATTAATTTTATTGTTAGTGTGCTTAATTTAAAGAAAAGGACTAAATCGCATAAGTGGTAAAAGTAGCCTTATAGCTTGATTAAGTGGTTGAATTGATGATGATTTCTTTAATTTAAGGGTTGATAGGGTAATTTAGCCATAATTGAACATAGTGGACGGCTAAGATGCATGTATTAGTGAATTGGTAATTGTTTATTTTATTTTATGACATTATGGTATATTATAATATATGAAATATATTATATTAGAAGAAAGATGAAAAGTAATTTAGCATTAAGTAAACAAAATGAAGAAGAAAGGTAGATAATGGCCGGTCATGATATGCTTGAAATAGTGGGTGGAATTTTTATTATATTTTATGTTAAAATATATTAGTTTAATGTATGTTATAATAAAGTAATTGATAAAAGATGAAAGTGTTCATCTTTTCCCATTTGTTCTTGGCCGAATGTGAGAAAGAAAAACACCATTTTTGAAGCTTTAAGTTTCAGCATCTAGGAGGCTTAATTCGGGTATGTCTTTTGTTCGGTTTTTGATAATTTTTACGTTTTTGAGATCGTTGTTATGAGATCTACAAAACCCATGCTTGAATTTTTGATTTTGGTGAATATTTTGAATTATGCCATTGTTGAGAACTTGTGATTTTTGATGATTGATGGTAGATTTTGCATGTTTATGAGTAGAAGAATGATTTTTATTAAGTGATTTTCGGTAAAAACGAGCTAATTAGTAAAAGTTGTTATTGTTCATAAGTATGTGTTATAGTAAGAATTTGAAGTTGCTATAGAAGGGAAAAATATTCAGCATGTTAGAAAACATAAGAATAAGGGCTGAAGTTTAATTTTCGAGCCTAGGGGCAAAATCGTAAATATGTAAAAGTTTAGGGGCAAAATTGTAATTTTGCCAAAGTTAGAGTTAAGGACTCTTTTGATAAATGTGAGTATTAAATAAGCTAAATTTGCTATTATAGATCAAGAAGATCGAAATCCAGAGTTAGATCGGGGAAAGAAAAAGATAGTGGACTAAATCGATATAGTTTATCGATTTTGTTTCGAGGTAAGTTTGCAGTAAATAAATGCAATATTCTATTATTTTACATTTAATATTATTAAATTCCAGCATTTACATATTTATTCTGTAAATTTATTATTTAAAGACTCAAGTATGAATTGACGGAAAAGCTATCGCAGAAAGTTCCGGTTGAACCTTAGGAATGTGTAGGATACAAATGTCATGACATTAGGGTTTAAGGAAATCATGTAAGACCATGTCAAGACATGGCATTGATAAGTTACTATAAGGCAAAGGTCCCATGTAAGACCATGCCAAGGCATGGCATTGGTGAATTTATAAGGCAAAGGTCTCATGTAAGACCATGCCAAGGCATGGCATTGGTGAGTTCACAAGGCAAGGATACCACGTAAGACCATGTCAAGACATGGCAATGGTTAAGTTTCATAAGGAAAGGTACCCGCGTATCCTTAGTATTCCAAGTGGTTCAACGGGAATATTCCAAGAGTAAACCAAAGTAAAGGTAAGACAAGTTCAAGCTAAAAAGGTAAGTTAAGACAAGTTCAAGCTAAAAAGGTAAGGTAAGATAAATTCATGTTAAAAAGGTAAGGTAAGATAAATTCATGTTAAAAGGCAAGGTAAGAATACAAGTTTGAGTATATTGAGTTAAAAGCTTAAGTGATCTTGATAAGAAAAGAATAAGATAATTCATTAAGAATGTTTTTATCTATTTACATGTAAACTTACTAAGCTTTATGCTTACTCCCATTCTTTAATTTTTTTTTATAGTATTACAAGCCAACTCGGGGATCGAAAGGACGTCGGAGATCGTTACACACTATCAAAAGATTATATTGGTATTTTGTGATTCGAACGTTTTAAGTTATGGCATGTATAGGGACTTAGCCATTTTATGTGTGTGACCTTATGATATGGCTTATTATGGACTTGTAAATGCTTGGTAATGATTAGCCATTAAAATGGTTAATTAAGAACATGTTTTGGATGTTATGAAATGCCTAGTTCTTAGTTATTTTAAAGAAATTATGTAATTATATGCAGGGGAATAGTTGGACAGTAGCAGTGATGTGATTTTGAAAAATCACCAAAAATAGTAGAAATTGAATTAGGTTGTGCATGAGATATAGAATTAAAGCTTATTGAGTCTATTTTCATATAAAGAAAACATGTAGGAAAAAGAGTTGTATATTATGAAATAATTAATTTTTAGTGAAGAGAGGTCAGAACTGTCAAACTGTGTAACAGGGGAGACTTTAACTAATAAACTGTACTAATTGGCCACACCAAAAATTCTGGAAAAATTATAGTAAGAATACATATGAGTCTAGTTTTAGGTAAAATTTATGGATCTTAATTTCGAGTTTCGTAACTCGAGTTATAATTAATTTAGTGAACATGACGCAGACGGACAGTTTCAATTTTTATGCCCAGAACTAGTAAGTTAAGTCTAGTAATGCCTCGTGCTCGACTCCGACAACGGTCTCGGGTAAGGGGTGTTACATTGATATTAGCTAAAGTTGTTGTTTACACTGACCATTCAGCTCTTCGTTATCTTTTAACTAAATCTGATGCAAAACCTCGACTCATAAGATGGATTTTACTCTTACAAGAATTTGATTTGGAAATTCAAGATAAGAAAGGAGCTAAAAATTTGGCGACAGATCATCTTCTAGGCTTGAAAATCCACATATCAAAGAACTCGATAAGAGTGAGATAAATGACTCGTTTCCTGAGGAACAACTATTTGTTGTAGCTGACTTTGAGGTACCTTGGTTTGCAGACATTGCAAATTACTTAGCTGCTAACATCCTACCAAAAAGGTTAACACATCATCAAAAGAAGCGATTCTTTGCTGGTGCGAAAAACTATTTTTGGAAGGACCCTTTTCTTTTCCGTATATGTGCAGATCAAGTAAATCGGAGATGTGTTACAAAGATAGAAGTTAGCAAAATCCTAGAACATTGTCATTCAGGACCTTTAGGAGGACATTACAGCGGGATTAGGACAGCACATAAACAGCTCGAATCAGGTTTTTATTGGCCCACTTTGTTTAACAGGTATGTTGCTTCTTGTGATAGATGTCAAAGAACATGTAATATTTCTAAACGCGATGAAATGCCTCAAACATATATGCTATCTTGTGAAATATTCGATGTATGGGGTATTGATTTTATGGGTCCATTCCCTAGTTCATTTGGGAATAAATACATCTTAGTAGTAGTGAATTATATGTCAAAATGGGTAGAAGCTCAAGCTTTACCTACTAATGATGCTAGAGTGGTAGTAAGATTTCTTAAGAAACTTTTCTCTCGATTCGGAACACCCAGAGCAATTATTAGTGATAGGGGTACTCATTTTTTGTAATACTCAATTTGATAAAGTCCTAAAAAAATATGGAGTACACCACAGAACAGCTACCTCTTACCATCCTCAAACCAGCAGACAAGTGGAAGTAGCAAATCGGGAGCTTAAGCGTATTCTAGAGAAAACTGTAGAATCAAATAGGAAGGATTGGGCATTAAAAGTAGATAATGCTTTATGGGCCCATAGAACCGCTTTTAAAACTCCCATAGGAACATCCCCATATAGACTTGTCTATGGAAAAAGTTGTCATCTACCATTTGAATTAGAGAACAAAGCTTTTTGGGTTATAAAATTCTTAAATTACGATATTAAACTTGCAGGTGAGAAAAGAATGATGCAGTTGAACGAGCTAGATGAGTGGCGAGCTAATGCATACGAGAACTCACGTCTATATAAGGAGGCAACAAAGCGACGCCATGATGCTCGTTTAAAGCAACCAAAGCAATTCGAAGTAGGAGATCTAGTCCTACTATACAATTCAAGGCTCAAATTGTTTTCTAGAAAGCTGAAATCAAGATGGTCAGGTCCAGTCGTAATCAAAATTATTTTTCCCTACGGCACAATTGAGGTAACTCATCCGACTTATGGCACATTCAAGGTAAACGGTCAGCGACTGAAAATTTATAATGGTGAAGATTTTAGAGGTATGAAAGAGGAGCTTCAGCTCCGTGAACCTTCATTTAGGAATGAGAACAGAGTAAGTCTAGCTTAAGACTTTAAACGGGCGTTTCTCGGGAGACAACCCGACCACTAATCTCACTAACATCCATATTTTTGGTTTTAGCATCTAACTAATAACTAACCAATAAAATAGACTCAAGATTTCTCACCCACACGACATAGCACACGAGCGTGGCCGTGGTCGTGTGGAAACCATTAGAAGAAATAAAACCACCACGACCGTGTGATATAGCCGTGGACAATACTGAGTAAATGACACGGCTGTGCGACACACACGTGCTTCAAAGCCGCGGTCAACACTGAGTAAATAACACGGGCAAACGACACGCCCGTGCCACAAAGTCGTGGTCGACACTAATTAACGAACACGATCGTATGACCATCTACACGGGCGTGGGAGAAACGAACGAAGTAGTACACGTCCGTGTGATTCGGCCGTGTTACACAACATGCCCAGGGAACATGGGCGTGGGACACAACTCAGACGCACCCTAATTCAAAATTTACGAAACACACGAGCTGAACAGTAGGCACACGGCCGTGTTTCCTGACCGTGTACCCCTATTTCTATTTAAACCGACCCTCTGTTTACTCCCCTCCCCAAATCCCCCTCCCAAAAACCCTAGCCCCCCTTCTGCTCTCCCTATTCACCCTCCACATTCCGGCCACCACCATCAACGACCACTCCGCCCTTTCCACCCCCTACTTTCTTTTCCCTCTTTCTCCTGTCTTCTCCATGCATACAGCATGTAGTCCACGCCTGTGTGAGCTCGACATGCCTGCGCGACAACACCACGACCGAACATAATGACTCCCCCACGTTGGAAAAAGACAGCTGTCCCTGCTGCTAAAAGCGGAAGGGACCCGGTGCGACCTCCTCGAGCGCCTCCGCTGAAGTGCGCCATCCATTCCTATAGTTTCCTCCAATATCCCAGGAGGACCTTTTTCAGATACTTTACACGTGACCCCTCAGCGTGGGGAGGTGCATTGATTGGGTCGCCTTGGAGCAAGTCCAACTAGCTGACAACATCTGAGCCCTTCTAACTACCGACCCATGGGGGCAGTACTTTGAGATCATCGAGCCCACATACCTAGAGCTCACTTTGGAGCTCTGTTCCACATTCCACCTTTAGACGGTGATGACATACCACGATGACCCCAGCACAATCCAATTCCGTCTCGAAGGTATTGTATGTGAGCTCAGTGTCCCACAGTTCGGGGCCGCTTTGGGACTCTATACGGACGAATTCATGGAGGACAATTATCTCGTAAACCTCCATCGCCACATCCATAACTCTCTGTCTAAATGTTGGAGAGCCTTAGCCCCCGTCTCAGCCACCTATGACCCTAGTCGCTCCAAGGCGACAACTCTCGCCCCATCCCTAAAGTACTTACACGCCATCTTAGCCCATACATTGACAGGTAGGCGAGAGAGCACCAACGTCGTCAACACTCACAACGCCTACATCCTATGGTGCAATGCGAACGGGCACGTCTTCGATTTAGCCTACTTAATATCTCGCGCCATTCAACATCAAACGGAGCAGCATAGGAGAAGGGCCATCTCCATGGGTCCTTACATCACACGTGTAGCCCGGTATTATAGGCTCCTCAACACCGCCGCTCAGTCCTCCTCACTCACACTGATAGGACAGATGTCCCCACAGGGTATCTAGACGATACTCCATATGAGGATGATTGAGCACCGTCGTGGGCTCGATCCTCCCTAGTATAGGCTATCACAACCCACCGATGACCCAGAGGACATTACTGATAATGTCCCTCCACAGCACGAGGAGCCACATTCGGCACCACACCCCCCTCACTGATCAGTTCATGCGGCTGCTTCACTTTCATACATCTCTGAACGCCTCACTTGGTTCAAGCATTACTATACTCAACAATTTAATGACACTGCTCGACGATTTGACGGCATCGAGGTGACTCTTTAGCAGATTTGTCATCACTTTCATATATCACCGCCTCTACCACCTCGCGATACGGTCGATGATGAGAACCTTTGAATCTCTCTATTTTATTTTTATTTTTACTTTTATTTTTATTTTCACTTTTATTTTTATTTTCATTTGTTTGTTCAAATTTTTACCTTTCTTGTTTACAACTTTTATTAGTATAATTCAATTTCTTTTATCTCTGGTTGTCTAGTTCTCGAGTAAATATAACAACGTCCACTAATATAACTTCCTAAAAATTTATTGATGACTTCGCAGTTTACAAAGGTTCAAGGTGCCACTAAAGGAACGAACATAATATCGGATTATTCTCCTCCACCTTCACCTCTGCCTAGTTATCATGTTCATCATTGAATATTTTCTAAGGATTTCATCCACAATTCAAGAAGCTTCACTTCTCTCCCTCTCTTATGATTTCTTATTATATCGTTATTATCCATCTTTTTACATTGAGGACAATGTACATCTTAAGTGTGATGAGCTTATTGATTTCATTACCAGAAAATCCCTGAATTACGTCTTGTTCTTAAAGTAGTTTTCTCATATCTATTAGATGAAACTTCCATTAATTTATGATTTTTGTTGATATGTTTCGTATTAAGTTATAGTTAATTGTGCATTGATGATTTAAACTTTAAGATATTAGAGAATCAAGCATGATAAGTCTATTTTCACAATTAAAAAAAATTAGGTTGTTTCCCTAATCTTAAATATTATCTTGAAATTTGAAATTTACAAGGTTGACATCAAAAACCATAATTTTTGTGAGATCTTGAGCCTTTTAGAGCATATATTTTTCTTGCTCACTTTATTGATTATGAGTGTGTCAACATTGATTTGTTATTCTAGAACTTGTTTCAATTATGCTTGTCGAGACCACACTTTTGATTTGATATACTGAGATGATAAAGGCACCTAGGTTTTATCTCACTTATTCCATAAAAAGCCTACCTCCATAATTAACCCCTAGTAAACCTCTTTTAGCCTAATAAACCGTTTCTTGACTCACCCACTAATATTAACCTAAAACAAAATTTTTACTTCCCTTAATCTTTTGACGTCCTTTTTTGGTCGAGAATTGATTTGAGGAGTTGCCTAACTATGTTCTTTATTTCAATTATAAGTTCTTTCTCATTAATTGTATGTTCTTAAAAAAATTACTATATTCATCATTAGTTCTATGTTTTATGAGCTTAAACAGTTAAATTCACATCTTTAGAAGAAGCTCGTGCTATTAATATAATTATTCATTATTAATTCTTTGATTCTAGTTAGGTAATTTGTCAAGTCAATCTCGAATCTAGCCCTCTAATTCAGCCTATATCCACACCTTTAACCCAAGCCCCATTACAACCTTTTAAAGACCTTTTGATCTATGTATCATCTCATTTTCTAGTGGTGGAGACTTGATTTTCATGCAAGCTTATGGGATTAACTTTTCATCTTTGATTTTTGAGTGCTTAATTTGAACCTTAAACACTTTTGAGTGATTTGAGTGAATCCTTAGTGTGGATGTCAATCCTTATCGGTTTTGAATCAGAAGTAATTATTTAGGTAAGGGGAAAACGCCTATGTTTTCATGCTATAAAATATATGACTTAGATTGTTTGAATCTTTAGGACTCTTTTTGTTAAATTATCAATGTATGAATTATCTATGAATTATGAGGAAAACATTAATGATGATAATTATGAATTAAGGAAGTTAATTTTAATTGTGAGTTGAGGATTTTGCTTGAGGACAAACAAATGTTTAAGTGTGGGGATATTTGATAAACTATAATTTACACATATTTTAACCCCATGCTTAGCCTAATTTTGGATGAATTTCCATTGAAGTTGATGAATTCGATACTCCTAATCTCTTAATTTCATGTTTTATACTCAGGAGAGCTTACAAAGTCGAAAAGGACGAGAAACAGGCCAAAAAGGGGAAAAATGGGCCTACCTAGGGAATCAGCATGGCCTAGACCATTGGACACCGCCTTGTGTTTCGAGTAAGGATCAACCACGACCTGAACTATCGACCACAGACGTGTCATACGGCCATGTGTGGTGAGCCGGAGTGAACACGGCCTGGGCTATCAACCACGGGCTTGTCCCTACCAAAATAAGGATGAATTCTATTCGGAATAGGATACTTGTGGGCCAAGAAAGGTATCTAGAATCCTATATAAACACCTTAGGGGGCAATCTAAAAGGTAGGTCGACAGCCTATATAGACGCCGAGTAAAAAGAGAAAGTGCTCCAAGACAACCATAGGGAACGGCTTAGGAGAATGATCTCCTTCAAGACTTAGGATCTCCCATCAAGTTCTTTAGAAGTTTTTGGGTTTTATTATGTTTTGTTGTTTTTCCTCTTTTATGATGTTTCCCTCTTTTAGCATGAACTAAATTCCCCAAATATCTAAGGGGGATGAAACCTAAGACAGATCTTATTATTATTTGATTTATGAGATAAATACTTGTGCTTATTCTTAATTGTGAGTTTTTATTTTTGTTTTGATAATTCAGGTTATTGATTCAAGGCGAATGTGCTTATTCAATGAGCAAAAGTCCCTATTTAAAAGTAGATCAACACAATTAAGAGGAGTTGATTGCAACCCTAGAAATAGGGCGACGAAAATCTGTCGGATTAGGGTCAAACCTAATAAGGGAATCCATAGATCGAGTTAATGCGACAATAGGGGTTTTAATTGGAAAGAGATTTCAATTAATCAACCTAGATTCAGTTGTTAGTAGCCTCGAAAGATGTATTAATATAATTTAGGGATTTCTACGGATTAAGCCGAGTGAATAAATCGCATGAGTCAAAAGTAATAAGTGAAGTCTAGGTGGATTCTTCCTTAGGTATTGTATATCTGATATAATTTGTCCAAAAATATTTTCCCAACTCACCCTCTGTCGCTTTCATAGTTAATTAAATTAGTTAGTTAATTTTAGATTAAAAATAAATCCCCTTAATTATTAGGCTAGATAATAAAAAGATAGTTAATACTAGTACTCTTGGTCCTTGACGATACGATACTCTGGACTCACCACAGCTATATTACTGTTCGATAAGTGCGCTTGCCTTTGTCGAAATAATAGTTAGTTTCGAGCTCCATCACAAGGTTTTGTGGTTCACCATATAGTAGAAATATAGGAGAATCGTGGAATTTGTTACGTCAATTAGGGTAGCATCAGACTTTGTTTTGGCTTTTTTGTAACGATTTCAAAGAGATCATGTATGCTTTTGAGAAGGTTGGAGGTGCTCCGAGGGATGAACGGAGGATGGAAGCTTTTAGGGAATTTTTAGAGGATTGTCAATTAATGGATGTTGGTTATTATAGGGTTTGATATATTTGGGTCGGGAGGAATTTACCGGAGACTAATATAAGAGAATGTCTGGATAGAGGCGTGACTAATGGTAAATGGATGGAAAGGTTTCCCAATGCGACCATACATCATCTTACTCATTCTTTCTCTGATCATTGTCCCCTTCTTGTTGGTTTAAAGCATGATGTAATTAGATAGTTTGAAAAAAGGTTTAGGTTTGAGGCCTGGTGGGTTATGGAAGAGTATTTTGATGATGAGGTGAATTGGTTATGGTCATCTATGGATGGAGAATTTTTGGGTAGACTTGACTGTTTGAAGATCGGTTTAATGAAATGGGCAGGTGGGATTCGTCATAAAAGGAACGGGCTCAAAAAGAATTTGACAGAAAAATAAAAAGAATTGATGCAACCTGAAGTTGATGATGAAGGTATTGCACAAATGATTGACACTAAGATTTAACTTAATTTAGAGGTTAACAATGATGAATTGTATTAGGAACAATGGGCTCAGGCTAATTGGCTTCAAGTGGGGGACAAGAATACTAAGTTTTTTCATAATGTTGCTACTAGTCGGCATCGGAAAAATTTTATTATATGCTTAGAATATGTGTCTGGCAATGAGACTTGTGAGGAGGGGGAAATGGAAACAATTGCTCGGAGGTATATTGAAAATCTTTTAGCGTCGAGAGGTGTTGAGGATTCGTCTCACATCTTTTCGAGGATAAAGATGTGTATTACAAATGAGATGAATGAAAGATTATTGACGAGGTACATGGAAGATGAAGTTGTTTCGGCCTTAAAGGGTATGGGGCCAACGAAGGCCTTTGGTGAGGATGGATTCCCAACTTTGTTTTATCAAAACTGTTGGTTCATCATGGGTGGTGACGTTTCTGCTTTTTGCTTAGAATTCTTAAATGAATGTATGGATATTGGGCTTCTGAATGTTACTAATATTGTGTTGATCCCTAAATGTGCTTATCAAAAAAACTTGGCCAACTTTAGACCTATTAGTTTGTGTAATGTGCTTTATAAACTAATCACTAAGATGATTGTGAATCGGTTTAAAGATGTGTTAGAGTTATGTATTGGGGAAAAGAGGGTTCATGGCCTTAAACCTGGATATGAGTAAGGCTTATGATAGAGTCAAGTGGCAATTTCTTAGGGAGATGATAACTTGAATGGGATCCGATGGTAGATAGATTGAGACCATTATGCAGTGCATTTCTTCAGTGTCATATTCGGTTATAATCAACAGTAAATTAAGGGAAAGATTTCGTCCTAGTAGAGGACTTTGACAAGGTGACCCCCTAAATCCTTTTTTTTATTTTTGATTTGTAGTAAAGGCCTATCTACCCTTATGCAATTAGTGGTGGAGGATGGTTTGATTTGTGGGGCAAAGGCGAGTCGAAGGGGTTCGCAAATTCCGCATTTACTTTTTGCTGACAATTGTTTTCTTTTTGGCAAGGTTATTGGTAAGGGTGCGTACACTTTGAAAGGTATCTTTAAGAAATATGAAAGAGTTTCTGGTCAATGTGTGAATTTTGATAAGTCCACAATTTTTTATAGCACCAATACTCTCGATGATAATAAAAGGACGATGGCTGAGATTCTTGGGATGAGGTCCTCAACTGATTCCGAGAGGTACCTTGGATTGCCCAATATAGTTGAGAGGTGTAAAAAAACTGCTTTCAAAATTCTTAAAGACCGTTTTAAGCAGTGGATTGATGAATGGAGTATTAGATTTCTATCTTATGGTGGAAAAGAAGTGTTTATTAAATTTGTTTCACAAGCTATAGCTACTTAATCTATGGCATGCTTTCTTTTTCCTAAATCTTTTTATGATGAGTTGGAGAGTGTTATGGGGAGATTTTGGTGGCAAAAAGGGGTGGGGAAAAAAGGGATCCATTGGTGTGGCTGGAAAAACTTGTGTGATCTGAAAGAATTTGGAGGGATGGGATTTCAAAGTCTAGCAAGTTTTAATACTGCTTTATTGGCAAAGTAGGGTTGGCGAATTCTTAATTATTCTGATTCTTTGTTAGCTCATGTCTTGAAAGTAAAATATTTCTCAAATTCAGACTTTTTTAATGTAGGGTTAGGTAATTTACCTTTCTATACCTGAAAGAGCGTTTGGGCTGCTAAAGGGCTTTTGCAATCTGGTCTCTGTTGGAGAGTGGGCTCAAGGGAGCGGATATCTATTCGGGAAGATACTTGGTTGTCAGGTTTAGTCTGTCACAGAATAAATGAGCATGTTAGTAATGATAGTGTAATTTGGGTTGCGGACTTAATTGATAATCAAAATAGAGAATGGAAAGTTGAGTTGATTAAAGCTACCTTTTCTGAGGCAGTTTCAACAAAGATTCTCCAAATCCCTTTAGCCCAAGAAGTTCAAGATAACATGTTGGTTTGGCAAGATGAATCATCCGGGGAATTTACTGTTAGGAGTCTTTACAGACTTTTACATGAGAAGAAGGTTCTACCCAGTACAGACACTTTGCAAAATAGTATTATAAGTTTCTACAAAAAAATTATGGAGGCTACATCTCCCCTAGAAAATAAAGATACTGATGTGGAGAACAACATGATATTATTTTCCTACTCTAGCAAACTTATTTCAGAAAAGGTTGGTGTCGGATGCTTTATGTCCTAGATGCGAATGAGCAGTGGAAAATCTAACCCATGTCTTTAGAAAGTGTCCTATAATAATAGAGGTCTGGAAAGAAATAAATATTGACTGGGTTTTATCTCACTCAGAATCGAAGTATTGGGATTGGATTACCTGGATTTTTCAGAGTAATACAAAGGAGCAGGCACGATTGGTTTGTTGTTCTATCTGGTTCTGCAGGAATTAATGGCTGCATGATAGGAAACAAAACATTGGTAAAATTATCGCTAAATGGATATGTCAGTACCTTAAAGAATTAGAGTGGATAAGTGCATGGAAACCTACTATTGTTAAAGACATCGATGAATGGCGTCCTCAGGATGTCCCATATGTTAAATTCAACTTTGATGCAGCCTTAATCAATCTTTAAACATTTCAAGTTCAGGGATAGTGGTGAGAAATGATCAGTGTGAGATTATAATGATTCAATTTAAAATAATATTTTGTAAATCAAAATATACTTAATCGCATACGCTTTTTACTAGAAACAATTTGAGATGAAAATTTGGAAAAAAAGAATGTACTCAATTTAAAGTTATGCCAAAATCATCCTTTATTTTGAAAAGAAATCCCTCCTTTCACATCTCATGTTTAATTTTAAAAATTGTTGCTCTTTTTTGGAATATTTTTTTGAATTGATCAATATAGTCTTTAATATTTATTATAATATTGAATTTGACATTTTATTTTATTATTTTTATAAGATTTATCATATTTACAAATAAAAATTTTAATTTTATTAAAATATTTGATTAAAAAATTTACTTGATAAAAAATTCATCATACTTATAAAAAAATTTGTTTCAATTAAAAAAACTTTAATTAAATGAATTTATATATAATAAATAAATTTAGATTTTATATTGTATTTAAATTATTATGTCTCCATTAATAAAAAGGAAAACTTTTATATTACTTTATTTTTAAATAACAAATTTTAATTAATTATTTAATTTAATATATTATCTACAATCTATTACGGTGAATTTATCAACTATTAAGCTTTTTTTATAGTTAAACAAACGCTTTAATGATGAATATAAATTTTTTATTAGCATTATATTTTAATTATCAATATAGTTTATATACGTAAATTAAATTTATTAGTTATTATTTTAAATAAGATCTCTTTGCATTAGTTACATCAAGAAAAAAAAACTATATTGTAAATGGTAAAAATGTTTTAATTATGATTTTTTACACTAATTACAATAAGTTAAAATTTTAAATGCATAAAATCACAAGGAACGTGTATAATATTAGGAACAAATCTATAATATATGTAAAAACAAAAATTTGGAAAAAACTTTTAAACCGATAAGAATATTCTTTGTTGTTAATTATATTACTAAATTGATATTAAAATAATAGTTTGTCGGTATTATTATGTGATAATAATAAAAGTAATACTAATTAAACATTAATTAATATGATAGTATATTAACATGAAATTAATTAACTTGATCATATCTTTTAAAATTTCTACTTAAAAAATTACATAATATATTATGAATTAATAAAATTATAAATTTACAAAATCATTTAATATAATTGGATAAATTAAAATAATAAAAATCAAAATATAATTTTATAATTAAGTAAAATAAAAAATGTAAGATTAACATATATATATATATATATATATAAAGATAATATCAATATATTGGTAATCTAATTTATGATGTATAAGTTTATTATCACTTAGAATTTGAATCCATATTAAATCACCCGTATAAATATATACATTAATAAGACATTTTCATTCAAAATAATATTTAACGAATTACTAGAAAAAAAAAATCATATTTTAACACTATTTAGTAGACTTTCTTTTCATCACAAAAAATAAAATATGATTTTCATTATTATTTGATTTGTTAAAAAAGAAAAAGAAAAAGAAAAAGAAAGAAAGGTTGAATTGCTGGACGAAATCCAAGTTTGTGGATAAATGTGGACAAAAAAAATTAAGGGACCAAGTTAAGAAAGATTATCAAATTTAAGGACTAAATATTAATTTATCCTAGAATCAAATTTCAGTATATTTTATAATTTTCAACTTTTTATATATTTTTTTATATTTTGAAAAAAAAAGTGATGTCGTGAACGAAATAATTGAAGTAAATCTAAAGTTGAAGTCAAAACCTAGTAGGCATAATGATTTGTATGCTACCATGAATATTAAAAAGGGGAAATAATTATAAATATTAAAATTTGAGGTTTATTATGAGTTTAATTAAGAGATTTAAAAACTGACTGGATTAATTAAACAAATGTGAATGAGTTTAAAGTAAATTTATTATATTTATTTGATTATCTCGAATGGATGGAAACCTTAATTTGGAGTCTCAAAGCTGGAATCAATGTCGAGCCTTCTGCAGTTTGAGTTGGAACATTAAGTTAAAGAAACATGGGACCCTCAATGTTCCCGGAAACAAAGCCCATGTTGCTTGCTCTATCCCTGTCTTTAATCTTATCAACCACTTTTACTTTCTTGTCTATCTGAAATCTTTGTCATTGTTTTAGGTCCCATCTCACCCTCCATTGCCACCCACCTTCTTTTCCCTTTCCTTTTATTTTATTCTATATAATTTAGAGAAACAAATTGTTCTTAAAAAAAAAAAAAGTGATCAGCTTTGCTTTCTTTCATCTAATGTAGATAACATTCAGTATACAATTTATCAACTAATTTTATGCATATTATTTCAAAAACTTTTTTCACTATTTTATAAATTATAAATTAATATATATATTTTTATATAATGTTTACTTCTACTCACCATTCCCTTTCAACTCTTAAAATAGAAGAAAAATACATTTAAGCACGCTTAAATCTACATCCTCTCAATTGATAACGATACTAACTAAATTAAGACTCGATCGAAATTTCAAAACTTTCTAATTGAATTGAGTTTATAATCTATGCTTATATGTAATAATATTCTGTACACTACCAGTAGAGTTTTTAGGCTCCACAAACATAGTCAATGAGTTGGCAAGTGCCCCATATAGTATATTAAATATATATATGAAAAATAAGAAACACATGTTAAAATTTTAAGGTTGTTTGTGGAATTAAAAAAAAAAGTATACTGTCAATATATCAAATATTAACCCTACTTATATTTAAGCCTCTTAACACTAACTTAACGTGCATTTTATAAAATAAAATTTTTTTATTAAGAAAGTGTGTGTTATTTTTATTTTTTTAAATATAATAAATAAGATTTGAATTTGAGACATAAAGTATCATTTCAATTAAAATTACATTTATTTTTGCATGAACAATAAATATAATTATTATATAATTTTTTTCATTTTGTGTCATAATTTAATATTATTTTTATAAGTTTAATTAAATTTATAATATATATTTAATGTAGAGGTAAGAATTGAAGAGGCAGTTGATAATTAAGTTATGATTCAAAACGCTCGTCTCTTTTGTAGCTTGGAATAATTAAGGTAGTTTTAAAATCAATCACTTCTCATTGTAATTCACTAACAACAATCACAACACTGTTTTACTTTTACCGGTAAATTGTTTGGAAACAGTTGGGAAAGCACATTCAATCTTGTTATTTCCTCACGGTTCTAGTTAGAGGCATAATTAAGTCTTAATTTAATTGACATTGATTTTATTATTAACATAGAAGAGTGTGGATTCGAGCACCTTAAAATGAATTAATTTTTCTAGTTAAAGGTTGGGAAGAGTTATGATTATGTAATACTCTTCATAAATTTAAAATTTAGTCATTGTACTTTTATTTCTAAGAATTTAGTCTTTTCTACTTTTTTAGATTTCAAAATCTAAGTCTAATTGTTAGTATTTTTTTTAGTTAAATTTATTGGTATGACATCTTGAAATTAAAATAAAAACTCATTTGGTATGTAATGGGCTTGATTTTAAAAAATAATTTTAACAATATTAACATTTGAACCTAAATTTTAAAATCTAAAAAATAAAAGGACTAAATTCAAAATATACGAAAATACATATTATTCTTTCTTTTTGAACTTTAATGGAGGGCTTAGTAGCTCTCCACTTATAAAGCCCCTTCAAATGATTTTCATTGTCCCTCTGGAAGAGAATTTGTTTACCCATTAGTGTATATAGTGATCTTAGGGGTAAATTAATATTGAGTCCTAAATTTAATAATTTTTATTAATTTAGTCCTTGAAGTTTTTTAATCCACTAATTTTCGAACCTGGATTTTATTAAAAAATTAATTTATATTAATTACCAAATTCAAAGGTTATTATTAAAATTAAAACTGTTGATTAATTAGAAAATGAAGACAATTGATGATCCCTTTATTCATGTAATAATCAACCATAGGATTCCTTGCTTCAACATGATTGCATTGCTCACTAGTGCATTATCATGAAGTAGTAGTACTGGCTCATTTCTCAAAAAAAGAAGAAAAATTAGTGTGGGCCTTTTACTTTTGCTTTTGCTTTTATTTTTATTTTTATTTTTATCCTGCTACATTTTTACTTTTGCTTTTCAGTATCCAACCTTTCGGATTCCATTTTCTTTTTAACATTCCAATTTTGTCATTTTGTTTCATAATTCTTTTTTTGTATTTAAAAAAAATTATTGTTTTAATCCTTTATATTTATGTTCAGATACAAACTGATTAATTATTTACCCGATTTGTGCACAAAGAATGTTATTGAAGTTTAAAACAACTTATATTTAATAGACTACACTCTCTCATTCATAAACAAATAAATAATTTTTTAAAAAAAGTTAAAATCATAAGTTATTGTATTTTTTAATTTAAAATTTAGTTTTTATAAATTTATTTTTAAAAATTTAGTATTTTTACTTTTTAGATTTCAAAATTCAAACTGTTAAAATTATTTTGTTAAATTCAAGTTTATTACAACGTTATTTTTTTAGTTACATTGCTATTAAGTGAGTATTTTTTTTATTTCAAAATGTCACGCCAAATTTAACCAAAAAATTAATATTAACAATCGGACCTAAATTTTGAAATCTAAAAAATAGAGGTACTAAATTTTTAAAATTAAAAATATATAAACTAAATTTCAAATTTGTGAATAATACAGGAACATGTAGCATATTTTAACCTTTTTAAAAATCCTCAAAAAAATTACAAGTAGCTGGTTTTGGCATTAAAAATAAATTTAAAAAATTGTAAAAAATTAATAACACTTTATTTTGCCTTAAAAGGCATAATGATAAATTTAGCTCTTAATGTTTACAACTTGTATCAATTTGGCTCTTATTTATTTTCTTAACTAAATTTGACCTTCAATTTTTTAAAAGAGTCGAATTGACCATCAATCTTTTAAAAAGAGTTAAACTACTTTATTTTAACGGAAATATTAACTAAAACGATTTTTAAACATGACAGCCTGTATGACAATTCATGTGTACTTTATACTATTTGTTTTTGAAGTATTATTATTATTATTACATATTTTTTTATAATTTTTTATTGTTTTTATACTTTTTTAAATTATTTGTTGATATTACATAAAAGACAAATAGTATCATGTCAGCATGAAGTAAAAGTGAATTACTACGCAAGTTGCCACACCAATCTCGTTAGAAAAATTAATGTTCTACTCAATATTTCCATTTAAAAAAGAAAAAATGATTGAACTGTTTTTGAAGGTTAATAGTTAAATTTAGTTAAACAATAATAAAAAATAATTGACAAAACGATATAAATTCATCATAATTTTTAACTTAAAATTAATATTAACCGACGAATACCAAAAGAGTGGTGTGTGATAAATGTTAAAAGATGGAATCAAAGTGGAAACAATAGGAGTGAAAGGAGGAAGAAGAGCAATAAATGAGATTGGGGTTGAATTATGGGGACAAATGGGGACTATGTCTTGGGGCCTTGTCTGAACAAACACACTGTCTAACTCAAGAATCATGTGGTTTTGTACTTGGAATTTTGGTTCCAAGTTAAAAATGTTTTATTCAAAAACTACTATAGTTGAATTTTGAAAGTTGAAACTTGAATCACTAATTATTTGCTACTCATTTTGCCTATACTTTGTTACTCATTTTGTTCGTAAATCTTCATGGTCCACCTCTCTTGTTGTTTACCCATTGTTTTCCTCTTTTTCTTTCATTTCAATTTTGTACGTTAATCATATTTTAATATGTTGGGTCGTATTTATTAAATATATCATATTCTTAAAATTAATAAAATTTTAGTTATAAAGGTTGTACAATCTCTATACTATAATAATTCTAGACAATATCCGTACATAGCGAGATTTAAGTCAAAAATAAATTTGAGTATAGATCATATATACTTTATGCATTACAGAACTTGAATTTAGATGCTAAAATTTTTAAAATCTCAACGTTATCGACTAAATTATTAAGTTTCTAGTCTTGCATAGAGATTTAAATCAAAATTTTCTTTGCTTTCATATTATATATTTATTATTATTTATATACAACAGTGAATTTTTTTAATTACAATTGTGGAATTAAGGGATTGACAAATGTCTCGTGTATATATATATATATATATTGAAATATTAATTAAGAACCTTTGTTAAATATCTTAAACCCTCTTTTACTATATTATATTATATATTATATATGTATAATTATTTACTATTCTGATAGATGTGGTTGAGATTTTATTGCATCTGGCATACCAAATAATTATAAAATATAATTGCATTACATTTAAATATGAATTATTTGGCACATTCATAATAAATAATACAGACAATATTTGTTACCCACTAATTTTGATTGTGGAAATACTGTGAATGAATATCAACCGTTTTAGACATTTAATTAAATTTATAAGTGCACGTGTTCTGGGTAAGGATCGAATTTGCATCTCGCATTTTGAAATTTTATTTGAAGGTTTTATTGGTGTGAATGGACAGTTGGATACTTGATTAAACTTAAAAACCAACTACTTATTATTCAATTTTTTGGTGGAAAAATTAGGTACAACTTTTGTTAATGTACATATCGGTTTCTTCCATTGTACCCTAAGTCCAATATTTTCACCAACTTTTATAACGATTTTAGAAGCTATAGTCATGTCCATATCAATGCCTGTCGGTTACAAATACCAATACTTCAATATAAAAGAAAATTTTATATAGTAAAAATACAATAAAAAATATTATTGTTCATACAGAGTACAATAAGGGAGGAAAATATAGAGGGAAAAGTAATGATTCTACGAAGGTCAGTTCACAAAGGAATAAGAGGATAAACTGATTGAGAGAGATAAGAGATTTGTTTAGAGTAACTTTTGAGTTGAAGAACCAATCCTTTCTTCATCATTCGGAGAGTATTTATGAGAGAAGTCTTCTTATTCACCTGTACGTCATGATAAGTTGTAATAAAGAAAGTTACCATTATGCAACGCATGAAGGACATACACCGTGAAATCTAATCTCATCTATTATATATTCAATTAATTCCCCTAAAAGCAAGTGTTCATCTAATTATCCAGGAGCGAGAGGGCTTGCATATGTAGTGGATGAGATGGGCTTAATAACAAAAAGGTATTACTCCTCTTACTGAGATGGATGGTCAATTAACACCTTCCGTCTTACTAATACGTATACATATGACAAATATAATTATTATAAAGTTTAACTTTCATACATAATTAATCACAAACTTACTAATATAGTTTTTATTTTTATTTAGAGGTAACAGAGTTTAAACTTTCGTTGACAGTAAATTTTGACCACTATAATATGTATACTTACCCATAATGCAATTCAAAAGCACAATCTTCTTTTTAAAATCCTAGCCAACCAAAAAAATGCCACGTACCATGGGAAGCAAAAAATCCCTTTATATGCAATAAAATTTAATATTAAAAACAGAAAATAAAATTCCCCAATAGGGACAGGCTTGTTAGTTTATAAATCTTGGGATAGAAGAAAATAGGAGAAGAGACAAAGCCAAGAAGACACATGAAGAGGCACAGCCTTGCTACTTTAATTAAACCCTACTACTATAATACCCCATTTGCCATCGCCACTTTCTTTTTCCTTTGTGGGGATATTGAGAGGTGAAGGAAAAGGGGCAATTTATGTAAATTGGCCCTTAATCTCTGCCCCCCACCCCCACCTATTTTTGTCATTTATTTCTTATAATGAATGATTTCTTTTGATACTAGAATTGTAGTATAGGTCAAAATGACTCGGATTACAAGTGATTTTATTAAGATAAATCTAAACGAATGAAACGAATTTTTCGAGTTTAGTTAGATTAATTTTAATTATATCTGTTTTTTTATAATTATACGTAACTTTTTTTCAATCTATAAATAAAAGTATATATATTTTATTGTACTCAAACTTACATTCTATTACATTAACAACTATATCTATATTAATCGAACTAATAATAAGTCGAGGAAGTGAGGTTAAAATTATTTGTTTGCCTCATCATGTCCTAAAAGAAGAAGTGATTTTGTCGAGTGGTTTTAGACGAAATTTAAATTAAAAACGCACCGTATTGCATGATATAGGTGAATGATTAAATATAAATGCACGCGCGATGAGTGCGTTTGAAATAGAGATGAAGAGAGTGGCATTGGCAGCTTTTGCTTTTAAAAGTTTACTTCTTTTTCGAACAGTGTCATGAAGGAATGACTGTCTGCTGCCTGCCTGAATGTTAAATTAAATAAAAGCAAAAAGATAAAAAAGATAAAGATAAAAGTGGTGGAATCTTCAATAAAAGCAATAATAATATATTCTTTTTTTAAATTTTTATAAAAAATGCAAATATTTAACAATTCACACATCATTTACAGCTCAAAAGTGAAAAATAAACATAAAAATAAAAATATAAAAATGGTTGGGTGACCAAATTCTCTATGCTCATCAATCTCGAGCCACCCAACATTGAGATCCTCACATTCTTAATTCCTTTAAGAGATTTTAAAGAATAATTTAAAAAATATTATTTTTGGGACTTTTGCTCAATGGCCAAACACAGGGAATGTTTGATTCTCCATTCTCCCAAGCTTACCAAACACATTTTCTTTTCTTTTTTAAGGTATTATTCAATATATATTGTAAATGATAAATAAAAACAAACTATAATGTTGATATTTAGAAGTGTATATTAAATAATTTTGGAAAATAATATGAAATAATTCAAATCAAAGTGCAATCGATTTTTGTAAATAAACCTTTTAACACAAATGGGTCTTCATTTAAAATAAGGTAATTATTTAAATAAAATAAAAAAATAAAAGAATTTATCTGAAAACAGGAATAATTCAGGTTTTATTCTCAGTAGTAGAACCTATTTCTTACGTATACACTTTTTTCTTCCCCATTTAATGCTGCTTTTAGCTTTGAGAGTCTGCTATCAGCTACTAAACCGTGAAAAATTAATATATAAAACCTGGGAAATTACCTAATGTGTCCTTGTCTTTGGAATATAAACAATGGATTTGGTTTAGTTTTGTTGTTTTTAGATTGTGGGTACTATATATTCCTTTTTTCTTACAGCTCTCATGTCTGTCCCAGTGACAGGCAAGGCATGCCACTTCACTTTCTAGTACAACCAATAAATCTATGTCTTTTTCTTTTTTCTCTTTCTTTTTCTTTTTAACTTGAATTTTTTTTTTCTTTTGCTTTGGGGTCTGACACAAGATTTTAGTGAATGGATTTCTGGCATGGAAAGCAGGAAATAATGGAGTTTTTCTCTGATCTAACACTTCCAATTCGAACTTTAAGTTTTTTTTTCCTCCTGAAAACACTAGCAGTTGAAACTTGAAACTAAACCTTAAAAAACTGTCTTGTTCCCTTGGTTTCTTGTTTTCTCTCTGGTGAAGTTCAAAATAATAATGGGAATGAGGAGAAGAGAAATGGGTTTTTATTTCTTGGCTTTCTTATGGTTTTGGGTTCCTATAAACGGATTGCTTTCTCCTAAAGGTGTAAACTATGAAGGTAATTAAACAAGGAAAAAAAACAATTGCAGTTCTCTGTGTTAATCATTACTGGAGATATTCTGATTATCAATGTTTTTGTTTGTTTTTACAGTGCAAGCTTTAATGGCTATAAAGGATGCTTTGCATGATCCTCATGGTGTTCTTGATAATTGGGATGCCGATGCTGTTGATCCATGTAGTTGGGCAATGGTTACTTGTTCACCTGAAAGCCTAGTCATTGGCCTGTAATAAGATTTTTTCTTACAACCTTAAGATTTACGAGAAAATTTAAGTTTCCATTGTTTGAATGAATGAAACTGGTCTTGTTTCAGGGGAAGTCCAAGCCAGAATCTATCTGGTACTTTATCTCCAAGCATTGGGAACTTGACAAACCTCCGGATTGTGTGAGTAATAAAATCGAACAAATTGAAATGTACGGATTTTGTTCTTGGTTGTATCTAATATGAATGGTGTTATGAACCTTTTTTTCTTGGCAGGCTGTTGCAGAATAATAACATAACTGGACCAATTCCTTCAGAACTGGGGAAGCTCTCAAAAATTCAAACACTTGATCTCTCTGATAATTCCTTTACTGGGGAAATTCCTACATCTTTAGGCAACCTAAGGAGCCTTCAGTACATGTATGTTATGCTTCTCAAAGTAGGATTCTTCGTTTTTCTTGAAGTTCGATGTATATTCGGATACGAATGTAGAGATATGGCTCTCTGAAAGAACTTGAAAGAAAAATTGAACATACTTTGGGTTCAAATTTAACACAAGAGGGTTGCAAATTTTGATTACAGGAGGCTAAACAACAACAGTCTCTCTGGTGCATGCCCATTGGCTTTGGCTAACATGACTCAGCTTACCTTCCTGTAGGCCTTTTTAAGTCCTATTTTTTTCCTCCTTTTAGATACAAATATTCTATGTATACATTTATATATTAAATCTTGTGTGTTTCAGGGACTTGTCATACAACAATCTGAGTGGACCAGTGCCCAGATTTGCTGCCAAAACCTTCAGGTATGTTCATCCATCTAATCTTCTCTTCACTCTCAAGTCCTATGGTACTTGCAATTGGGTGTGAATTGAATGTCAGATATGAATACGTGCTCAACACGGTTATAATAGGATTTTCTAAGTTTTTTCATGTATTTGATCATAATTCCATACCCATATGTCGGAGATGCGTATCTGACACCAGTACTTTCAAGAAAGATGAAGAGTTGACACAACATTAGACGAGACCCGAACATTATGTTGATAAACATTTCTTCTTTGTTTATGTTATTGCAGCATAGTGGGGAATCCTATAATCTGTGCTACTGGAGCTGAACCAGAATGCCATGGGATGACATTGATGCCAATGTCCATGAACTTGAACAACTCACAAGGTTTTGAATTTTACTTTTTTGTAACTTAGGAAGCTGAAATTTCTATTTTTACTACTTAAGTACTCTTATGATTTATCTGACTTCAACCTTCTTTCGGTTCTCAAGATGCTCAGCCTTCCAGCCAAACCCGAAGTCATAAAATAGCCATTGCTTTTGGTTCAAGCATCGGATGCGTGTCTCTGATGTTTCTTATACTTGGGATACTATTATGGTGGAGACGAAGGCGGAACGAACAGATGTTTTTTGATGTTAAAGGTTTGAAATAGTTGAACTTACTGTGTAAGTCTTCATTGATGGCTAGTACTTATGATCGTAGTCTTTCGGTTATGGATTTCAGATCGGCATCACGAAGATGTGTCCCTCGGAAACTTAAGGAGGTTCCAATTCAGGGAACTTCAGGTTGCAACACATAACTTCAGCAGCAAGAATATACTAGGCAAAGGCGGTTTCGGGAATGTGTACAAGGGAGTTCTGCAAGACGGAACAATAGTAGCCGTTAAGAGGCTTAAAGATGGTAATGCCGCTGGTGGAGAGATTCAATTCCAGACTGAAGTTGAGATGATCAGCCTTGCAGTGCACCGGAATCTGCTTCGGCTTTACGGATTTTGCATAACTCCTACAGAGAAACTTCTTGTTTATCCGTACATGTCCAACGGTAGTGTCGCATCTCGTCTCAAAGGTAATATAAGAAGGGTTTCCCGGATTTTGTATAAGCCATAACTTGACAATGATGTATTTCAGTAGTTAAACTGAACATGTGTTGTTCATGACAGGAAAACCGGTGTTGGATTGGAGCACAAGAAAGAGAATTGCTCTAGGAGCTGGCAGGGGATTGCTATACCTTCATGAGCAATGCGATCCGAAGATAATCCATCGAGATGTCAAAGCAGCGAATATATTGCTCGATGATTATTGCGAGGCAGTGGTTGGAGATTTCGGGCTAGCGAAGCTTTTGGATCACCACGATTCACATGTTACAACAGCAGTGAGAGGCACTGTGGGACATATTGCTCCAGAGTACCTCTCCACAGGCCAGTCTTCGGATAAAACGGATGTGTTCGGATTTGGAATTCTCCTCCTTGAGTTAATCACAGGTCAAAGAGCACTAGAATTTGGCAAGGCTGCTAACCAGAAGGGAGCAATGCTTGATTGGGTTAGTATAATTTCTCTCAACCTTCAATGGACATAATTCGTTATTTTCTATGCTTTTCCATTCAATATATGAAAAAAAAAACTGAAAAATCTAACCATACCTGTGTCAAACATCATATCCGACACTCACAAATCCGACTAACATTGTATGACTCGAGCACTAGAATTTGACATGAATACCATTTGCAGGTAAGGAAAATTCATCATGAAAAGAAACTTGAAGTGCTAGTTGACAAGGATCTTAAGAACAACTACGACCGGATCGAGCTCGAAGAGATGGTTCAAGTAGCATTGTTATGCACACAATACCTTCCAGGCCATAGGCCGAAAATGTCGGAAGTGGTCCGAATGCTTGAAGGTGACGGCTTAGCGGAACGGTGGGAAGCTTCACAAAGAGCCGAATCAACCAAATGCAAGCCTCCTCATGAATTCTCATCGTCGGACCGATATTCAGATCTCACCGATGACTCATCATTACTCGTTCAAGCCATGGAACTGTCTGGACCAAGGTGAACCAGAACCAATCTTTTCTTTTCCGGAGATTTCAATGAGACAGAAAATTATAGCTAAAACTCCTATAGTTGCATAATAGTGGGATGGCATAGGATCAAAGGGCTTTGATTTTTTTGGTTTTGTTTTTTTACTGCAAGTGTACAGATTTTATGTCTAAGAAGACATTAATGAAGATCTGAGAGACTGTATTGTGGATTTTTTTGTGTAAGATCAAACATTCGTCAATGGGGTCTTTGGCTGTAATTTTAAAAATTATATTGTAGAGGTTCTTATGCTTATGTAACTTTATTCCTCCCTTTAATCTAATTACCTTATTTAGTAATTTTTATGAAGTAATTTTGAAGTTTGGTATTTTAGCATTTATTAAACAACCACCCTCACTACTAATAAGTTTAGAGTAATTGCAGTTTGTGTTAAAAAATTGCCCTCCCAAATTGAAATGCAAAAACATGTGTTTAAAATATTAAATGTTCACAACTGCGACTATAATAAAATAATTATCCAAATGTCAGATTCTAAATTCCTAAAGTTTTAACATTTTTACCTTTGATTTTGGATTTTACTTTTTAGTCGCAATTATCTTTTTTTTTTAAATATTTTTTTATCATTTATTAATTTATGATTTCATCAATTTTTAAAGGATAATTTTTTTTTCAATTTTAAGGAATTAATGTTCAATTTTACCATAAATTAATTTATAATTTTATCGTTCATAAAAAGATTAAATTATAAATTTTTTATTTTTGGAGGTAGAAAGTTATTGTCTACACTTAGGCTCCGTTTGTTTTACTAAAAATGATTTCTGGAAAAGCTAAAAATTTCTGGTGTTTAGGTGAACCTGTGTAAAATATTTTCTATTGTTTGATAGATTCTTTAAAAATATTTTATAAAAGTTATTTTCAATTAAACAAACAAACATTTAAGATTTTCTTATTTTTTTATTGTTTAATTGAATTTATTTTTATCTATAATTTTATATTTTACATGTTTTTGCACATATTAAAAATATTATGTTAAATTCGGATTCATTACAACGTCATTTTTTAATTACATAACTACTAAGTGAGTATTTTTTATTTAAAAATGTGATATCAACAAAATTGACAAAAAAAAATTAATGATGTCAACAATTGAACTTGATTTTCAAATTTGAAAAGTAAAGGGACTAAATTCTTGAAAATAAAAGTACAAAGACTAAATTACAAATCTGTGAAGTGTACATAAATTTATGATATATTTTAACCTTTATACTACAAAACATTTATTATTAGTACATTTATAATTGTAATAAATATTTATTATTAAAATATTAATATTGAATATTTTCAATAATATGTGAATAATATTATTTAAAATTATTAGTTTTAAAATTTATTATTAAAATAAAATTGAAATATTAAATAATTTATTAAAATAATAAATTATATGTATATTAATAATTTATTATATGACTAAATATAAATAATTAAATATGTAAGTTTAATAATATTGAAAAATATAATATTTTATATATTTTTAAAAATAAAAATAAAATTTATTATCAATATATAATATTAAGCTTGATTTAAGTTATTTTTTATATTAAAATAAAATTATCTATAGATGAGCTCTTTTCCGGAAAATGATTTACGCTTTTCAAAAAGGTAAGTCATTATACAGGAAAAATGGCTTATTTTATCTTAACCTGTAAGTCATTTTCCGTTGACCAAACTATTTTCTGTGAAACAAACACAGGAAAATGCAGAAAATATTTTCCACAAAACTTTTTACATGTAAACAAACGGACCCTTAGATTCCCTTATGCTTAAGGTTAGGGGTGAGCGTTCGACCGAATCGAATAGAATGAAAAAATTTCGAGTTAATCGAGTTGATAAATCCTATTTTATCATCCTAACTTGGTTTGAAATTTTCTCGAATAAAGTCCAGTGAGATAGAATTCAAATCGAATATATTTGTTCGAGTTAAATTTTAAAAAATTACTTTGGATCCTTATAACCACTGTCACCCACCGTTAATTAAATTTGTTATTAACTTTCATCTCTTTATAATTTATTTATTAATATTTTATATACGTGTTAGCTTCTTTGTTTGCTTAGTTGATTCAATTATCTTCTTATTTTTGCCACTATAAATTTTGAAATTAAAAAAAAATTAAACATAAAAAATGTGATTTTTTAATAAAAGTTATCTTAAAGATAAAATGTGAAATTGATACCAACATAAAATTTTAACACAAATATTTTATGGCATCATCAATAATTCAATTTTAACATAAATTTATAAAGATTTAATATGATTAAACAATTCAATAATATAAATAGAAAAAATGTGAAATTTAATTTAATAATATAAATAGTAGATATAAATAAATTTATTACTATTTAAGTTTAGAGATTTTTTTTTTGGATGATTTTTTATTTTGGGGTAAAGGGTGAAAAGTAAAAGTTTAGGGAAGAAAATAAAAGGTTTTGAGAGTTGAGGGAGTAAAATTTTGGAGGGAAAGTAAATGGGGGAAAATATTTACAAAAAAAAAAATTGGGGGGAAAATGAGTTTGAGGTAGATGGGAGGTGAGATGGGATGGGAGTAAAAGTTTTAGGGGGAAAGTGGGAAAGAGTAAAAGTATTGGGAGGAAAGTAAAAAGGTTTGGAGGTTTGGGGTAAAAATGTAAGATATTATAGTTTGATATTCGGTTTATTCGAATTATTCGAGTTATTCGAATTCGAAAATTGAACTCTATTCGAATTCGAAAATTGAACTCAATTAGAACTCGAAATTCGAAAAAAAAAATTCGAGTTGACTCGAATAACTTGAAATTCGATTTTTTTTATTCTTTCGAGTCGAATTGAGTTTTACTTACCCCTATTAAGGTATTATTTTACTAGACAGTAAATTGGATTAATAAAATAAAATACAAAGCACTTAAAATTACCCTAGAAATTTTTATCACATATGTATACATGTGAAAATTATAGATTTAAAATACATATGTGTGCTTAGCATAAGATTTTATTAATTTAATTGGTGCGAGTTCAAGTCCCATCAAAAGGATATTTTTATAATTTCCTAACCGAATTGATACCCGATTAATCTGTGACACCAACTCAATCAGAGGTTATAAATTATTGAAAGAGAAGATTTTCTTCCCCATTAGTGTCACTAGACTATTCGAGTGTTATAAGAGTTAATTGCATTAGACATCCCCAGATTATGATTCTTATTCTCAATTAGTCTCTAGATTTTAAAATATTCTAATTACGTTCTAATTATATCAATATTTAAAAAGAAAATTTTAAAGAAAGTAAATTGTTGTTGCATAACTTTTTAAATTAATAACTAATAAAAAAGTAAACCAAAAAAAGAGAGTAAATGATAGTTTCTGTAAAAGCTTCGAAAAGCTCAAAATTAATATTTTTACAACATTCATTTTTATAATATTTATTTTTCTTTAAAAAAATTTTATTTTAAATTGTGTCACATAAAATCTGACGTTTCATTTAGCAACTAAATTAACGATTTTAATAATGGAATGATCTTATTGATATAACATTGATAGTTTGAGGATGTAACTAGAATGTTTTAAGGTTTGATGACCAATTTAAAATAAGTCATAATTTGGGGATGTTTGGTGGGCTAAAATTGAAGAAAAGGCCAAATTAAAAAAAATTAAGGAAATAAGCCGATTTCTGATATATTTAGGGAAATAAGCCGATTTTGGAGAAAGAAAGCTGATGTGGCTGAAAGTGCACCTTGTAAGACATGCTTTCAAGCAACAGTAAAATTTCCGCAATGGTCAAAAAGTCAAATGGGCAAATTATCTCCAACGGCTAGTTATTTGCTATATAAACCCAAGTCATTCTCCCCCTTTTGCATTCAAATATCATTCTCTCAATTTATCCATTCTATCAATTCTCTCAAGTTTTTAGTTCTCAATTTTTTATTAAATTTCTCTCAAGTTCTTGTTGTTAATTATCTATTTCTTAATTTATTTCTTAATTTATTTGTTTTAATTGATTTTATAATGATAATTTCTCTTATTCATTTCGACGACAACCATATTTTCGGCGTCCAATTGAAAAGGGTAAGAAAATATTTTATTTTTAAAGATTTTAATTAAATTCATTATTAAGTTGTTAACATTATTAAATTTATAATTTTTTTATAATTATATAATCAGGTCGAAGATCGGATTTTGGAGATGCACATACACAATCTATCTGCAAGGGCATTGCGTGTAATTGAACGAGACTTGTAAGAGACAATATTCTTGCACATGTCTCATATGCTTGGGGGTATAAATTAGATCCCACACTTATCAGCACATTGGTGGAAAGATGGAGATCTGAGACAAACAAATTCCATCTTTCATGCTGTGAGTGTACAATCACATTCGGGGACGTATCTTTACAACTCGATTTACCAGTGGATAAGTCAATTGTTACGAAATTAGTGGTTGTTGGTGGTTGGACCGGCACTTGCGAGCAACAATTAGACAAGGTGTCAGACAAGTTTTTTCGTAGTCAGGTAGAGATGAAAAGGTTGCAACAAAATTTCAATTATATCGACAACTTCGAGAGTGCCCTTGAAAGACAACAATACGCCAGAGCATTCAACTTGAGGTTAATCAAGGGTGTTCTAATGCTCGATAAATCTCAAACTTTGGTACATTTAAGATGACTACTACAACTCGTCAAATTGAAAGACGTGAGCCGACTTAGTTGGGGATAAACCATGTTAATCACGCTGTACCGAGAGATGTGTCGGGCGACACAACCACAAAAAATTAAAATTGGTGGTTGCATACTCCTGTAGTCATTGTACCAACTACTATTTTTACATCCCCGAGTCGACTCCCCTTATACTTTTCCACTCGTAAAAAGGTAAAATTCATTTGATAATATAATTATCATAATATTTTGTCATTATTATATTTTTGTAATAACATTATTTGAATAGGTGGAACAATCGCACGAGTCATGTGGGACTAGCAAAGGAGCTCGAAGATATTCGACTATTGTTATATTAACAATTGGAAGTCGATGTTAGTTTTTGAATTTTTCAATTATATAATATTTATGTAAAGATTTGAAATTTAATATTATATAGATAATAATATTTATAATTTCATACTATAGTTTGAATAGATGCCATACATCGATCCAAAAATTGAAGAATGCATCCTGACCAAATTTTTTACCAATCGCAATATCTGGTACGTCAAGGTACCATTGATAGTTTACGCGGCGGTGGAGATGCACGAAATTGATCGAGTGATGCGGCAATTCGGGTTTAGGCAAACTATTTTTCCGTTATCCCAAGACATCGAAGAACTACACAATGTCGATTTGCAGGAGATAACTGATGAAGATTAGCGCAAATTTCATGAGCAATATATCAACATTTGGGAGCATAGGTATGATTTCATACCTATGCGTGAACCAATTGTCGCACTAGAATTAGCGACCTATTCGGACTACATGACATGGTTCAGACATCACGACAAGCCATATCTATTGTCGGAGGAGACAAGGAATAGGCAACGTCATACTAGGAGGCCAAGACGATCCCACATCAATTCTAGGTCAAGAGTGTATGCCTCAACAGAGTTATCATCAGCTCCAACCTAATACGAGGCACCAGTGGCTGCACCACCTCCCCATCAATATAGTTCATATTATTCTAGTGCTTTCACTAATCCCGTTACCTTTACACAAGCACCACACTATGCACTATTGTACCCTATATCAACATCTTTTGTAGGTATGTTTTTTGCACTATCTCCGTCTCCAACAGCTACAGGGCGCATTTTTAGTGAATATTTTTGCCACCTCAGCTGAAAACGCATCTTGTAGGGCATGTTTCCCCTTCCATTTTCAACCCTGACTCGAATCATAAAAATTTTCTATAACCCAGGAATCCCGGGATAATTTTTAAATTCGACTGGTACATTGTTTGTTTGTTTTTTCAATTCTTTCCCATGAAGTTGCCTATATAAATAAGGATTTTTCTCCCCTACTCCATCATCTCTCTCGGTCACCATCCTTCAATCCTAAAAAACTCTCTCCTAATTTTTTTTTGTTGAGTGTTGAAATTTTTGGACGAAAAGATTTATTTGTGTTTAACTCTCTCCTAATCCGAGTTCACGGTACTTATACGGTCACGGGTTAGAGTATAACTCGGGAGCTAGTTGACGGTGGTTATGCGATCACAGGTTCAAGTTTCATGATACAGAAGAGGATGCATTATAAACTCAATACATAAGTTCTAGACCATAATCATATGGAAAAACTAAGGGGCTTTCTAGTATAATCAACTTATTCTTTTTCTACATCTCCACCAAAGTAGTATCCTTAACCTACGTCTTGCCCGAAACCTGTGACAAAGTTGGATTGAAGAGGGCTTTCAAAGGAGGAGTGATTGTGACAGTTGAGAAAAGTTAAAAGGTCCTTTCGAGGTGACAACGATTGTTGTGCTTAAAAAACTCATTAATAACTACAACTTAGGTCGCCCCGACTTGAGTTTTACCTTCTCTTCACTGCCACAATCACTCCCTCTCGAGAGTCCTATTGCATCCAACTCTGTCACTAGTTTCAGATAAGACTGAGGTTAAGGATACTGCTTTTGGTCGAGATGGAGAAAAAAATAAGTTGATTATATTGGAAAGCCCCTTAGTTTTTCCCTATGATCATGGTCTGAAACTTATGTATCAAGTTTATAAAGCATCTTTTTTCGGTATCATAAAACTTGAACCCATGACCGCATAACTACTGTCAACTGGTTTATTATGTAATAATAAGTATTGTCAGGGAACAATATACTGGACTGACCCACCTTGAAAATGCATCTTGTATTATTATGTAATAATAACGACATTTCTCATAGTGATAATCATATGTATGATCCTTAGACTTGAGATAACCATTATTCCAACATCGTGAGTCGTATGTTTTGACATAGTCAAAAGTCTACCATAAATGGTTATACTATAAATATTGATGTTAGGTAAGCCACAATATGTGTAGCGGAATGTGAGTAATCAAGATATGAATTGTCTCTCTTACATTATGAGCAATATCTCAAGCCTCTTGATTGAGTGAGACTATAAATGCGTGACCATACTCAAATGAGCTGATATGAGATAGCTCATTTATTTATTTTAGTCTACTCAAGATTCAAGAAACAACATATTGAACTATACAAGTGTAAATGTTCCATAACTTGTGTTCAATTTAGATATTAAGGATAAAAGGGATATGCTACATAATAATATTATTACAAAAGGTTATGTCAAACCACAACTTCCTGCAACTTGTGTAGCAGTGATGCATTGCTAGATGTCACTTACTGTTTGTAACATTAGAATTGTTTTAATGTTATTGCCAACGTTAGAGGATCCTATAGGCACACTCTTTGGTTGGGACGATTAGAATGCAATTAAAGTTGGGATTCTCTTTAACATGTCATAAAAGTTAAATTGATTATAAAAATGCTGTAATAATTAATTTAATTTGACAATGTTAAATTCAAACATGATATGTGTACGTACTTAATGCGCATAGATAGATGGTTCAATTAAAATAATATGAAAATATGCTTCTTTAATTTTGAAATAAACAAATATCTCCTTATGGAGAGAAGCATATCACTTTTTAGCAAAAATCCTAATATTCCTTTTAATATTTAATTACCACTCAAAATATTTTTGAATAAAAGGAAGATTGAATCTCAATTTTAGGTTATTTGAAATCTTACTTTGACTAGCAGTAAAGTTTTATTTTCTCTCCGAAAAGGTTTGGAGATTTTCTGGTCGTTCTTTTCCGGGTGGATTACATAGAGGCTGAGACTTGTTTGTTGCAGTTAAGGTTTGCGACATTGGTAGTGGGATCAAACCCCATAATAATGCTGATGGGCTCGAAACTAACTATTATTTCGACAAAGGCAAGCGCACCTATCGAACAGTAGTATAGTTATGGTGAGTCCGGAATATCATATCCTCATGGACTAAAATTACTAGTAATAACTATCTTTTTATTATTTAGCCTAATAATTAAGGGGATTTATTTTTTAACTAAAATTAACTAACTAATTTAACTAACTAAATGACTATGAACGCGACAGAGAGTGAATTGGGAAAATACTTTTGGACAACTTATATGAGATAAGCAATACCTAAGGAAGAATCCATCTAGACTTCACTTATTACTTTTGATTCATATGATTTATTTACTTGACTTAATCCGTAGAAATCCCTGATTTATGTTAATATCTCTTTCAAGACTAAAAACAACTGACTCTAGGTTGATTAATTGAAATCTCTTTCTAATTAAAACCCCTATTGTCACATTAACTCGATCTATGGATCCCCTTATTAGATTTGACTCTAATCTGGCAGATTTTCGTCACTCTATTTCTAGGGTTGCAATCAACTCCACTTAATTGTATTGATCTTCTCTTAAACAGGGACTTTTGCTCCACTGAATAAGCACATTCGAATTGAATCAATAACCTGAATTATCAAAACAATAATAAGAACAAGTATTTATCTTATAAATCAAACAATAATAAGATCTATCTTAGGTTTCATCCCCTTAGGTATTTAGGGAATTTAGTTCATACTAATAAAGGGAAACATATTAAAATAGGGAAAATAACAAAACATAAGAAAACCCAAAAACTTCTAAAGACCTTGATGGAGATCCTTCTCCTAAGCTGTTCCCGACGGCTGTCTTGGAGTATTTTCTGCCTTCTACTCGGCGTCACCTTTTAGGTTGCCCCTTAGGGTGTTTATATAGGCTTTAAGATCCCTTTCTTGGCCCACAAGTCGCCTTTTTCCGAATAGAATTAAACTTAGGGTCGGTAGGGACATGCCCGTGGTGGACTTCTTCGACCGTGGTCGATTCTGCTCGCCACACACGGCCATGTGATCTGCTTGTGGTCGATAGCCCAGGCCGTGTGATTTCTGATGCAGGCCCATTTTGTCCCTTTTTGGCCCGTTTCTCGATCTTTTCGACTCCTAAGCTCTCCTGAGTATAAAACATAAAATTATTAGGAGCATCAAATTCATCAAATCTAATTAAAATTCATCCAAAAGTAAGCCAAGCATGGGGTTGAAATATGTGTAAATTATGGTTTATCAAATGCTGTTTTTCAAATCCCATAATGTATATGTTGGGCCTTTCACAACCCGATTTTGTACCTCATACATGCATCTATGAGTTGTGATCACCGAAATAATTTTCCTATTAAGCCATATGGCGTACCAGCATTCCAGCACGAAGAACATGCTTTCTTACTTTTTAGGAGTCGGAAGTATTTGATGTTTGTATTTAATTTTTCTTTGTTGCTTATTCACTTATTCATATTTCTCATTGCTTAGGTTAGATGTATATTCTTTCTTTCTCTTTTGGCTCAAGAAAACTATTGAGATTTGTTATTATTATATTTTTTTACATATTAATTAAAAATATATTATGTTTGCTTCTATTTTTTTTCTCGTTATTTTCATTTTTGCTTAAGTTAATTGTTAAATTTTTATTCATGGATTGGTTTTCTCTTGCCTTGTGATGATTCTTTCATTGAGATGGGTAATTCTTTAAATTGTTCAAGCTTTGAATCCACTTGGTTGGATGTAATAACTCATTCATTCCAGCCTTATTCAATGGACTCACCACAAACCATTATTTGGTTTGTTGTAATGATAGATTATAGGAAGGGTAGAATGTGACTCTATTTTAGTACGTACTATAATATTCATTGAGAGACATCCCCATTGAATGGGCTATTCACTATTCAACCTTGGTTGTAATATAATTTTAACTTGATATCCTTATTTCCCCCTCACATTTCTCCTATCATTACTACCCTTACTCTCTTTCTTTTCTAATGTCTATGGCTACCAAATAGCCAATTTGTCGACTACTCAATCTTCTCTCTTTCTCGTCATTCATCTTTTTGGGTTTCCTCTATTATTTCATTTATCATTCTTAATTTATTTGCTCTTAGTTAAAAATTATCTTTTTTCTCTCTTATTTTTTCCACAAATTTGTCACTTTTAATGATTGTTTTCTCAAGTTCAATATCAAATACTTCATTTACTACATCACAGTAAGTTCAATTCTATTTTTTTTCACCTGAATCCTTGTTTGTATAACTCATTTTGAGATGTTGAATCTATGTTTTAGTTGGGGTGAGAATTGTTTGTTGTTCCTTTGATATTTTTTGTTATTTTGATTAGAAATTTGAGATTTTTATGTAATTTCTAATTTTTAGGATCTATTTGGTTGATTTATCTGTTTGGATCTTTCTAATTTGACCATATTTCAGTTATTGATATATCATTTGGTGCAATAACAATGAACTTAGAACAACCATGCATTTGTTATCCTTTTTGCTTTCCACTACAAATATACATTAACTATTTTAATATAAATAGAATATTATATTTAGTGTCAATAGACATCTTGAAAATTAAGAAAAATTATCATTAGGTGAAATATTTAAATATGAAAGTGGAGAGAACGACTTTGGTGAAACACACTCAAATAAACCAATACCATTTCAAATAGATTCAACAATTACATAAAAAAATTGCATCTGGTGCTAAATGCTTAAAATGATTCTTGAAATGTAAAATTTATACTTAAACAATAATGTTTCTTATTTATATGCATATTCAATGGGAAAACGGTCTTTAGTATTGTTCATTTAGAGGTTAGATTTCTAGTGTGAAATAAATATATCTCTTGGTAGTGCATTGGTTCTAAGAGTTAGATGTTGGAATGACCTTTTTAAATGCCATAAACTTATTAGTCATGACATACCAAGTTTTACAAACTCAAAATATCAAGGGAATAACATGGAATCAGTACCTACTAATTTTAAAACTAAAATATCATATTAAATCATATAAGTAGAGTTCAATACATATTTTAGCATCTATAACTTATTTTTTGAAAGCTAGAATCTATAATTAAATAACTCATTCAAGGAAAATTTGATTCCCCATCAAATTACAAACCATTTGAGTTGGGGTTTTAATATGTTTATCTTATATAGTTAATTATTTGAGTTTATTATGAACAGAGGTTTATGCTTTTAGCAAAAGCCAGACTTTTATTTGTTGTCAAAATTATGATGAGAAATGGGTGTATCTATTTAGGCATACACAAAATATTATATTAATTAAATGGTTTAATTTCTTCCATACCCTGTTTTGGCGAGCTAGATCGGTTCAAGAGACTACACTAGTGAAGGCCGCCTAAGTTGCGAGACTTAGATTAGGTCATGTGGGCAACTTCGTGGTGGAGTACTTCATAGAACTTCACCAATACTGCGGATTACCATTTCAAGCGATGGCGAGATTGTGGTTAGGGCGAGGACCTTATTAGGCGAACTTTCCCATTAATAAACCCACCACTCATGTTTTTGTGTCGCTACTAAAGTAAGTATAATAGCATGAAGGGCACATTTAAGACACATAACATCCTAGTGGAGGCAACGTATCAGTAGTTAGGACACTTGGAGAGCCTCGTAGGATGTGATTAATTAGTAGAAGTGTGTGAGAATAAGTAATGATTAGAGATAATTCTAATTGGGATTTGGACGTAAGGTATCTATAAATAGGATAGCGTGATAGTGGAGCGAAGATTTCTGATTCATCTTCTCTGTTAGACTTTGTTATCATCGAAGAAACATGAAGAGTTCTTCTTTGCTAACAAAGATGTTGACTGTCAAACTTAGGAGAACTTATATACTAGTTGTGTACTAGTAAATTCCTAACCTTCCTTTAAGTTTTACTAATTAGATAGAAGCTAGTATGAAATAGGTTTAGTAGGATTCCTTTGAATACTAGGTTAGAAGGAAACTTCTACCCAAAAACCATTTGCATGTTTATAGATTCTTGCTATAGTGTAAAGTTTTGGTCATTTTTTATGTTTAAAAAAGTTGTTTTATTGTTTATCTAAAGAAACGGAAGAAGGTCTCAGTATTAAAAGGAAGAAACCAGTAGAGTAGACAAAGCTTTGAGTAAAGTATTCTGGTGAGTTTCTCTGTACTTTGTGTCTAATATTTGTGATAGTTTGTTTACTTTTAATCACTGTACAACCAGGTAAATAGCTTTGTCATTTGTCTCTGGTGTTCATGTGATAAACCATAAAAGTAACATATTTTAAGCCCACATTTATCATGCTTTTGGACGATTTAAGCCCTGAATTGTGTAATTTGGTGCTCTTAATCCTTTGTTTTCATGTTTTATACTCAGGAGAGCACCCAATGATGAAAAGAACGAAAAATGGGCCCAAAACGGAATAAATGGGTCATATCACGAAATCCACACTGCCTGGGCCCTAGCCACATGGCTGTGCCCCATTCAACAGGTTCGAACACGGCCTGGCCACGACTTACACGGGCGTGTGCCATGGGCATGTCCCTACCACGGCCAAGAGGAGTTTTACTCAGAATAGGATACTTGAAGGCAAAGAAACACATTCCATAGCTTATTCAAACACCCTAGTAGGAATTTGAATTAGGATATTTAGGGGCCAAGTAAGACATCTCAAAGTCTATATAAACACCCAAGGGGACAACTTGAAGAAGAGTTCGGCAGAAGCCGGGAACCCAGAGCTTTAGTCAGGGGGCGTCCAGCTAGGCCAGAGAGGGTCAAATTGTGGATATTTACTAGAAGAAAGCCAGTTGATCCATCTCAAGAAGCCGGAATCATACTCAAGACGGTGGATCTCTCCTTCAATTCCTTTAGGGGGTTTTAGGGATTTCTTATGTTTTGTTTTATCTTTTCTTTTGAGATGTTTTCTTTTATTATTATGAATTAAACCCTCATATACCTGAGGGGATGAAACCTAAGATGAATCTTGTTATCGTTTGCTGAACTATATGATAAATATTTGACTTGTTCTTAATTATGTGTTCTTAATTCTTGTGTTGATATTTCCGAGATATTAATTCAAGTATGATGTGCTTAGGTGGAGGAGCAAAAGTCCCTGCCTAAGAGTAGATCTAGCATAATTAAGCGGAGTTGATCGCGCGCCTAGAGATAGGGTGACGAGATTTTTCCGGATTAGGGTGAAATCTAATATAGGAGTCCATAGATCGAGTTAATGCAATTCTGGAGGTTTTAATTAGAAAGAGATTTCAATTAATCAACCTAGGGTTAGACGTTAGTCGCCTCGAGAGAGGGATTAATATAACTTAGGGAATCTTACGGATCAAGTTAAGTGAATAAATCGTCTGGTTCAGAGTTAGTTAACAAGTGAAGTCTAGTTGGATTCTTCCTTGGGTGTCGTCTTAATTAATTGGTTTTTCCTCAAGTTATTTTCCCAAAATCTTTCTCTTTGTCTTTGTATCTTTAGTTTAGTAGTTAATTGATTTAGATTAGATAAACAAATCCCTTTATTCTTAGGCTAAATAATAAAAAGAGAGTTAGTATTAGTACTTTTGATTCCTTTGGGTTCGACATTTCGGTCTTGGCTAAACTATACTACTGTTCGATAGGTGCGCTTGCCTCAAAAATCATTTTCATAGTTAGTTTCTAGGTTCGATCATTCTTTTTATAAATTTTAAGACTCTGACACGCGATCATCATGTCTATGGAAACATATTCAAAGAGTCAATGCATGCAGGGTTATGTATGGTTAAACAAACCCAGAAAACTTGGTATATACATGGTATGAGTACTCTTTCCTTAATGCACAAGCTTCGTATCCAGGTTGAGGTTAGGATGTAATAGAGGGATGTTATGTATAATGATAAAGAAGACACATGATAAATGTTTTACCTCTGGTATGACACTTTGTTACAAACCATGATTGGTGAAAACTCGACCTTGCGGGAGAACATATGTGTTCAAACAAGGAGGGAAGTTAGGAGGATAGGAATGTGATGTTTGTTAATTAGTTTTGATGGACGAATATGAAGATACAGGAAAAATAGGTTCTGGGAACCAGGATCAGAAGCTAGCATAAGAAAGGGAGTACGTGGAAAAAGGGGTGCATGAATGCACGTTGCATGATCATAAACAGTAAGCAAGAATAGTCTACGTAAGTGACACACACATGAATCAGCCAAGTCATGTCTGTCATGTTAAAAATGATTACTGTCTGCTAGTAGGCTGAGGTTGATCGTGGTAGTATCCGTCAGCTGATACTTCGAATAAAAAATAGGGGTATCCGCCATATGTGGTGTACTAGTCTATCAGATGAGTTAAATATCTTACTATTGATAATATTCGTTGTGGGTTATATCCCCAGGCACTCACTAAGTTCTCATAAACTTACCCTTTTATTTCTTCTTATTTCAGGTTCTTAGGTTGAACGTAGGGATCGAAGGGAATCATTTAGATCAACGGCTATTTGTGAGTCTTCTTATTTTCGTGGGCAACATGTATTTTGCTGGGGGTGTTAGGATGATCGTTAGATGCCACCACTTTGAAACTATTAACTTGTACTTGATATGTTATTTTGAAATCTACAAATGTTGATCGGTAGCTTCAATGACTTTTCATTATTTGTGTTTTATGATTGTTGCTTTAGCTCCGGTCAAAGGCATTTTTCTTGTATCCTTAAATTTTTAAATGTGGCGGGGTACCATTTTATAATTTTTCTTCCAAATAAATGTGGTCTTACATTCACGAAATGTCGTGCTGGAAAAAAATATGCCAAATTAAATCATTATTTTATAAAGAAGAAATGGTGTGTTTCCGATGGGTTGACCTGTGGCGTTCCATACCCAGATTCGACGATCGAGTTGAGCGTGGGGTGTCACAATTTCCTTTGAGAAATATAACATATGTTCAGTTCATTTGTATTTTGCTTGAAAGCTTTTGGACGACTTGGTCATATATTTTCCCATTGTTAGGGGAGAATATTAAGGAAGTTGGCCTTCAATTAAGTAAGAGCATTGACTTTGAAATCCTCGTTAAAGAAAAGGTCTAAAAGTTGTATGTGGCTTTAGGTGAAACCAAAAGCATAATAAAGGATGCGCGTGACTTTGCATTAATCAAAATTCCTGATCATCTAACGCAAATGTTCATTTTCGCTAGTCTTCTACCTTTTATGCGATCATGGGTGAAAAAATTTCTTTCTACATTAAAGATTATAATTGTGGTGGTGAGTTAAGGAACTTTTTGTTTATGCAATTGTAAGATGAGATAATGGCATGCATGCATGCTATAAAAGGAGGTAACTTTTTGTATGTAAACTATAATTCGAAGATTATGATATAGAAGCATGTCATAGCATGTTGCACCTATAAGTTTAGATGATGGCTGGTTTTAATCAATAATTGTATGAAATTAATATGTTATATTGACTATTAATATCAAGTATCAGGTTTTATTCTATTTTTTATTTCGAATGTCTGTTAAATTGTGAATTGTTGATGCAATAAATTTACGAGGTTAGTAGCGTGGAATGAATTGCAAGGGTTGCTTTGTGATTACTAGTATTTTTCCTGCATTATAAAATGGGAGATAAACTCATTTTAAAAATTACGTTAGTGCCCTGACTCAACCGAAACATTTAAATAGTTTAGTGATTTAAGTTGTAATTTTTTGAAATTCTGCAGCAAAGTGTAAATTAATTAACGATAACTTCTTTTTTATGAAACAAGGGTATTGGGTAATTTGAGGCAGCTAAGCTATAGCCCGTAGTGTTTCAAGTCATAAACCCTAGGACGAAGATACAGAGCAAAAAGGTGAGTGATGGCGTGCAATTCGTCAACCTGCGATTCTTCCGGTTGCTATAAAGGGGACGAGGAGGAAGAACAGCCTAAACCAAATACAAAAGCAGCGGTAAATGGGGGCAACAGTTGCCAAAACCTCTGCGTGAAGTGCAAGGTCAACGAACCCGTTTGCTGCGGTATCGGTGGGGAAAATTCCAGATTTTGTAAGGATTGCTTTAAAAACAATCTCTATGGAAAGTTCAAGCAAGCTGTTACTTATAACGCCATGATTACTCCTCTTGATAAAGTTCTCGTTGCTTTCTCCGGTGGACCTTCCTCCAGGTTTCTCTCTCACTCTCTCTCTCTTAATTTGAAGGATTTGGGTAATTTTGCTCAGAATGTTTATTTATGTTTGTGGTTTTAGGGTAGTTTTACAATTTGTGCATGAGATGCAATATAAAGCGCAGAAGAATTATGATGCTAATAAAGACAAGTCATTACCGGTTTTTGGTGTTGGAGTCGCGTTTATTGATGAAAGTTCCACTCATTCATTTACTTCTCAACACATTGAGAAGGCAATTGAGGACATAAGATTAATTGTGTCAAATCTAGCCCCACCGTCGAAAGAGTTGTTTGTTGTTCCAATTGAGAGTATTTTCTCTTCAGATGGCATTGATGGTAAAGAGAGATTGAAGGAGTTATTAGATGCTGTTATTGATGTTACTGGGAAAGAAGATCTTCTCATTCATTTACGGATCTTGTTGTTGCAAAAGGTTTAATACTAAATTTTACCTTTGACTGTGAATGCGTGGAAAAAGACATGGAAAATTGACTATTGTTTCTGTTGTAGATTGCTTCTGAAAATGGGTACACTAGAATCGTGCTAGGATCCTGTACCTCAAGGATTGCTTGCCACGTCATTTCTGCCACAATAAAGGTGTGTGTGTCTTTGTTTGGAAAAAGCTATTTCTATTTTCTATGGTGAATGCATCAAACTTATCAGTATGGTAAAGCTTAGATGGTCTTTAGCTCAAGTTGTGAAGGGGCTATCTGAAGGAGCTTTGAGGTTGATTTGAGGTCCTATTTTACTCAGGCTTAGGTGTGAGTGTTGGATACGGGTATATGATCAAATTTGTCTAAGTTCATGTCCCCATATCCATGTGTTAGACGCAAGGATTGAGTATGAGGCGGAGAAGTATAGTTGTGGTCAATGTCTTAGAAGGGTAACATGCTATCTAGAATTTGGAGCGGCAAATTGCTAGGCAGACTGGTAGATTAGAGGAGTTGCTGTAAATTGGCTCAAAGACTAACATGATAAGTGCAATTGTAAAAAAATTTGACCACATTCTGGGAATTGAGGCTTTTGTGATTTTCCACCTTAGTCATTGGTTCTCATTGCTATTTTTTTGAAGTTAATGCAAAAAACATGCATGAAATAAAGGTTGTTGTGCTCAGTACTGCAAACAAAAATATAAGTTGGAGAGGTGTAAATGATTATTTTTGACTTCTTATTAAACTAATTTTATATTTTCTGGTTAGTAACAAAAATATATCACAAGTTCAGCTCTAGCTGGGGTGAAATAGGCATGCCAGGGATCACTAGTCCCATGATCCCCCACCCTCCTGCACTGCTAACCTAGATATTTATTCACAATTCATTGCTCTTTGAGTTCTCATTATGATTCACCACCTATCTAATTTGATCATTTTGCTCTTTTCAGGGTCAGGGTTATTCTTTATCAGCTGACATACAATATGTTGATTCGAGATGGGAGATTCCTGTTGTGCTTCCACTTCGTGATTGTCCTGCACAAGAGCTCAACACCCTTTGCAGCCTTGATGGGTTTGAACCTTACCTTGTTCTTCATATTTGAATTTATTTTATGCATTAAGAAAACTTTTATATAATTTTAGTTGAATGCTCTGTTTTAATCAGGTTTACCTCCATTTTTCTCTATTATGTGACAATCATATAATTTCATGGAAGTATATCTGTGGTATATCTGACTAATCATCTGATTTATAACTAAATGATTGGTCTAAACTCATTTTGGCAGCAGTTTGAAGATAGTGGAGTTGCTTAATGGTCCATGCTCTGGCATCAATGGCCTGGTATCATCATTTGTTAAAGTGCTGCAGGTAGAACTTCTTGGAGTTTTCACATTTTATTATTCTGTATTGCTATAGTGCCTTTTGGGGGCATAGTCTTTGCATAGTCTTTCAGTTATGGTTTATCTGCTCATGGATAGGCAGAGTGCTATGTCTAATTGAGCAGCTAAATTTCACCTTTGCCCTCCGAACCCCAAAGGAGAGTTTCTTTAACCTCATTAATATACATGCCATCCAGGAGGTTATTTTACATAGAAAAGGAAATTCCGTTAATAGCTGTTGGACGTTTAAAAGTGTGACCATTATCAGTTTGTCTTTCTGTAAGTTCCTTTTAAGTGAACTAGACTCGCAGGTTCCTAATTGAAATGCTGTTTCTTTCAGGAAGAAAATCCTTCTCGAGAGTGCACAATAGTAAGAACAGCTGGGAAGCTCACTCCATTTCACTTCAACAGGGTTCCAGAAATCCATGACTCTAATGTTCCTTCGGCAACTCGTAGACATCAAAAGAGATATACTCTCAAGCCGAATGGATCTCTCTCATCAGACTCATTTTGTCCTATTTGCAACAGTCCACTCAAAAAATCAAACTTTCCATCAAGTTTGAGAAGTCATGGAAGTCAACAAAATCCAGATCTTTTTGCTTCTGCTTGTTCAAGTTGCCAGTTTCAGATACTTCCTAAAGACCCCTCATTGATGGAGGAATTTCTCTCTCTCCTACCGCAACAAATGATTACCAAAGCAAAGCATGGTGATGAAGGGGATTTCAGTTTTCTAAGGTGAGAAATTAAATTTTCATTAATACAAACTTTTTTAAAAAATTAAGAGTTTATGATTCACGTCAGCTTCAAATTCATGACTTTGTTGCTCTAGGTGCATGTAAAAATAGTTTATATGCTGCATAAATTGTGGTCTTACAAAGAAAAAGTATCATACTGCCTCTTCAAATGATTGTAGGGAGCAAATACAAGAATTTTTGCTTTCAGATGGCGAAAATGAAATTTAAATGAAGCCTGCCTGTTCGCTGAGTTGTAACCATCTTTTTTTCAATGGTTCTGCATAACTGGTTTTTGGGTTACTCCTGCAATATGCATGGTTAGGTAGTCCCAAGGGGATTTAGCGATTGTTGGCAAAAACCACCGGGGAAGATTACTAGCTAGTTGTTGCCATAAGGTTATTGGCTAACATGTTTCAAGGACTGCTGGGTCTGCATAATTGTTTGATGAGGTAAGAAGCATAATTGGCATTGTTATTCCTTGTTTCTTGTTGGTAAATTGGGAAGTTATTTGCGCTTTTTCATGTTGCCGATCTAACCATATAACCTACATCAAAGTTTATTTGAATTAATTACAACTAGTTCTTGCAACATGTTACACTTGAGTTCTTAAAATTAGAAGCGTCGGTCTTGGTTTTGCTTTAAGTTTGTAATCTTTTTTTATAAAAAAAAAAAAATGAGGTCGTGTTTTGAGCATAATTGAACAGATTACATGGACAACCTTTTTCTTCCAGAAGACATCAACAAACACGACTGTGGAATCCAAAAAAAAAAAAAACAGTAAATCGAGTGGTAGACAATTGGCGCTGACAAGCGCATTCCATTACCAGGATTCCAAAAAAAGTTAAATTCTGCTGTCAGTCCCGATATTTTGCAAAAATTGAGGATTTAATCAATTTACTTTAATTTGATCATTTTTAAGTCCTTGTGTTTTCTAAATTTAAAATTTAGTTTTAAGTCCTTGTGTTTCCTAAATTTAAAATTTAGTCTTTCCTAAACAATAACTGTTACTCATTAATTTAAGTTTTGGTATTTTCAAAATATAACGTGTCAAATATATTATTATGTGTAATCTTATGTCAATTTATTAGTTTCTATATTATTCATTAAAAATCTAATTAATGAAGTAATGATTATTATCTGTGTCAAGATTGAAATTTTAAAATTTGAAAAGTATAAAAGTTAAAGAATGATTGAGTTAGAGAAAATGGACTAAAATTATTCTTGTACACATAGTATATGATTAATAATTGAATTTAATTAAATGGATTTAATTGTTACTGTTTGTGTTAGGTTAGAATTAATCAATTTAAAAAGTAAAAAGATTAGATTGACTAATCTAAAAAATACAAAAATTAAAATCGATCTAATAAAAGTAACGCGACTAAATCCATAACTTTTTAAGCCTAATAAAGAACTTAACCTCCAAACAATATAGAGGATTGGACATGTGAAGCCAATCTTCCTCATGAGCAAAGAAAGCGGCGCAAATAAAGAAGCTTCACAGGTTAAATTATCGAAACAGAGCACATGGACCTTAATGAGAAAAATATGTGGCACTTGTGGTTGAGTAAGACCCATCATCGGTCGAGCGTCAAACAACTCCATTACGGTCAAAAAGGTGTCGGTGGCGGCGATTCAGGTATGGTGCCCCTTTTGTTGATGCTTTGTTCCAAGGTGTGGAGCCATCAATACTAAAACCAAACGGAAGTCGAATGAACTGGGAACTATGAGATTAAAAGAGAAGCTCGGGGCAGTTGAAAGAGGTGAACAAAACTCGAAACTCCCAAATCAAACCCTAGAGCAAAATGAAGATGAAGATGAAGGGAGCAAAAACTAAAACAAGGGAATAACAAACTAATCTCAGTTGAAATGGATAAGGAAAAACAGTTAAGCTGAGCGAAATGAAGGTCAAGGAGAAAAGAGAGTCATTCATGACAATGGGAGGAGAGTAAAAAGGCAAGCATATTCAATTTTTAAACTTGTTGAATATGGTTGTATGAATCTGTAAAATTAATTAACTAATTAAAGTTGGGAAGTTGTTTATATTATGTTTCCTGATCTATGCTCCATTTGCACATTGGAGCCTCTTTAAAATCGCAGAATTGCTGTAAATATAAAGGGAAAAAAAAAAAAAAAAGCTAAATCCATTCATTGATATTGCTATCATTCCCCATTAGCCACCAAGGAGTGAAGATCAAACCCAACTCCCGAGTAAACCAAAGGGCTTAAGCTTAAGAGTCAAGCACCCCTTAGCTTGTTGAATCCTATCCAACCATGAACCATTGAAGCAACAAAAACTAGTAAAGCAGATGGCGAAGGTTCTGCTGAGGAATTTTTGCAACATATTATTGAGCTGAAAGCGTGGAACAACACGGGTCAAATAATGAGATATTAAATACTTTCAATGTGATCTATTTCCTTATTGAAGACTACATCAAGATAATCTCGACAATTTCAATCCTTATCGAAGGCTATTTTTGAGGAGATAAAGATTCATATTAATTCTAACAAAGCAAATCATTTTATGCTTATTTAAACAAAGGCTTGTTTTTGTTCTACTGCAATTTCATTTTTGTTAATCAGCTTACAACTAAGCTTTTAAGAGAAAGTCTTTGTCTTCGCAACGTGTTTCCTTGGCAAAATCATTGACTACTTATTCTTCTGCTCTGCCTAGGCATTAGATTTGGAGGTGAACTGTTTATCGTTTCACCCCTCACTGCAATTATATATTTTAAATGATTGCTTTAGTTTCACAAGAGGAGCTTTTCATTAAAGACTACAAAATGACAATGAATTTTCAAAGCAATTTATGAAATCAAACGTAACCTGCACTAGAAGAGCATGATTCTTCACTGCTACAGCTTGAGAGAGAGAGGAAACATGTAAGTTAAAGTAGAACCATCCAATTAAATCACCTTGCAACAAAAAGTTGTTATAATTTACCTCAGCAAGCTCAAGCTATCCTTTGCATCTTCAGTCTCAAAAAACGGCCAACCTAGTTGGGCTGGCAAATCTCTTATATCATAATTCGTTTGAATTGGGTTATACCTGCCACTATATCAAAGCAACCTTTCTATTTACAAGGCCAATTTCCCAAGTACCTTTGGAGGGAAATTTCATACCTTTCCCCAATTAAAGTTGTCAAATCATGACCAACTTTTGATGATAAATGCTTTGGAGAAAGACTTGATTGTGGAAAACGAGAAAGAATTAGAGGTGGATAGAAAACATTCTTAATCACAATTCTCATCATAGATACATCAAGTAAAGAATAATACCATGAAAGAAATATGGCAACCACACTTTCACATTTAACTCCTCCCTCTTGGAAGTAACTTGAGCCAACAATCATCCCAAGAATCTGGAGATTTCCCCCACAGAAAATTCTCAGTAAGTGAAATAGAGCACTCCAAATTCTTAAAAGACAAAGGTTGACGCCATACAATGATTTGTGTTCAAAGTTAGCATATGCAGCAAAAAACCAATAACAAAGCAATAATTGTAAACTAATTTGTCCTGTTAATATTAAATAAAAAGTGTTGAGCTAAACTATTCCATAAATTTAATGAGAAATAGCACCTAAACTATTCAAATTTGTTGCTTTGACATCCCTGCATAGATGCAATGAATTCATCAAAAAGAAAAGGTATACTCCTATCTCTCAGAACAAGGAAATATTCACTGTTGATTGCCAATCTTTTCCTCAGCATGTGATGCCCTTCAAAAGCATTATCTGGCATCTCACCATTTTCATAATCCAAAAAATCTCCAGAATTACCATCTATTTTGTGTGGCCAGTATTTCCAAGAAATGTCATCTTCCCTTTCATGGGGAAAGCCATCATCCAGGTAGCTAACTTTAGCTTGTCAAGCATAGCTGTCAAATATCTTGTAGATATCTTGTAGATATATACTTTCCTAAGAATCTGTCAATATCTTGTAGATATATACTTTCCTAAGAATAGGTTGTTGTACCAGTGCTATATAATTGAAAGTTTAACTCAATGAAAAGGGATAGAATTCTCTTGTTTTGTTACTACCTTTGTCAAATGGTTGGATATTAAGATAAAGAACGGGCTGTTCTATGTTCCTTAAACTCTTCTTCAAGTTAATAGGAGTCCTAATGCTTATAGTTTCCCTGATTGTCCCATAATCTGAAAGGTTTACAACAGCAGATCCTAAACGTTGACCCTTTGCCACCTTGTCCTTTCGAGGCTCATACAAGTAGAACTCTAAACAATTCTTCTGGAAACCATCACGGTTGGTGCTCTTACGGGACGATTCCAGAGAAAGTTACTTGAAGCCTGAAAGACTGCCGAACTCGATTTTCCCATTCCTAAAACTAGAAACCAAGGACCCAGAACTCTTATCACCATTTTCCCATTGAAGCAATAAAGATTGAGCCGCTGGAAAGTCTCTGAAGAAATAATGGCCTTCACTCTTAATCAATATGATCAATCAAAATGGCTTCATGTTTTTGAAAACCATACATTAAAGATCTGTATTTAGGGGAAAAGCATAATCAGAAACAGTATACATGAATTACAGTGTTTAAAGCAAATGAAAAATGGAAGAAAAGAAAATGACTTTGGCAGGAAAACCGATTCGCTAACAACCAAAGCAGAGAAGAGAAGGAACCAAATTCAAAACAAAACGTGGGTCCAAATCATTCTTACCAATATATTCTCCATTCATCAAGTTCATGTATTGCAAATGTTAAATTTATTAAAGCTAAAATACAAAAAAATATCAAATGTTTAATAAAGATCTAAACAAAGGCTATGTCATGCCTTCAAAATGGAATTTCAGATGTAATTTTCACAATGATAATGGCTTGTGACTCTCCAAAGCAGGCCTGGGATAGGCTCAAGGAAGAGTTTCGAGGGTCAGATAAAACCAGACAGCAGCAGTTGATCAACCTGAGAAGGGACTTTGAGAATCTGAAGATGAAAGAGTCTGAATCCATTAAGCAGTATTCTGATAGGATAATGGCTACAGTTAACAATATTAGGCTTCTTGGGGATGATTTCAGTGACACAAGAATAGTTGAAAAGGTCATTACAACCCTTCCAGATTTTCCTCACATTCATCTCGGACTGTTTCTTCATCTGTTTTTGATTCTTCTAGGGAGTCACATAGCCAACATGAGAAGGTATTTAAATTCATTATTCTCCTTTCGTTGTTTATTTCCAGTTTCGTTGAATTGTCTCTATAATGTCTTTGAACAGAGGTTTGAAATTGGGTTGGATTTAAGATTTCTGAAATTGACTTGGCAGACTTTGGTTCTTGAAGCATTACCATAATTTACATTTTCATGCAACTAAGAAATGCTTTCACAATTCTAGATTCTGCTCTTGGTGGTGTTATTATTTGATGCACATGCATCTTTCTGAAAAGCTAAAAAATTATCAGGATTTTTGTGCTTTAGTTTAGTTTTTATTGTATTATTAATATAGGGAAGGGGGAGCAAACTTGGGACCATTTTTGAGGTAAGATATGGCTGGCAATTAGGCCATACCTCAGCTTGAAAATTGCTAGGAGCAATAAGTTGAGCAACATTGCAGTGATAAATTTGTAGGGGAGCAATACGATCCCTTTTTAGCCACTACATAAGCCAATATGTCAGTTTTCGGCAGTCACTCAGATTGCAGTTCCTTAGGTACCAGCATGCTTCTATTCTAGGAGGACTGTAGTAGTTCTGGTTAATTTGGTGGCTCATAGTTGTCATCCTAGCAAAGCTAGTATTTCTGAATGTTTAATAGCAAGTCACTATTGACTACAGATTGGATTGGAATCAGCAAATGGTGGTATAGGAAGGGTTGGGCTCAGTCTTCCTTCTCATGGAACATCTGTTGGTGTAAATTTTGTTACAGAGAGGAAGAAAATAAAATAAAATAAAAATTGTGAATAACGGAGAAGGCTGTTTTTTTTTTACCTTCAGACACACATCCTTTTTAATTAAAAAAAACTTTACAGTTGCCAAACAAGCATAAAACATAAAGTAAAAAAAGAAAATTACAGCAGAGAAAACTAACAGCAGTAGGCCTAAAGAAACTGACAAAATATATATTTGATTTCCAATATCAAACTCAAAATACATCAACAACATCTGCAAACTCTGGGGTAAGTCCAGTTGTTGAAGCATTCAAGCAAGTAAATGGGAATACATCTCATTTATCTTCAATGTACTTGTCCTCCAATCCTAACAATCCTCTGAGTCATCCCATGGGTAATGTTTCTTCCTCCTCAGAGGCATGTGTCGCTGTTCCAGTAGATGTGAACTTGAATCATGTAAAAGATAAAGACTCCCATAGCAAAAGAGAGGGAGCAATTAGTTATTAATACTATATAATATATTTAAGCGCATTCGCACTTACGCCTTTCAGGTTGTAATAACCGCAACGATACCAACTAAGTTAAGGATCAATCATCATAATGATTTATATTTTCTTTTCGGTGAATAATGATTTATATATTTTAATGTTTAAAGAGGTAGACTTTACATTTGTTAGTAAATGTGTTTAGGTTTAAAACTTATTATTTTATTTTCAAATTGAAGATTTTTTTTTAAAAAAATTCGCACTAATAACATATTATAAAAGGAGAAAATATCAAAAAATAAAATAGAATATTTTAAGGATGACTTACAAACTTAATTAATGCCCATATTACAAGTATTTCATGCGCAAAATAAAGACATTCATTTATCAAAGTAATGAACAATGAATTGTTACTTAATACTTTATTATGAGAGTTATGAACATCATAACACATAAAATATAACATCTCTTAATTTTTAGGTTTTGATTTTATCTTTCAACATTGAATTTATCATTTTAAATATTTTTATTTATAATATTTATCATATTTATAAATAAAAATCTTAATTTTATTAAAATATTTAGTTAAATAATTTACTTGATATAATAAGAATTTTGATTCTATTAAGAAAAACTTTAAGTAAATAATTCACATAATAAATAAAAAAATTGAATTTTATATTGAATTACTTTATATTTAAATTATTATGGCCGACTGAGTATTAGTTTGATTGATATTGACATTATTGTCCGTAAATTTGTTTAGCTAGTAGAAGTTGAATTTAACTTTTTTTGTTTCACTTCAAATTATTTATTTATACTTAAAAGTTAAAATTAAGGTTTTTTTTAAGTTGTAATTAGATTTTTTTTTAAAAAAAAAACTTGGTTTTACTTTGAGTTGATAGGATTAATTTTTTAAAATAAAAAGGTTAAATCTAATTCAAATGACATGCAATGAAAAATAGTTGATTTACGGTCCCTGATCTAGATCTTTTAAACCAAACTCAACAAATCGAAATTTGAAGCAAAAGCAAAAAGCAAAAGCCAGAACGTAAAGCAACTTAAATTACAACTCAGTTTGAACAAATGAAAGTTGCATCACAAGCAAAAGCAGTCCATTGGCAGCCCACATTTCTATTTCACCCATGATCTTACTTACTGATATCTAAGTGCTACTGATTAAAGACAATAACAGTTTTTATGGAAAAAAGAATTACAGTTCTGAAATTGAACCCATCAAGTTTGCTTCATTGATTAAAGACAATAACATTGCTTCAAAAACCAGACACTACGGTTAGAATTGATTTTATCAATTTATTTGCTCAGTACTACCACTTTCTCTAAGGCATGCGGTAATGTATTGGGAGAAGAAAAAGGCAAAAAAAAAATCTAATTAAAAATAAATATTATAGAATCTATGCTATTCCTCTTTTTATCTGTTTTAGGAGCCATCCAACTTGGCAAACATGGATGCAAAGAACCCAAAAATAAAAAGGAAAGGAAAGGCATTGAGATTGGATTATGTAAACCCCCCTTTTGTTCTTTATTGGGGTTAGCTACAAACAAAAGCATGCAAGGATTTGAAGAGAAAATTCTTTTGAAAGATGAAATACCAACAACTTAATATGGTGCATTCAAACAATTGTAAACAATCTTAGCTCTATCCTTTATGATCAAACATTTTTCATGTTCAACAACGAATCTTCATTTCAATGGCAAATCATGCGCTGAATCATCCATTCAAGCCAAATGGTATAGACAGTTATTCACATTCACACAATCAAGTCAAAATTACAGGGAAACACCAAGAATGTTGCTGTGAATATGGGCAATGTAAGAGGAATATATCAAAGGAAAAATGAAAAATGCAACTGTTTCTTATAGATGATGAACCTAAGAATAAACACGCAACAACAACTCTATCTATGCAAGAAATGAAAATCGACAAAAGAAATAAAAGATTGCTGATTGTTTTTCCCAGTCCTTTTACTGAAAGACGGTGGAGCACCTGTAAGAACTGAGGAAGCCTGCTGGGAAGAGATCCATAATATGCATTGCGGGTTTAATGAGTCTCTTTCTCTGAGTTGGAGCGACAGAGATCCTCGATTTGGTTCATCACCTCGGCCATTGAAGGACGCTTGTCAGGGTATTGAGCAGTGCAATTAATGGCAAGCTGTAAGAGCTGGACCATATCATCCTCAACATTCTGGTATCTCAGAAGTTCGAGGTCGAACACCTCAGAGGTCCAGTCCTCTCGAACTATGGATTGGACCCACCTTGGAAGGTCTATGCCTTCCTCGTTCAATAGGGCATGTGTTGGTGCCTTTCCAGTAAGCAGTTCCAGAAGCAATATACCAAAGCTGTAGACGTCAGCCTTTTGGGAAACCTTATTTGTATCTGTTACTTCTGGAGCACGATAGCCATCAACACGGTTGGGAGTCGATGTGGGGCCAGCAAGCTGGGCAAGACCAAAATCAGATACTCGAGCTTCGTAGGATGTAGTAAGTAGGACATTCGATGATTTGATGTTTCCATGGGAGATTCCAGGGCCCTTGGAATGGAGGTATGCAATGCCTCTGGCAGCTCCGAGGGCAATGCCGGACCTTGTGTCCCAATTCAATGGAGTCCTTCCAGATCCTCTGTTACCTGAATAGCAATAATGATGATGCAGAATAACAGTTTCAAATAAATTATAAAAGAAAAACTTAAAGAGGTAGAAATTTTGGGTTTTTTCCTAGCAGCTAAATGCGTAGCAAATGATGATAAACAGATCGGTACATTCGGGATTCAGAAACTTTTATCAGATTTTCGTTAAAGCCAAATGCCAATTCATTTATATAAGATACAACAAGTAAATTGAGCAACTATGAACTTTATTTTCATAAGCTACTTTGTTTATCAAACTAATGACTGTATCCAAATCCTAAAGATGTAGCTCATGGAAATTTGAAAAGGGAGTGTTGGCCTACATGAATTGATTTTTACAATGAGCATGATTGCTACATAGATGCATAGTAAGATTCTATTTCTGGCAATCAAAACAAAGAACAGCAATGATAACACCATCAGCAAAGCAAGAAAGATAGTGCAAAAGAAATACTCACCATGTAAAAGTGAAGACAAGCTGCCCATAGGCATGTAATCATAAACTAGAAGTTTCTCATCTGCACTAAAGTAGTAGGCCCTTAATGGGACCAAGTTCTGGTGATCCATGGAGCCGACTACCTCCATCTTCTCCTTGAATTCCTTTTCCGACACCGTCACATCCTTCAACCTCTTCACTGCGACAACCACTCCCATTTCCAAAGTGGCCTTATACGTGGTCCCGAATGTTCCCTTCCCCAATACCTCAGCAGATGCCCTTAACAAATCCTCCAGATCAAATACCCTCGACGCCTTCCCGAAAAACACCAGATTCTTAGTCCCACTACTCTTAGCTTCCTTATTGACTACCCCAGATAACCCAATGCTTGTATTATCACTCTCCCCTGCTGGTTTATCTCTTGGAATTTCAACCACAGCCTGTTTTGGAGGGGCAACATCCCTTTCCTCCATTTTTTTACCACTCTTTCTTCTACATAAGCAGATCAATAGAATCAGAATCAATAAAACACCAAGAACACAACCAATGACAATACCAGCAATTGCTCCACCAGACAATTTACTGCCACTACTTTCAGTCCCATTACAAGGAACCAAAGGCTTCCCACATAAAGAATTCCCTAGAAAAGCACTTTGAGGCTTATTTGATAACCCTTTTGGGATTGAACCATTTAACTGATTAAAAGAAACATTGAATTGCACAAGTGGAGGCCCTTTAATATCAGGGATCGACCCGGATAGATGATTGTTCTCCAGATATAAAGTACCCAACCTAGTCAAATTGTTAACACTCTCAGGGATCGAACCAGTGAAATTATTGCTTGCGAGATTAAGCCTTATAAGGTTTTGCAAAGAGAACAAGAACAGAGGAATCTCACCAGAAAATCGATTCCCTTGTAAGTAAAGGTTTCGAAGGGAAGTAAGCTTGGCAAAATCAGCAGGGATAGACCCAGAAAGAGCATTGAAACGAAGAGAAAGAGTTTGAAGCTGAGTTAAGTTGCCAATACCACTAGGAAGCTGACCTGAAAGTCCCATTCCAGGGAGTCTTAACTCGACGACTCTGTTCTGAGAACAGTTTACACCAGTCCAAGTACATGGACTGCTCGAAAGATTCCATAAAAGCGTGCGTCCACCAACAGCTCTTCGAAGTGCCACCATGGCTGCCCTATCAGCAGCTAGATCTGAACCCACAGTCACCAACCAAGTTGCCCATAACAACAAGGAGAAACTGATTATACAACGAATTGGCTTCATTCTCTTCCTTTTCTTCCTTTAGAACAAAAAAGGATCAACAAAAAGAACAAAATTTTGCTTTGATTCCCAATGCTGCAAAGGGTTTTTCAAAGGTTAAAAGATTGAAATGAAGATGGGATTTTCATGGCTGATAGTTATTTGAAGCTCTGGAGTTTGCTGTACATGAATTGTTAAAGCTTTTAAAAAAAAAAAAAAAAACCTTCAATTCTTTTCTCTCTTTTTTTTTTTTTTTACTGAGAATTGAAACTTTTAAGAAAGTTTATGAAATTCAGATTCAAAAAAAGAGAATTAAAGTTGTTGAAGAGCATTCACAGCTAAAAACCCTGTGGAAGAAAAAGAAGGCGCTTGGCTGACTACCTTCCTTTTCCTTTTTTTTTTTTACATATTAATTAAAAATATTTGACCTTTTTTTGTAAGGTAATAAATCCAGTGATTTACGTATGATGTAATTTCAGAAAGCGTTATGTCCGCTTCGATAATTTCAATTTTTTCAGTTTCGGGTCGGGTCCCTTTTCTTGCATTAATGAATGGGTTCCGGGTCATATAATTTTTTTAATTATTTATTATTATTTATGTTATGGTTGGTTTATTTACAAGAGCTGCCGCTATTTTTAATAATCTCGCAAAGGGATTTTAAAAAGTTGGATGGAGAATTAAAGGGGAAAAGAAACAATAAATTTTTGTGTTTTGTCGGTTGGAACATCGAATAAAACTTTAGGTAGGGTGAGCTTTCAACTGTTTTATTAGTCATTAATTATTATTTTATTAGAATATTTATATTAATGAATAAAAATTAAATAAAGAAAAGGGAAAGAAATCTTGACTGGATCTCTGATTGTAAATCATTACTTTCTAATTCTGATCCAAACCCTTCACGTTATGCATTAAACTTTAATAAATAATATAAATAAATATTTTTAATACAATAAATATGTACCTTTAATTTTGAAAATGTACTCTCAAATCTTAGTCAGCCCATAAAAATTCCAGCAAAGATATTTCCAACTGTATTGTTACAGCTCATACCTTATTTCCCTTTTTTATTCAAGTTTTTTATGTTAAGATATTTGGATAGAATACATATGACTTTTGTAATGGCCCAATTTTGATCGAGCTTAGAAATAAAACTAAAAAATAAACAATGTTCAGTGTTTTTTTTACAAAACTCAAATTAAACTTGTAATGGCCCAATTTTGACCGGGCTTAGAAATAAAATCGAAAAATAAACAATATCCAGTGTTTTTTTTATAAAACCCAAATTAAACCCAAAGCTCAATTACACCTTAACCCAAATACTAAAAAAAAACTAGACTCAACAGATTCTAAACTACCCATAACAGACTACCCATAACCCAATACCCCATTACACCTAAGCCCAAACGGATAGATCCACTAAACCAATCCCTTAAGCAGGTCTGGCCCAAACTTAGGCGTGGCCCAAAAAGCCCAAAAGCTTGCGGACGCAGGAAACCCTAGGTTTCCATTGCGCCGCAAGCGCTCCAGCGATCTGCTCCTCGCGCAACAGCCTCGACATCACTGGCCTGGATCAAGCTGCGATTCGCGCAAATCCCCATCGCCGCCGCGTTCTCCGACTTCTACCTGCAAGAAAGGACAAAAACAGTGACGCAAATGGAATTCTTTTTGTTTCCTTTTTCATTTTCTGGGTTATAAAAACCCATCGAAAACATGTAATAGGGGTGGATTTTACAGAGAGGGATACACTATTACACACAATACAGAGAAATACAACAAGCAGTTTTTTTTTACAGAGGTGATTTATAAGTTATTTTATTCGCTTTTTTTTTATTTTTTTATTTCAAACATTTTATTTTCAAAAATAATATCAAAATAAAAAAGAGGCAAGAAGATTACCTTTGAAGCAAAGGTTTTAGCCTTCGGCCGCTGGCCATGAAGGCGCGTGAAGCGCGTACGACGATGGCTCACGAACTTGACGATCGGGTTCCGAACAGAGAGAGGGCGAGAGGATTTCTGATTCTTTCAAAGTTTTTTTTTTAAAACAGATTTTAGAATGATTTTTTTTATTAAAATCGATTTATATAATAAGTTTGAAACGACGCCGTTTTAGAAGGCCAGGATCCGCGCATTGAACCGACCTGGGAAGGATCCGCGCGTTTTCATTAAATGGTATAATTACCATTTAAGCCCTTTCGCATTTTCAATTTATTTAATCCAGCTTTTTAATTTGGCCCTAAAATTTATATCCTGTTTTATTTTAATCCTCGAGCTGTTTAAAGGAAAGATCCGAACGACGCCGTTTTAAAAAGAGGCTTAATTTCCATTTTAATCCCTGATATTTAACTTGCGTTTTTTATTCAATTCTTTTAACTTGTTTTAATTGCCAATTAACCCCTGTTTTCTTTATTTTAATTTTTTTATCCTTTTTATTTTATTTTATTTTATTATGTTATATTATAATTAATAGTTTTATCACATTAAAATATTCTATATTAGTTTCTTATATTTATTAATTTATTTATATTATTTATATTATTTATATATTTAATTATTATTTTATATATTATTTTACTTATTTAATAATTTATATATTATTATATTTTTTATTTATTATATTATTTTTTGTTTATTATATTATTATATACATTTATATATTATTTCTAAAAATTTATTTTTTATAAAATTTATTTATATTACTTAATCTATTTTATTTATATTATGTATGTAAATTTATGATTAGTGTATTATATATATTTTTATTATTTACTATTTTATGTTGTTTAATGTTATTTTAATTATATATTTTTTCATTACCATTATTTTTCATTCTACTATTATTTTTATATTAACCTATATTATTTTACTAATATTCTTATTGTACTATTATTTTACTTCAATTATTTTAGTTGTATTTTATATTGTCTATGTTAGATGTTAATATCCTATAATTGCTTTAAATATTTATTTTCGATAATGTATAAATGCAATATTGTCACATGGTTGTTGTTTAAAATCAAAAATACATTTTTGCAAAACTAATATTTTATTTAAAGGTTTTTAAAATAAGGCAATATTTTGGTATTTAGAAATTCAGGAAATAGTGCCCAATCGTGCTGGGTTGCGATTTTCCGTTTGGCTAAGTAACTAAATATCCTTTTAACAAGTTTCATAAATTATGAGATGATCTTAGTTACGAGGGTTTAAAAATATCATGTCCAATCGTGCTGGATGTGATGTTTATATTCTTTCGGATCCAAGAACTCTCAAATTTTAAATCAAAATTGCTCGAAGTTTTTATGAGATGACTTTAATTATGAGGGTTTAAAAAATGTCATGTCCAATCGTGCTGGATGTGATGTTTATATTCTTTCGAAATAAAGAAATCTCAAAGTTTTAAATCAAATAAAAATCTTATTTTTGGGAATTCAAAACGTTGTATCCTAACTTATTGGGTGTGATATTTTGTATCTCGAGGTAAGAATTTTCTAAAAAAATGTATCTAGCTTCGAAGTTATGAGATACTGTATCCTAACTTATTGGGTGTAGTGTTCTTATTTCTTTGAGATAGGTAGTATCGGTTTACCTTCAAATAAAAGGATCATTTTTTTAACTTTTTAAATCTCAAACATTTGGACATGATTTTATCAATTAGGTACAAATTTTTGGGCCTTACGAGGGTGCTAACCCTTCCTCGTATGTAACCGACTCCCGAACTCGTTTTCTTATTTTTTTAGTAGACCAAAATCAAATGTTTTAAAACAAAATGTTTTACAAGGTGATCCAGTCACACCTAAGCAAAAAAGGGATTGGTGGCGACTCCCATTTTCGTTTTTTAAAGTCGATCCCCATTTATCAAAAACCGATTTTAAAAATGGTTTCGACAGCTTGGCAACTCCACTGGGGACCAATAAGAGAGTCAAGCCGTAAAATTGATAATTTCATGTCCTTTTGTCTGAATTTAAAATTGTTTTTTTTTAATATGATCCTTTTATTGCATGTGGTTTTAATATATATTTCTGCATTGCACTGCATGACCGTCGTGGTCACACCCTTAAGTGGGAGCGAGAAGCTATGCCTTCGTGAGGTTTTCACCTCCGCATAGGCTAGTGGATTGCTTCCGGGATACATCCGTACCTATGTCTTCTTGAGGTTTTCACTTTCGCATGGCCATAGGGAAATGTATTCCCCTGAACCGAACTCGGTCCATATGAGTCTATAATGGGTGAGGATCGAAGAATCTGCTGGTTCGGGTACCTCAACTTTAGAGCTGAACCGCATATAGTAAACCCTAAGAACTTACCTTAGGTAGAACTATGTCGAACTTTAGTAGTTACCCAGATAGGTGTTCGTTATTTCGCTCGCTTTATATTCTATTTTATGGCACTAATTCATTATGTTTTTATTGATGTGCATGTCATTTCATATTTTAAAGGTATCGATTCACGATCAGTTTTTAAGTTAGAAAGTTGGTTATGGAGAACGGGTTCCTTGATAAAGTGGAAGACAATGCAATCGTTCGTACATGGTCAGAACAAAGGTAATTAAAGAAAGGAGATAGCTTAGCTGAGGGGCATATGTCGGAACTACGGGATTTCGCTCGTATTAGTGTCACGCAAAATGAGCTTCAGGAGTTAAAGGAAATATGGACCCAGTGGGACAATGAGGCAAAGCAATTGTTTTATCGTAATTATGGTGACCTACCTTACTTGCTCGATATCAGAGTAAACAAGTATCTATTTCGTGCTATGACTTAGTTTTCGAATTCCGCTTATAGTTGCTTCACTTTTGGGAAAGTAGACTTAGTACCTACGGAAGAGGAATATACGACCTTGCTTCGTTGTTCGAGAATCCAAGTCGGCAGAATTTATTCTAGGGCTACTAATGCCCCAACCTTTGTGAAGAAGTTAATGAACATCACGGGGATGAATGAACAATGGGTTACAGCCAAAATTCAAGAGAAATGTGAAGGTAAATGCGTTTCTTGGGGGAGTTTGAGAGATATGGTTCTAACACATCCAGATGAAAAGAAAAAGATTGACGTCTTCGCCTTGTGTATTTATGGTTTGGTAATTTTTCCTAAAGCTCTAGGATATGTAGATGAAACAGTTGCCGATTTATTTGATCGACTAAGCAAAGGAGTCACGCCTGTACCTGTGATCTTAGCCGAGACGTTTAGATCTTTGAATATATGTCGGAGGAAAGGTGAAGGCAGGTTCATTGGGTGCACACAGTTGTTGTTGGCTTGGTTCCACAGTCATTTCTGGAATGTGGAGAAAGTTTCTTATCAGATTTTTTTCTGAGAGCTACTCTCCATTGAAAGAGATAGTAGCTACACCAAGGAGAGAGGACGTGTCTGAGAAGAACTGAATAGCGCTACTTCAAAATCTCCTAGAGGAAGACGTCGAGTGGAGAGCCCCGTGGATGATTTCAGATGAAATTCTTTATCGATGTGGGAGTTTTGACTGGGTTCCTTTACTTGGAATTTGGGGATCTGTTGGATACGCTCCTCTACTTGTACTAAGACAGTATGGATCGAGATAGTTCGTACTTGTAACACATGGGCTGGCTCAATGTGAGTTCTCGTATAGAGAGAACAATTATAAAAAGAGAGTTAAGGAGATTTCCAGTGCTTGGAATTAGACTCGTAGGATGAAGAGATTATCTGTAGGTCCAATGACGACCCCAGAATACATTGGGTGGAAGATTAGAAGGGTTAATGATAACATCCCTGAGCTAAATCCAAAAGACGCCCGATCAAGAGATGAATGTTGCAAGTGGTCCCTTCAGAGTTAGAAATTGTGAAGCAAGATTTTGAAACGAAGAGTTCAGAACTTGGAAAAAGGATAGAGAAGCTGGAAGAAGAAAAGATGTACTTAAAGCTAGATGTGGATGTACAGAAATCAGAAGCTGCAAGGGTGAGAAAAGGGAAGAGAAGAGTCGAAGAAGATCTGAATAACTTAAAGACGGAGTGTAAAAAGCTGCGCCTATCAATGAAAAATATCAGATTAGAGAAGACTTCGCAACAATGGCAACAAGAGATGCAAATGGAAAAAGTCAAAGCTGACCATTGGGAGAGAAAGTGCCTAGAGATGTAGATGTGAAATGGGGCCTTAAAAAAGAGTTTGGCAGAAAGCCAAGAGGAGAAATATGGATTAAAGGCTAGAGTCATTGATCTAGGACGGTCTCTTCACCACCATCGAAGCCGTAATTCTGTAATAGAGTTGAAGTCAAGTCTGAATAAGATTGAGGAAATGAAGAGAAGAATTGAAGAGTTAGAATCAACATTGCACCATTGCGAACTTCGGATAGAGCTTCTTGAGACAAGAGAGGAGCATTGGAAAGAAGAGCTTCACCATTCTCACGATCAAGTTAGGAGTCGAGATTACCTCATGGGCGAAGCGATAGTTCAGATTCGGGAGGTAGCGGATCATTTACAGAATTTGGCATCACAAGCTGATATGTTGAGCATAAAGTATGAGCTACAGTCTGATCGTAGTCAAGAGCTAGTTTCATTGCTTGGAAAGTCAAAACTTTAGGACTTAGGGCAAAAGCATATTTGTAGTCTGTTTTATGTAAAGGATTTTGTTTTCTTATAAATTTTTCTAAAATGAAGTTGAATCAGAACCGATGCCTCTTTGCATTCATGCATTTGCATTACATTGCATCATTTGCATTAGACTTTTACAAAAGATGTTTTAGTTAACCTGGAAAACATGGAACAAATATTGGAAAGAATAGAGTAAATTCAAATACAGATGCGGTAATTGAAGGAGGAGACAAGAAAGTTGTGACTCTTTTAAGAAATCAAAAATGAAAAGGGAATCAGAGAACGAAGTTTCTAAGCCCTTATGTACTTGAGAGTGTTTTGAATAATGGGATTGAGGAAGAAATCTCTAATTTTTTAAAGCTGATCTATAGTAATATTCAAAACATGCTTGTTGCCTTAGGCCTAGAGGCAACAAGAACTCTTTTGTGAAATAGGCTCATGTTCAAAATTTTATTTCAATAAAATGTATTTGTTTGAGCACATATTTTTATTTCATACTGTACATTTTTTACCAATATTCTTTCATTCTTTATTTGTGACCATACCATACCAATAATCATCCTTAGAATCATTTATTCTTTGGATTTCTTGCCTTCGTACCTACGTACCCAGATATCAATGTCATGAACGACATTGTTACTGACTTCCTTTTTGCACAAGATATGGGTCTAGGGGATCTCAGGATTTTGAAGATGACAGAGATTGTAACATATCTTTTGACTTGTTAAGAATGATTTAATAAGGTGAAAAACAAACCTTACTTTATAAAGGGTCATTGGATATTACGAACCTAGGAAAGGAATGAAGATCGAAGCCTAGCTCATCATAAAAATAAAACAAGATATTATTGAGTTATTTTCTATAATTCAAAGATATTTTCGCACGGTTATATCAGAACATGCCTTGGCTAATAAGAAGCAGGCTAAACAAAGAGGATCGGGCACTATTGATTCACCATGAAGGGGATTGCATTAGACATACCGCAAATATGGAATTAAAGAAGACAAGATTCATATGCCTACTCCAGTTCTCCACAAATTTTCCATATGCGGGGCATGGATGTGATGGGTCTAATCTTGTCAAACGCTTCAAGTTGTCATCAATTCATCGTTATGGTCGTCGTCTACCTCACTAAGAGGGTAAATGTGGCTTCATATGCCAATGTTACAAGGTCGAAGTCATCAAATTCATCAAAAAAATAAACAAACAAACAAAAAAAAACAAAGGAAAAGATCAAATGCCATAAAGGATCACGTTTAAATAACTGTACAAAGTCAAAGTCTACAGTTTGTCCAAAGATCAGGCAGCATATCATAGTGCAACAAAAGTTGCCAAAAAAAAGAAGAAATGAAAGATGATGTAGACTTGTAAGGATTGGCATAAGAAGCTACTGGTACCTTCTGTCTTATTGAACGTCAGCCAGAACCTTCGCTGGGGCAACATCTTACCCATTGGTTTATGGATTTGAAGCGTTTTGTCATTTGAACCTAATCGAAGAAAAGGTTAAAAGTTATCCATCACGGCCAAATGATGCGAGCTTAGGTTAAAGAAGTTTATCTTAGGGAATTCCACGAAGAAACCTGATGTTGAAAAAGATTTTTCCCCTACAAAATAATTTTAGGGGAAAGCATATGCCAAACTGAGAATGACTAATGTAAGGCCTATTCTAGAGGAGCATTGATCGAGATGAATGACGAAGACATGCCTAATCCGGTGAATTCAGGTTCAAACAAGAAGTATTTTACCTAAAAGGGTCAAGGTGAAAACCCGCAAAGGGCGCCTTGAGTCTAAAAAAAAAAAAAAGAGAGAGGCCAAGGCGAAAACCCGCAAAGAGCGCTTTGAGACCAAAGGGGCTTTGAGTTGAAAACCCGAAAAGGGCGGCTCAAATTTTGAATAAAAGTGGGGCATACAGTAGTCTTGCTATGTCTAAATTAGCAATGAGGAAGTACGGTACGCTTTGGGGCATCGACAAAGTACTCCGGATCCCCTAAACACATATTGAGTTTAAAATGGTCCTCAAGAAGTTGGAACAAAGAAGTTCAGGCTGCGATATCTGGGGCACCTAGCCTCTATCCTACCCATTTTTGAATTCCTTATCTTTGATTGCTTTATTCTTTTTGAGATACACCCAAATCAATTTTCTTTTATTGCCTGGGTTATCTTTAATTAAATTATTTTTTCGAACTATGCTCCTGACTAATTTCTTTCTCATCCATTTTTGTGTTCTTTTTCAAGCATTTATTGAAATAACGATCTATAGACTAATAACTTTCATAAAAAGGAGTTTCGCATATTACTCTAGAAGCTTCTAAATAATATGAAGAATCTGAAACATGATTATTGTTCAGAGCTCACCAAGCCTAGGGGCTGGAAACATTGGAAAATGATTATCTCTTCGGATTCTTATTGGATAAGATAATTCTGTTGGTAATACCATATCAGTAAATAACAAACAAGATCAAGCCAAGTGTAAAAGGGGATCATTGTCGGGGGACCCTGCATGCATGTAAATTTCAGATTTATACACCTAGGGAATGGTGGAAAACGATACAAGTTGGATGAAAGAAGCCAAATGTTATTCCCCTGAAGCTGCAGTGGGAGGCACAAACTTCATGTCCCAAGGTTCGAGTGGAGTGGACTCAGAATTACCACTGGGCAAAATAATTGAGCAAGAAAATGATACTTCAAGGGGAACGAAGATGAAACCTTGACAGATAAATGAGTGATAACACTTTAAGCGGGAATCATACTCATAACATTTTTTTACAGCAAATTAGGAGCATTTGATTCATGTCAATCATTGCATCCTAACCATTTTACATAGGCATAAACACAAAATTAATTTTACAGGACAGGTCCCCTAGAGGCCGTTGTCGTAACATCGGTGAATTCGAAGATCTTGCCTTCCCGAGCGAAGCAGATCGAAGATAGCAGATCTGACAATCCTGAAGTTGCAGGAGCAGATCAGAAACATCAGTCCTATCTCCCTGACCAGCAGTGGAATAGGTTAAAGATTGTAGATCTTGTCACCCTAAGCAGTAGGGAACCAAGATCGAACGACAAATCTTGTCTCCCTAAGCAGTAGTGGAACAGATTTAAGCCACCAGCCCTATCTCCCTGACCAACAGTGGAATAGGTCAAAGATTGAAGATCTTGTCACCCTAAGCAGTAGGGAACCAAGATCGAACGGCAAATCTTGTCTCCCTAAGCAGTAGTGGAACAGATTTAAGCCACAGGCCCTATCTCCCTGACCAGCAGTGGAATAGGTCAAAAATTGTAGATCTTGTCACCCTAAGCAGTAGGGAACCAAGATCGAACGGCAAGTCTTGTCTCCCTAAGCAGTAGTGGAACAGATTCAAGCCACCAGCCCTATCTCTCTAACCAGCAGTGGAATAGGTCAAAGATTGTAGATCTTGTCACCCTAAGCAGTAGGGAACCAAGATCGAACGGCAAATCTTGTCTCCCTAAGCAGTAGTGGAATAGATTTAAGCCACCAGCCCTATTTCTCTGACCAGTAGTGGAATAGGTCAAAAATTGTAGATCTTGTCACCCTAAGCAGTAGGGAACCAAGATCGAACGATAAGTCTTGTCTCCCTAAGTAGTAGTGGAACAGATTTAAGCCACCAGCCCTATCTCCCTGACCAGCAGTAGAATAGGTCAAAGATTTAGATATTGTCACCCTAAGCAGTAGAGAACCAAGATCGAACGGCAAAGTCTTGTCTCCCTAAGCAGTAGTGGAACAGATTTAAGCCACTGGCCCTATCTCCCTAACCAGCAGTGGAATAGGACAAAAATTGTAGATCTTGTCACCCTAAGCAGTAGGGAACCAAGATCGAATGGCAAATCTTGTCTCCCTAAGCAGTAATGGAATAGATTTAAGCCACCAACCCTATCTCACTGACCAGCAGTGGAATAGGTCAAAGATTGTAGATCTTGTCACCCTAAACAGTAGTGGACCAAGATCAAACGACAAATCTTGTCTCCTTAAGCAGTAGTAGAACAGATTTAACCACTAGTCTGACATCCCTGAGTTTGCAGTGGAGCAGACTGAAGATAGCAAATCGAAGACATTAGTCTAGTGATCCCTGAGTTTGCAGGGATCAGATTGAAAATATCAGATCTGGTCTCCCTGAGTTTGCAGTGGAGCAGATCAAAAGATAGTGGATACTGCCTTCATGAAGTTGAAGCTATCAAATTCACTGAAATCAAGATGAAGATTCAATGCCGTTGAAGTTGCAGTGGAGTTGGAGTCATTTGAAGAAGACAATGATCAAGAGGTTGATGCTTGGCCAAGACCGGTCAAAATTGGTCCTTTTATAGTCTTTGCTCTATTCTCGTTACACGACAATGAGCAAAGAGGGACAGCTGTAATGGCCCAATTTTGACCGGGCTTAAAAATAAAACCAAAAAATAAACAATGTCCAGTGTTTTTTTTTTTCAAAACCCAAATTAAACCCAAAGCCCAATTACACCTTGACCCAAATACTAAAAAAAACTAGACCCAACAGATCCTAAACTACCCATAACAGACTACCCATAACCCAATACCCCATTACACCTGAGCCCAAACGGATAGACCCACTAAACCAATCCCTTAAGCAGGTCTGACCCAAACTTAGGCGTGGCCCAAGAAGCCCAAAAGCTTGCGGACGCAAGAAACCCTAGGTTTCCATTGCGCCGCAAGCGCTCCAGCGATCTGCTCCTTCGCGCAACAGCCTCGACATCACTGGCCTGGATCAAGCTGCGATTCGCACAAATCCCCATCGCCGCCGCGTTCTTCGACTTTTACCTGCAAGAAAGGAAAGAAACAGTGACGCAAATGGAATTCTTTTTGTTTCCTTTTTCATTTTCTGGGTTATAAAAACCCATCGAAAACATGTAATAGGGGTGGATTTTACAGAGAGGGATACACTGTTACACACGATACAGAGAAATACAACAAGCAATTTTTTTTACAGAGGTGATTTATAAGTTATTTTATTCACTTTTTTTTATTTTTTTTATTTCAAACATTTTATTTTCAAAAATAATATCAAAATAAAAAAGAGGTAAGAAGATTACCTTTGAAGCGAAGCTTTTAGCCTTCGGCCGCTGGCCATGAAGGCGCGTGAAGCGCGTACGACGATGGCTCACGAACTCGACGATCGGGTTCCGAACAGACGAGAGGGCGAGAGGATTTCTGATTCTTTCAAAGTTTTTTTTAAAAAACAGATTTTAGAATGATTTTTTTTATTAAAACTGATTTATATAATAAGTTTGAAATGACCCCGTTTTAGAAGGCCAGGATCCGCGCATTGACCCGACCCGGGAAGGATTCGCGTATTTTCATTGAATGGTATAATTACCATTTAAGCCCTTTCACATTTTCAATTTATTTAATCCAGTTTTCTAATTTGGCCCTAAAATTTATATCCTATTTTATTTTAATCCTCGAGCTGTTTAAAGGAAAGATCCAAATGACGCCTTTTTAAAAAGAGGCTTAATTTCCATTTTAATCCCTGATATTTAACCCGCGTTTTTGATTCAATTCTTTTAACTTGTTTTAATTGCCAATTAACCCCTGTTTTCTTATTTTAATTTTTTTATCCTTTTTTTTATTTTATTATGTTATATTATAATTAATAGTTTTATCACATTAAAATATTCTATATTATTTTTTATATTTATTAATTTATTTATATATTATATATTATTTATATATTTAATTATTATTTTATATATTATTTTACTTATTTAATAATTTACATATTATTATATTTTTTATTTATTATATTATTTTTTGTTTATTATATATTATTATATTACATTTATATATTATTTCTAAAAATTTATTTTTTATAAAATTTATTTATATTACTTAATCTTTTTATTTATATTATGTATGTAAATTTATGATTAGTGTATTATATATATATTTTTATTATTTACTATTTTATGTTGTTTAATGTTATTTTAATTATATATTATTTTCATTACCATTATTTTTCATTCTACTATTATTTTTATATTAACCTATATTATTATTTTTACTAATATATTCTTATTGCACTATTATTTTTACTTCATTTATTTTAATTGTATTTTATATTGTCTATGTTAGATGTTAATGTCCTATAATTGCTTTAAATATTTATTTTCGATAATGTATAAATGCAATATTGTCACATGGTTGTTGTTTAAAATCAAAAATACATTTTTGCAAAACTAATATTTTATTTAAAGGTTTTTAAAATAAGGCAATATTTTGGTATTTAGAAATTCGGGAAATAGTGCTCAATCGTGCTGGGTTGCGATTTTCAGTTTGGCTAAGTAACTAAATATCCTTTTAGCAAGTTTCATAAATTATGAGATGATCTTAGTTACGAGGGTTTAAAAATATCATGTCCAATCATGCTGGATGTGATGTTTATATTCTTTCGGATCGAAGAACTCTCAAATTTTAAATCAAAATTGCTCGAAGTTTTTATGAGATGACTTTAATTACGAGGGTTTAAAAAATGTCATGTCCAATCGTGCTGGATGTGATGTTTATATTCTTTCGGAATAAAGAAATCTCAAAGTTTTAAATCAAATAAAAACCTTATTTTTGGGAATTCAAAACGTTGTATCCTAACTTATTGGGTGTGATGTTTTGTATCTCGAGGTAAGAATTTTCTAAAAAGATGTATCTAGCTTCGAAGTTATGAGATACTGTATCCTAACTTATTGGGTGCAGTGTTCTTATTTCTTTGAGATAGGTAGTCTCGGTTTACCTTCAAATAAAATGATCATTTTTTAACTTTTTAAATCTCAAACATTTGGACATGATTTTATCGATTAGGTACCAATTTTTGGGCGTTACGAGGGTGCTAACCCTTCCTCGTACGTAACCGACTCCCAAACCCGTTTTCTTGTTTTTTTCGTAGACCAAAATCAAATGTTTTAAAATAAAATGTTTTACAATGTGATCCAATCACACCTAAGCAAAAAAGGGATTGGTGGCGACTCCCATTTTTGTTTTTTAAAGTCGATCCCTATTTTTCAAAAACAAATTTGAAAAATGGTTTCGACAACTTTAAGAATATGATTTTAAATATTAAAAGAAAAATTAATCATAATTAAGGTGTGGTATAGTGGTTATTCATCTCGTTTTTTAATTTTGAGGTCACAGTTTAATCTCTACTCATGAAAATGGAATATATTTCATAACTAATTATTTATCTTTTACGAGAATACTTGTGCCGTGGGGATTAATTACTACTTCTAACGATGGATACCCTAATTTTAACAATATATATATATATATATATATATATATATATATATAAAGGCTCTTAAAAAGATAAAATACTAGTATCAAATATCTACCTATATTTGATATTGCCCACCCTAATCAAAGTACGGTATAAATGCATCACCTCCTTGCATATAAATCGCTACTTTTGACCAACCAAGACCTTTTACCTAAAACTTATAAGAATACAATATTGAATACATTAAATTTTAAAATTTTTTGGGCACTTTTCATGTTCATTTACGGTTCATATCCGAAATTTATGATTATTTCTTCTAATAATGTTGTCTTTAAAGTTTGAACTTTATTATTCCCTCAATAGTGTAATGTGCCTTGCTACTATACTTAATATTTGTTGGTATGTTTAAAATCTTTTTAATATCAAAATTTATAAAAATATGTTGATTGAGTCTTAACTTAATTAGTATGGGCATTGTTGTCAATGCAGGAGGACATGAGTTCGAATACGCTGAAACGCATTATTCTCTTATTTAAGAGTTAAGAGGGCAGAACCTATAATAAAGTTATTTAAAAAAATTATAAAAATATAAAATGGTAGTATATAATTAAAATATAACAAAATGTATAAACATGAGTGTGAAATTACCATACATAAATGGATGAAGAGGCCATTAATTTGATTTCAAGACTAGCTTAAAAGAAAGCAAAAAAGTGAAGGTGTGTGTGCCTCTAGAACCGAAACCCGAAAACGACGTGGTTTGGTTATGTTCAAAATTCAAAAACAGAAGGCTCTAAAATTTCATTCTCCTTGTTCATGTTGTCTTACACTCCAACCAGTTTCCACTAAGCTCTTCAGAAAAATCACTGAAAACGATCTTTTCAACCATCGTACTTGTAATAGACCCAAATTTTCCGGGCCCAAAACCAAATAAAAAACCAAAATAAATAATAAATAAATAAGTCCAAAGCATCAAAGTCCATTTACATGAGTTATCAGCCCAAACTACAACGGCCCAATATAGCCCAAATTAACCCTAGCCCATAGCCCAAAACACTTAAAAAATTTCAAAAACAAACCTAAACCCTAATCTATGTGCACCACTCATCCTCGATTGTGCCGCCCGAGGCACCTCGTCCCGAGGCATGAAGCCTCTGTTGCCCTTTCAACCAAAGTGGCAAGAAGACCACCTTTCCTGCCTCCATTGACCCTCTATGGACGCCTGCGAAAAGGAAAGAAATAGAGCAGAGAAATAATAGAGAAGCAAAATCATAAACAGTAACAAAATAAAAACAAATGATATGTATAATCGGCTATAAAAAGCCGGATCCAAATTGTATTTTTTTACACGCGATATCAAACAAAAAAACAGAGAAATCAATCAAAAGAACGAATGTTTCAAAAGGTGCCTATTTCATTTATTTTTATTTTTATTTGAAACAAATATATAAATAAATAATAAAAATTTTACCTTCGATTCATCTTCCGTCGTTGTCGAGAAGCTCCGGCAATCCAAACGTCATAGAACCCATTCGGGTTCCGACGAGGGTCGAAAACGCAACGAAGACGAAGGTTTTCCTTTGCGATTCCTCTTTTTTTTTTCTTTTTGTTGTTTTTATTCATTATTTCAAAATACATCCTAGATCTAGGTTTTAAAGGTTTTTTTTAAAAAAGGATTCGGTGATTTTTTTACCACCGTGGACGACAGCGCTGTCGCCGGTGAGCGACGGCTGCCACGGTGGTCTGGTGGCAGGAGCCTAGGCGAGACGTGGGGAGATTGAGAGAGAGGGGAGAGCCTTTTTGAGTTTTTTTTTTAAAAAAACCTAGGCATGAAATGATTTTTTGTAGAAAATTTAACTTAAATAGTCCCCTAAAACGACGTTGTTTTAGGGTTGGCTTCAATAGCCCCAAAACGACGTCGTTTCACCCTTGATGTAACATCCCAGTTTAGACTCTAGTTGAAACTGTGGTTTTGGGACCACAAATCAGAGGTCGAAAAATTATTTTAATATTATTTTTTGAGTTTATAGTATGTGATTAAGCATGTGTGAAAATTTTATCGATTGTGTGCTTAATTTGTAAAAAACGACTTAATCGCATAAAATGTAAAAGCTGTGTGCTAGTTGTTAAAGTGCCTATTTGGCATGGCTTATTAAATGAGAAGTCCTTAAGTTGATATCATACCATTAAAATATTAGATGGACATAAAAACCATTGGATAGTGGATTTTAAATGGAAATAAAAAGGCTAAAGTGGTAATTAATGTATTAATGTTAAATAAATTAAAATAAGACAAAATGTTCATCTTTCTTATGCATTTCACCACCGAATATTGAATAAAGGAATAGCCATTGAAGCATTTTAGGTTTCGGCACATTCATAGCTCAATTGAGGTATGTTTTGAGCTCGATTTTTGATGATTTCTATGTTTTTGTGATTGTTGCTTAGTGTTCTAGCTAGCCCATGCTTTAATTTTTGAATTTGTTGGTGATTTTGAGAAATTCCATTGATGAATGTTTGAGCTTTGTGATAGTTGATGATGAAATATGAAAGATATGTGAAAGATTAACATATTTTGTCTTTGAATTTTTGGTGAAATTGAGTAATTTGGACTAAATTGAGAAAATGAGAAATTAGAGGACTAAAATGTGAAATAAATTAAATATGTGGGTTTGTATGGACATGAGGAAAATTCGGCTAAGCATGAGTATAGTGAAATTATGTGTATTTGATGATCTTTTGAAATAAGGACTTAAGTGTTGAAATGTGAAAATGTAAGGGCTATTTTGTAAAATGCCCTAAATATGTGTGTTTGGACTAAATTGAATGATTTGGTGATTTAATGAGCTAAATTTCAATATGTATAGATCAAGAAAAGAGAGATTTGGATCGAGATTGAGGCAAAGATAAAGTGCTCGATTAATTGACTTCTTTGTTATTTCAACGTCCGAGGTAAGTTCGTGTACGAATTGTTTAATTCATATTCATGTGTTATGTAATGAATGAATACATGTAGTTGATGAATTGATAATGCTTTATGTGGAATTGAGTGTTGTGGCACTAAATGTGCGTGAATGGAATCGAAATAGTGGTAAATGGCACTAAGTGTGCGAAATAAAGAAAACATCAACTATATTGATTGGCACTGTGTGTGGGATACCGAATTAAATTCGGTTTAATGTAAAGGCACTAAGTGTGCGATGACATCTAAGCTTCGGCTAAGGAATTTGGTACTAAGTGTGTGATTAAATCGAAGAAATAAGGAAGAGTGATCGAAGTGTGGTATCGAGCATTGAATAGCAAGAATGATAACTAAGTGTTGGCAAAGGTATGTTCGGAACCTATGTGGTTGATGATATCGTTTATGGATAAATGGATGGTTGTGTGAGCATATGACTAAGGATAATATTGTGTATAGTTGTGAATTTATCTAAGTGATGGTTTATTTTGTATAATGATATTGTATTATTGAGTTACATGTATTATATAACAAACTTACTAAGCTTTGAGGTTTACTATGCGAAGTTTTTCTCTGTTTTACAGTGTATTTAAAGCTAGCTCGGATCTCGGATCGTCAACGACTCAATCACACTATCGGCTATTTATTTTGACACTTTTGGAAGTTGTATATATTTGGTATATTGCATGTATAGGCTAGTGTTTATGGTATATTTTGAAATGTATAAGTCTTGCCATGTGATTTGGCTTGGAAGTTGAATGATATTGGTATATATATGTGGGTTATGTGAATAGGAATGAATTAGTGAAAATGGAAATGGTATGTTTCATGCTTAAATTGGTTGATGAGAATGGTGGTTTAAGTGTGAACTTGTGGTATGGATTAAATGATACTTAACTTACATGATTTTGGATGTGTAGTTGATAATTTGGATTGATATGTTATGATGGATTTGTATAGAAAGATGAATGATGATGTTAAGAGTCTAAATTGAGTATGTTTTGGTATGTTTGAATGTCATTTGGGGTATGAAATTGTATTGGTTTGTGCTTGTAGGTGTGACCCTAAGTGTGGGTGGCAATTTGGCCTTGGAAATGGCCTATAATTGCCCACACGGTTGAGCACACGGATGTGTGGCTTGACCGTGTCATTCAAGTTTGCAAATTGAAACAAGTCAGGCTTGCACACGGGTTAGACACACGGGCGTGTGACTGGCCGTGTGGTGCAAGTCAGTGTCGGCCACGAGTGAGGCACACGGGCGTGTCTCCGACCATGTGAACAAGTCAATATGTATGCCCTGTTTTGCCACGGCTTGGACACACGGGCGTGTCCGAGGCCATGTGAGGCACACGACCTGCCCACACGGGCGTGTGACCTCTGTAGCTTTGAAAAAATGTTTGATTTTCAGAAAATTTTGTATGTGTTCGGTTTAGTCCCGATCCCTTTCTAACACGTGTTTAAAGTCTCGTAGACCAAATTAAGGGACTATATGAATGTGAACTGCTATGTTTAGATGTGAAATGAATTTAAATGTTTCGAAATGATCAGTAATGCCTCTTAACCCTAATTCCGGCGATGTTTACGGGTTAGGGGTGTTACATTTGACCCGTGCGCCGACCCGACCCGCTCCGGAGGATCCGAGCTTTTTCTAGCGCATGGGTTATTTGCACAATCAGTCCTTCCACTTTTGCAATGCGCTTCAATTTAGTCCCCAGTTCGTTGATCTGTAGAGGAAAGGACACGTGTCCTGAGGATGGGGTTAATTTCTTATTTAGTCCCAGCTTGTTTTTGCGCATTTGATTTTAGTCCTTTACTTTATTTTATTACTTAATCTATTTATTTTATTATGATTTTTACTTTAAATTTTACTTAGATTCTGATTTAGTCCCTTACTTTCCATCTTTTATTTTTCTTTGTATTTATTTATTTATTTATATTTATACATTTATTTTTTTCTATTTTTCTTTTACTATATTTTTTTATTATATCTATTATTATTACTATTTATTTATGTATTTTATTACAAATTGCACCCATAATTTCATTTATATTTTAATTAAGTCCTTTATTTTCAATATTTTATATAATATTTTCCTCTATATTTATTTACATATTTATTATTTATTTCTTTGTCTTTATTATATTTAAAAATTGGTATTGTCATTTCATTCGCATATTTTGTCATTAGTATTATTATTGTTATTATTTATTTATTTTATTTTTTCTTTGATTGTTAATATTGGTATTAAAGTGATATGTATTATGAATTGCTTATTAGTACATTTATATTGTTGTCATTCATTAGCGTAACATTTTATTCATTTATCATTTTTAATATTACATTAATTCTTACCCAAATATGCAAAAAGGAAATTTTCAAAATAAAACAATGTTTTATATTTGGGGGATTCGAGAAATCGTACCCTAACTTACGGGGTTTCGATTTTCTTGCCGAACTTAAATAACCGAATATCCTTTAAAATTAAAATACATAAGATTTCAAATAAAAAATAAAAGGCAAGCTTATTCTCAAAAATACGAGGTGTCGTGTCCTAACTTACGGGATGTGACATTTTGTTACATCGAGATAAGGAGGCATTTTATACATTTTGATTTATTCGAGTAATTTTAATCAAGAATAACATAATATAAAGAGGGATCGTATTTTAAATTCTTTTCGAGTTTTTAATTTTCGACACCAAGACATTAGGTAATCAGCTAGGTACCAATTTTAGGCGTCACGAGGGTGCTAATCCTTCCTCGTGCGTAACCGACTCCCGAACCCGTTTTCTGGATTTTTGGTAGACCAAAAACATTGTTTTAATAAATTAAACATTTTATTAAAAAGATTAAGTTTCGAAGTGATCCGATCACACCTCATATAAAAAGGATTGGTGGTGATTCCCATTTTTGTTTTTCTTTTTATAAAAAGTCGATTTCAAAAAAAAAAAGGTTTCGACAGAACTAATAGATTTAAAAACGTTTGGTTACCTGACGTAATAATATAACTAAAATTAAGTATTAATTTGGTGAAGATAAAAAAAATTAGTTAATTTATAAACTAGTACAAATATGTTTAACTGATTTTCATGAATTTTTTGTTTTTACATTTTAAAATTTTAATATTATTTGCTTTAAATAGAATGGACTGATCAAATCGAAAACCTTATTTATTACATAGTTTTAAAATAGTAAAATAGACTTAATTCACAATTTGATCTAAACATTTTTTGTCTCACTTTGATACTTATATTTTAATTTTCATCTCAGTTTACTTTAAAAAAATAAAAGTTGCCAATTAGAATGTAATACATACCACATTCTTATTGGATGCCAACAATTTTCGAGTACCAAAGTCGGATCAAAATGATAGTTTAAGTACAAAAAAAAGAAAAATTAAGTATCAAAGTGGGAAAAAATATAATTCAAAGGTAAAATTGTGAATTAAACCCAAGAAATAATTAGTACAAGTTCAATTAGCAGCTTAAAAATGGGTGATTGTGTGCATATGTATAAAGGTGTTCCCACTTTGTTGATCTCGTTCACCTTAAGTGGTATTTAATCGTTTATAAGGTGCAAATGATGAGAATTTTTGATAGGTGATTAGGGATTGCAAAAACTAAACCATCCAATGGATTCTAAGTTGATTTACTTCGAAATAAATGATTTTTTTTAAAAAGTGGATGTTAGGCAAGGCGACGGTGGATTTTTTCTTTTGGATAGTGGATATAGAGCAATTATAGCAATTGCTTGCCCCACCTTGATTCACTCCTCTATATGAAATTACTATTTTATCCTTGTAAATATAAGCTACTAAAAAGATAAAAAATGTAATAACGTAATATAGAAAAAAATCCATATATTTTATGTTTAATATTTTTTACAGAATTATGTTTAAATATTTACTTGAATTTAAAAATATTGAAAATATTAAAAATAAGTTGCAAAGATTAAATTGAAGCAAAGTGGGGTGAGGTGATGATAGATGCATCCAACATTCATAGAGGTGGTTATAACAGCCCGTTTTTTAGTAATGTCGAAAATGGTAGTTTTGAAACCCCATTTCTGATGTTCGAGTCCATAAATATTATTATTTAATATTTACAATATTGATATTAAAGTTTGGTCTTTTAATTTTGTCAAATTGATAGTTAATTAAGGTATAAAAACTAAATTGTAAAAATTGTAAAAGTTTATGGCTATAAATTTTTAAATTGACGAAGGACCAATTGAGCAATTAGACAATTATTATATAGTAAATCGATGGTGGATGGCAATATAATCCACCAACTTTGCTAATTATGTTTAAGTTTAATTAATTAATGTCCAATTAACTAATTAGGATTAATTAGAAATTAATTAAGTATAAAAGATAAAATTCAAAAGAAAAGAAAGACTTTTTTTTTTCATCTTCACGAAGCAAGAAAAAGTATAAAATGGGGTTTGGAAGCTTCAAACTTTCGAAAATAATTAGGTGAGTTTAATTTAGTTTTTTTCTTATAATTTTTATATTTTTTAAATCGTGAGAGTTTGATTTAGTTAGTCAATGTACCAATTTGTAAAACTATTAAATTTTCTAAAAGTTTTCATTGATGATTTTTTTAAAAGAAATTGGTGCTAAATTGATAGATTTTAAGCTTAGATGTGAAAAATGACTAGACTGTAAAGTTTAATTGTTAAGTTTTTTAGCATATAAAGACTAAAGTGAATAGATTTCGACATTTCATGTGAATTTTTTTTGTAATTATTGATAGTAGAGGGTCCTAAAAGGATGTAATTGAGATTGGTTTTGAAATTGAAACTCAAATTTGAAAGTTATTGCAATTTCGGTTTTAAGGACTAAATTGAATAAAATGAAAAACTTTAGCGACATTCAAAAAATTAAATTGAACTGATTCATGCATATAATAGGATATTATAATTTTTTTAGAATTAATAAATTGATCTGAATTATTGTTTAGATCGAGAATTGAACCAAACCAAAGATAATAGGGGAAAAGATAAAATTTTTAATTAGTCCTTACAAATTCAGCTTGTTTCTTCATTTAACCAGGTAAATTCATATGGTGTGATTGTATTTAGATTTTTATGCATTTGAATTATGAATACGTGTTTGTTTGGTTGAAATTTGGATTGTTGCGATTTGGTACAATAAGAGAGAACTGGACTAAATTGTAAAGATATGTATTTATATGTGTTGAAAGTTTCAGGTGCACTTAGTAAATATATTTTGCACACTGATACAGATTGATTATCAATGATTACAAAGATCCAGCATTTGTTGTCGACTTAGAGATACATGTGATACAAGTTTAGCTCGAACGAGTAACCTGATGTCGTTTTAAAGGTTTTAGTCCGGACAAGTAACCTTACATGTATGTTTTTAGCTTGGCCAAGCAATCGAATGTGTCATTAAAGGTTTAGCCCGAATCAGTAATCTAACACAAATATATGTTTAGCTCAGACGAACATTTGATGTATTGAAGATACACGAGACACAGGTTTAGTCTGGACTGGTAACCTGATATCATTCTAAAGGTTTAGCCTAGATTGGTAACCTGATACGAATATATGTTTAGCTCGACGAGCAATTGTTATATCGAAAATATTTGTGACACAGGTTTAGCCTATAATGGTAATCTGATGTTGTTTAAAAGGTTTAGCTCGAATGGGTAACCTGACATGTGTATATATATTTAGCTTAAACGAGTAACTAGGGTATCCAGATACTTGTGTATGATATGAGTGTGATGTATAAATTTAAAAATGTTGAATTGAATTGGAATATTTATTTGGAGTAATGGCATGAATATTTATATGATTTCAATATCTATTGATTGATTGAATGAGATTGAAAATGTGATATTCAAAATGACATGAATTCGTTTGATATGTTATTCGGATTGCTATATGGTTTGAATTCATGATAAGCTCACATTATTGTTGTTATGATTTTCCATGTTTAGATAATCTATGTTAAGCTAGTAGCTTATTGTGTTTGAATTGAAAATTAAGGTAAGTTGTTGTTTAAATACCTATGAACTTACTAAGCATTTGATATACTTATCCCGTTGTTTTTCCCTTTCCCTATAGATTACCAACTTGCGGAATGTGTATAGTGGATCAGCAAAAGGCTCACACTATCCCATTTTCAAATTGGTAGCTTTTTAATTGTTTTGAGTCCAATTTTGTGACATGTATATAGGTGTTTATATATGTTAACTTGATAATGATAGCTATAGTTTGAACCCTAACTAATGTTTGATTTTAGGAAGGCTAATGTTCATATATATATATATGTGTGTGTGTGTGTGTGTGTGTGTGTGTGTGTGTGTGTGTGTATGTTTTGGTGATGTGTTAAGCTATATGTATGGCATATTTGAGGTATGAATTAACATGGTTAATTTGATGGTATTGGATAGATAAATGCAAGATTGAATAGGTTGGAATTGAATAAGTTGTAATGATATGTTTACATGCCAAATTGAAGTATATTGGATTGTTTGGTTTGGAATGGTTGAATGGATTGTTTTAGCATGTGTTTGGGATGTTTGGTGCATGTAAAGTTGTGCATTATGCACAAATTGAATGACTTAGGGTGTAAGCTAGAAATAGGTCTCAAATGACCTAAATTTTACCAAAAACAAAGCACATGTCTCAATGAGCAACTTTCTTTGTTGCAATGCCAACCGAAGTATGCCACGTTGCGATGTCGAGTGGCCTGAGGTCACGACGTGGAGGAAGTGACGTCACAACGTCAGTCTTGAATTTTCAAAACTTAACAATTTGGTCCTATTTCATGCTCGGGTCAACAAAAGGACTTTTGTAAGCTCAATTAAGACTTAGATTTAATTGTGGATCATAATATGATTGTGTTTACGATATGATTGAATGTTTGAATGATTTATTTACTGTGTATTTGATGATAGTTGCTCCGGCAACAAATGTTGCATCCTTTAGCTCGGACCGGATGATCAGGTCGGGCAAGGAGTGTTACAGTGGTAGTAGTTTTCAAGATTATACATTCATAGAAGAGCGTGGCGGGTAATAGTGCAGAGCTTTCCAGCTGTGGAGTGGTGGTGGATTTAGTAATATTCACCCCCGCCTCGCTCTATTTTCATTCCTATAAGTGATCGTATGTGCTCATACAATTTGCCTTTTCATACACCCAATAAAAAGCTCCCACTTTTTTAAACTTGCGACCCTTTTATACACTCGAACTTTCAATGGAGTGTAGAGACAATGTAACACCCCAAACCCGGCCCATTCACTACGACCGAATTTGAAATGCCACTGCGGAACACGTTCGAAAATATTCTTACTTAAAAGTAAAAATCGTTAAAAATTTGATTCCTTTAATAAAACATTTTCGTGACTTAAAATATTCTAAGTAAGAATTAAAGTTTGTTATAAAAATACCGGATTCAAGCTTTATTATACATACTTAAGAAAATAAAATCATTTGCAATCAACATTTAAATTGTCAATCCGTAATAGAACATAATAATAAAGATACTTAATAAGAATACTTAAATACTTTAATGGGCCTTATTACAATAAACACTTAACCAAAATACTGAAACTATAAATACTTAATTAATTAAAATATCTTCTGCATGGGCCACCTCGTATCCACTCCAACCCGGTCCGATCATCATATCACCTGCGATGTTTGATAAAATATTTGGGTGAGTCATAAAGACTCAGTGTGTAATTAATCCACTGAATTCCACCCACATGTTAACCACATATTAACCCATTTATCAAATAACAAGATAACTATTCATATAATAACACATTCTGGGCTTGGCCCATATTCATAACACTTATCAGGTAACAGGGTAATTAACCACATAATCCCCACATACTGGGCTTAGCCCATTTCTTATTCAAAACCACATATCACTGGGCTTGGCCCATTTTCACATTAAACCACATATCAGACATAATTATGCAAAGTGCACCCAACCCAAACCTAGGGTCCATCCTCTACACACCCCCGTATCCAGCCTACCACACACCAGGGGATTATCAAATCACCCTCTCCTTTTCACTCCAAAAAGGCAATCAATGCCGCCCACGTGCAATTAAGCACAAAAATCCACAACGCGACCTCAGTGAGTGCCAATCCACGATGTAGCCGTAGCTAACACCAAAACCACGATGGGACACATAGTCACTCATCAACCACGATATAGCACAAAGCTTATATCAACCACGATGAGGCACAGAGCTACTCATCAAGCCACGCGAACTAAATCGCAATTAATCCACAACGTGACCTCAGTCAACGTCAATCCACGATGTAGCTCAAGGCTAACATCAAACCACGTACTCGAAGTACACCCGTACCTTCTTTCATATCCCAACCTATGCACATGCAACATGTAATAGTGGCATAATAATAAATGCATGCACATGTTATTAAGGCAATCAATCATATTTCCACAGGCATAGTCACATTCACATCGGCACTTTCACATTATTATCAACAGATAATACTAACCTGAACATCTATTTACCCCTTTTTAGGGTATTCACCATATAATTGCCACTGCACTGGTTAGTACATAAATCACACATACAAATATAACATACACCTGGAAAACAGTAGGCTAACTACACACTTGACTATTCAGCGAAATCCCTAGCTACTTGGATTAACACGATGAACGGAGTTTTTCCTCCTCCCCTAATGCCGATTTGGTCTCCTACCAAATCCCGAAGGCTTTGATTATCTCTGCCGAAATTCCTAAATCACCATAGACAGAATCGGTCAACCATTTATACCCATAATGTGGCCTATGGCCGAATAGTACAAACCTCCTTACCTTGATGACTTCAATTCCCGAAAGGCTCCCCTAATGTCGGCACTATACGTTGCTTACTCCTAGCGATCAACTTCCCGAATCACCCTCCTAGGTGCGGCCACAACCAAGAAATAGAACTAGATCTCCAACCTTCGGCTTTTGAAACTTGTGACAGAAGAAAAGAATAAAGGCACTTTTAATAATCGGCTATGGCTCTTTAATAAAATAAAATATAAAAGGGAGTATGGTACTTACAAGGTTCGGCTAAAATCCTAATTAACAAAGGCACATTCGGCTATTCAAGAAAATATAATGAATTGGATTGAAAGAAAGAAAAAGAAGGGAAAGTGAGAGATTACAAGAATTTCGGTAATGGTAGCAAGGAAGATTCGACTTTACTAGAAAAAAGGAGAAAAAGAGAACTTTCTTGGCTTTAAATTTCGGCAATGGAGAGATCAAGAAAGAACTAAAAAAAATGAACTCCCTCCCAATAAAATTCGGTACAAAAGGGTAAAAGAAAATCAAATTTCAGCACCCCCTTCTTAAAAGCTTCAAACCGAAAAGCACACCTCAAGAGTCCTACAATCTGCCACCTTATCTCCATTTATCAAAACCCCCTTTTAATCTCCTATTTTATCCCTATATCACCTATTCAAAAACAAATAAAATAAGGCCACCCTTATCTTCTTTCTTAACTAAATAAATAAAATAAATAAAGCCATATTTATCCTACCTTACTGCAGCCGAGTTTTAATAGGAGAATTAAGCCAAATCCTCATCCAATTGAAACTCCATGTGCCGTCCAATTACTCTCCACCTGAAGCAAAAAGCCAAAAATAAAATTCCATTCCTTGCTGCTCACCAGCCTCGAACCCAAGACCTGCTAGAGCAAGCTTACAGGTAATGCCCCAGGCCACTCTGCCAAGGCATTTTTTTGTGATATGATTCACCCTGAATTTATTTTAAGACCTACTTAGCCCAAGCGCCTTCTTGCCGCACAAAAATAAAATGTTCTTTCTTGCTTCCTTCGCAACTCGAACCTGGGCCCTCATTGCCGCAAGCCACATATAACGCTCCAAGCTACTTTGCCATGGCCTTTTTTATGACATAAACTCGCCACAACTAATTTTAAAGCCTCTTTATCTTGCTCCCCTCTTAACGCCAAAAGCAAAAATAAAACACCCATTTACTTTCCACGCTACTCGAACCCAAGACCTGCGCCAGGCGTCACCTCCAGGCCCTTAAGTGGCGCCTTGCAACCACTCTACCAAGGCCTGCTTTATGTCCAAAGACCACTGCATATTTCCTTAAAGCCGTCTTCAGTCCAACCTCCCTTCTTGACGCAAAATACAAAAATAAAACACTCCCATGCTGCCCTCAAGACTCGAACTCCAGACCCTTGTTGGCGTCATTCTCAGGCCTTAAGTGGCGTCCTTAAGCCACTTTACCAAGCCGACCCTTGTGTCATAAATCCCCCACGAATTTCCCTTAAAGCCTTTTTAGCCTACTTCCCTTTTTGACGCAAAAAAATAAAAGTCTCTGCTGCGCCCCGCTTTACTCGAACCTCTTCCCTCCTGCACTCCCTTTCGACACAAGCCTCCAAGCCCCTAAAGTAGCGTCCCAAGCCACTTTACTAAGCCCAAGTTCATGTCCATAACCTCCTACAATTTTCCTTTAAGGCCTCCATCGCCCAGCTTCTCCTTTTAAGCACTTAAAACAAAATTTTCCTAAGGCATTCCCTTTTTATCCTAGAATTTTAAAAACCCCTAAAACACATCCAAACCACTCACTGAGCCTACTAACTCATGAATTTATGCACCAAATGCATAGCCCCTAATTTAGGATGTTACAGACAAAACCTTCCAATATAAACTATTGAACATGTCAAAAATATGAATACAAATACAACTATGGATATGACTATGATTAGCAAGAATCTTTAAAAAAAAAGTAATCACGAAGAAACTAAGGAAAGATAATAATAAAAAAAACTATTCAAAAAAATCATTAATGCATGAATATTTTTTTCTCCAAGTTATTTGCTTCTTCTTTTTTGTTTTTTTCAGCAACAATGCTAACTTCCGGGCTAACTATTGCCCGCCTTTTTCTCCCTCCCATCAACTTTCTCTTTCTTTCTTCTTCTCATTCATTCCATGTGCTTTCTCTCTTTTCAGTGTGCAGACCTATTTTATGGTTTTCTTTGTTGTCTTCACAAGTTGTGATAGACATATAATGGCGCCTATCGTTACTGAAACTCCACCGATCACCAGTGATTTCTCTTGAAAAATCGGTGACTCTTTGTCGACTTCTTAATCTGTTTATGTTTTGATAGTATTTCAAAATAATAAATGATTTCACAAGTTAATTTAGACCCGTGTTGTCTCAAGTTTTATATTTTTTTTGTTTGTTTTCTATTGTTTAATAAGTCTTCACTTTTAGAAGCTTCTGATGCTCTTGTAGCACATTTTTTAGTCTTGTTTATGCATGTAGTCTTGATTTTGCAAGTGATTTTAGGGATGGTTTTGTCGTTATACTCTTTAGTTTGATGGATGCTCGGTTCTTTTATTTATTTTTGCCTGACATTTTAGACCATTCGAGATTGATTTCCTTATCATATTAAGTATTTGCAATCACTTCAGATATGTCGTGCTTAAAATATGACTAAAAGCTAATTGTTAATGTGTTATAATGTTCTATTAGTGCTGAGAATGAAGTTTTTATTACTTGGATAGAGCTTATTCTTCACTGCTTACTATGACTTTTATTATTTTTCCTCAAATTATATAATTTCCATGAATTAATTAATTTTCCATATAGTAATATAATAAAGTTAGGACGAATTTAGCTATCAAAATGAATGGAAAGGGTCAAAATATATATTAATTCCTATATTAAAATCAAAGTTCGATGAATTATTTTTCGTTTTGCCCTTTGTCGTTTCCAAAAGTCGGACAACGAACTCAATTAATTTCTTGTACTCAAATATATAAATATATAAATATATACTGTATACACATACACATACACATACACATATACTATCTTTCCCCAATCCCAATCCGTTTGATAAATAATCGAATCCCTCTAATTCCCAGCTTCTGAACCCAAGCTTGCTCTGCAAATTTCCTAAGGTAATTTTCTGTTTGATGAATTCCCATGTCAATTTATGGCTTCTTGATGCATATTTGAATAATGGGTATTTTACAATTTTCTTTAGTATTTAGGATTTTACCCAATTCTAGTATAATTTTTGTTAACGTTTCAACTAATCCGAAATTAAGTGGGAGTTGATTTGTTCTAAAAGATGCTTCGAAATGGAGAGGGTTTTGAAATCGGGTTGGTGCAAAGCTCTATTTGTGATAGATTTCTGGGATTTCTTTTACGTGTTATAAATGAATCAAGGAATAGTTCCTTGACAATGTTTTCTAGTTCATGTGAAAGTCGATTGGAATTAGGCCATACCTGATCCGATTAGTTTCTGCAGTATTTGATTCTAATACTTATTTGTTTCTGAACTGTTCAAAGTCTCGTTGGGGACAACTATATTGATTTGAATCATCCATCAACATTTTTGAATCCTTCTTATGCCTAAAATGCATGGGCCCAGTTAGGAGTAAGATGATATACTACAACTTCAATCCTATCCTGGTAGACATGACATACAGTACAATCACCGTTACCCGAATTCTGAATTGGATCGTATCATCCCAAGTGGATTGTTTGTGATCAAATTCATGAAACCTTATGTTCTAGTTTTTGGCTTCTCATATCCCAGATAGTATAGGATTCATGAAATGTTTTAGGTTCCAATTAGTTGTATTGCGTTTGTACTAAGTGAATTGTGGAATACTGCCTTTTAAATTACGTTCCAGACAAGTAGTGATTTGCATTCTATTTCCTGTTACTTGTATTGGATCAATCTGCATTCCAAGTAATACTAGGCATGATACAATGCATTTTTGTTCTGTAATTTGGCTTCTAATCACTTAGTGTTGAAGTTGAAATGGGTTTTTGAGATGAGTAGGATAATCATAGGAACACACCATAAACTGATAATATTTTGATCTGTAATAAGCTTTTAGATTAGAGGGTCTGATAAAACATTAACCAGTTGTTACCTATATGCATGTTACTTGGACTTCTTGAGTTACGGGCGTGGATGTCGAATATAGATATATGACTGAAACGGGTATGTTGAAATTTATATTTTTAATTTTTTTTTTCATATATTTGAGGAACATATCCCCACTCCCGTTTTTGAATACGCACCTGACATAAGTGTCAAACACTGATTTTTTTTTCGAAAAAAAAAAGGTCGGAGCAACATAATCTTATATCATGTATGATTCTAGCTTATATATGCTTTTATCAGTGAAGACCTTTAAAGTTTTCTCTTGTGGTGTTTCCAGCCTTGAGAAATGCAGGATCATCCAAGGATGCCACCGTCGGAGCAAGGTTTGAATCCAAAGTCACGGAAAAAGAAAAGCTCGACAAACAAATCAGCATTGCTTCCGATAGAACGGAATGATTTCAAAGAATCTGTACCATCAAAAACAGGGCAAAAGACATCCAAAAGGAACTCGAAGAAAGAAATGTCTCCAATATTTCAACAACCAGAGAGATCGAATTCGGATTCATTACCGGAGTCTTCGACATCAGGAAACGAATACCGGGCACTGAGGAGAAAGTATTTGCTGCTAGAGGAAGAAAGCTTTGCAATCGGTAAAGAAATTAAAGAAGTGGAAGATGAAGTTAAGGCACTTGAAGATGAGAAGCTTGTCCTGCTGGATCAGCTTGTTGTATTAGAGGGTCTGATTGATCCATCAGAGATGCAGTCTCAGGGAGTTTAACTGTAATAACTAACTTTCTGTTCTTGTTTTTTTTTTTTTTGGGGGGGGGTAATTGTTGTTCCAATTACATGCTTTGTATATTGCTTTGGGATACAATCCTTTAAGATGGAGTGTTATGTTTGATATGCTGCCCTTGGTCTTACTTTCAAGTGCATTTAATTGATGTCAAAAATAGATGTAAAGAAAACCAATATATATATATACACACACTAGCTTGTATTATAGTAAAAGTATGAGTGAAAAATTTTATATGACAAATAAACTTCTAAAATTTATTATGCTTTAGTTGATTGAGTTTTAATTCAATTAATTTAGATATTATTACCAATACAGGAAAATGTGCATTAAAGTGTATTATTTTTTTATTTATAAGTTAAAAATGAGTTACAGATAGTTTTAAATATTATGTTAAAAAGAACAAATATAATTAAAGCTATAAGGTTAAAATTCATCATAACTAAGTTTCTAAAAAGATTATATATAAAAAAAATATTTTTAAATAAAAACTTTCAAATAATTATATATTTAATTGGTATTCAAGACTAGTGCCATTGAATATTTTTCTCAAAATCAATTTGAATCAAACCATTATCATTCTTAAATAGAATTTTTATATTTTGTTGCGAAAAGATAAAACCAAACCTATCAGTCAAACTATATATTTATACAATGATTCTCTAAAAACCCTTTCAAATACATAAAAAAATGTACACAGAATAAAACAAGTAAAACAGAATCATTGTTTTAAAATAAATTGAACATCAATTCGTACAAGAAACATGTGTCCATGGAGGGTCGGATCCGGTTCGAAGTGACAACATTTCCTAGAGTCACAACCTTGTTGTTCAGAATGAAGAAAGAACCGTCCTTCTCCTCTTGCAGGATAAGGAACTTTTTGTGGACTCCTAAAATAATGTTATTTAAGTGGTTGTAGCAGGGACTTCATGTTCATTCCTGAAGTGTCTGCATAACTGCTTGGATAAACCCTTGAAGTTGCATTCAGCAACTGGGCATGAACTTGGGTTTTCATGTCTCAGCTTCATGCTTCTCGGCACCCGTACTTTGTGTTTGGGCAGGGGACTTTGATAGATTCCAGAACTTTCTCGATGGCCAATTGGAGTGGCAGAGGTCGGACATTTATTCCTAATTTTGTTGCAACAGATTGAGCAATAGTACACTGAATTGCCAATCAAAAAGAAAAGAAAAGAACTTATGAGAATTCGTTTAAGGATACGACTGCTTGGCCCTTCTCCATTCGCTTCGACTCCCAGAGAGTAATTTGCCATCCACTCTCTTCTCCATTTCTTTTTTTTGTTTAGGTTTTAGACAGATAGATGTCTAAAAATTCAACGAGATTGTATCCTTTTAAAGAAGTAAAGCTATAACGATTTTAAATCTTACTTATATATATATATATATATATATATATATATATAAAACTTAGTTATTAAGATACCAAAAAAAAAATTTAACCAATTTTATATTCTCTAATTCGATTTGAATTCTATTAGAATTTGACTTAAAACAAATCAATTTTTATTTTTATTTTGTTTTTAACTTTTTTATAATAAATCTTATATTTGTAAATCAATAAAACTAATTTAAAAATATGCTACAAAAGATTTTTTTAATAGACAATTAAATGTTTAATTTCTAAGTTATCCAAAAATAACTTTGAAATATGCAATAAAAAGTTTTTTTTTTAAGCTAAAGAAATAAACCGATTCTATATGAAGTACTCTAATTCGATTTTTTTTATGTTTGTTTTGTTTGTAATTTTTACAATAAAAATATTTTATTTCTAAATTAACAAAATAAAAACTTAAATATATGCTATAAAAAGTTTTTTGAAAATTCAAGTAGAGATTGAATTTGATTTACTTTGATAGACATTGAGTAGAGATGACAACGAGACAAGATCAATTTTTGTTCACCCCACCCCACCCCCAACCCCTCTAATTTGATTTTATTTAAAACTTTCATCTTCAACCCAGGATAGCTTTTCTAATCCCACCCCTAAATTTTAAATATTCTTTATAACATGTTATCTTTTACAAAATTAGATCAAATAATATATTATAAATCTTATAAAATTAAAAATTACAACCAAAATAAAAAATATATGTGATAAATTCTTATAAAATTGTAACTAAAATCATTAAAAATAATAATAAAATTAAAAAGGACTACTTTATAAATATGTCCGGACGGGCTGAACATTTTTTTCCTAAAACTCTAAACCCAAAACATAATAATAATAATAATAAACCAATTCACTCCAACCTAAAACTTGATTTGAAAAAAAAAAAAAAAAAAAAGGTTCGTATCGGATTGGGGTGAATCGGAACTCATTGGGTGCAAAAATTCTTTTTATCACCCCTAACATTGGGTTTGGTAGCAAGTTTCGAGAAATGAACCATTTGGACTAAACCCAGAACTTGATTCCATTCATGTCTTTATGAAGATTTTAATTAATTGCAATGCTAAATAATAGTAAATAATGTTCACATATTTGAACCCCAGTTTACCAACCAGTCATTCGATAGCAATTCCAAACTGGGTCCATCATGATGTTCCGACTTTTCATTCTCTCTGAGTTAACCTTGTATGGCACCTGTATATGACAAATATGAGGTGTGATTCACCAAACATAAGAAGGGACTTTAAAAAAAATTTGAGTATACCCATATAAGAAAACATACCTGTTTTCGATACTCACCCCCAATTCGAGTAGCATAGTGTAAAACAATTACTAGGTTTAACCACTTAAACAGAGATGACTGAATCCCCATCATTATTGCTTTCACTATCACTACTGCTCTCGCTCCCACTCCCGCTCCCGCTTCCACTCCCGCTACCACTACCACTACTCCTACTATCGCTTCCGCTGCTACTGCTTGAGCTCGAAGTATGTTCTTCGTTCTCTTCTGCATTGACCTGAGCTCGAAGAGCTTCAGCTGCATTCCCTCCTGCTTTTTCTTCCTCATCACTTAGATCTACATCGGCGATCTCCTCATCCATGTCCTTTTGATGTGGTAACTCAAAATTGAAACCGGTTGAAACCTTCTCGGAAGCATCATCTTCTTTAGCTGCCCCCAAACCATCATTATCATCGTCGTCATTGACAATATCCACCTGTTCTTCTGATTCGTAATTTTTAGGATCTGGTGATGCAGTTGATTGATTTGGAATTGACGTGGGGAACTCGGAGTTCTCCTTTCTGGATTCTGCAATATGAGCAATGAAAGTAATTTGCATGGTTTAAATAATAAATTGACTAAAAACAACAAATTCTTCAAATACAAAGTTGCTAATGTATCTGCGAAAATTCAGGTGCCCAGATGATTTTGTCAATGAGCAAAGATAATTGTCTTTTATTCAATTCTTAGTACATCTAGCAGAAGGGATTCCAAAAAGGGCTTTCAGCAATGTACGGTAAATGCTACCCTCCCTTAGATGTCTTGAGAGTGCCTATTCTTTTGAGAAAGACACAAAAACACGAGAAACTTCCTAACCTAGCCAGGTACCTTATTTCTGACAGAAGGTTTAATATGAATCAGGCTTTCACTAGGAAGGCTTAATCGACAATGACAGACAGTAAATGCTACCTTTCCTTAGATGTCCCGAAAGTGCGTTCTTTGTTCAAGAAAGACTTTATAAAGTTCATCAAGCTAGAATATATGATAAAAGAAAGAGCAAACTATTCTTTCACTCAAGACATTAATGCACAAGAAACTTCCTACCCTAGCCAGGTACCTTCTTTCCGATAGAAGAAACTATCTCCTTCAATTAGGCTTTCATTAGGATGGTTTAAGTTTGAACTGACAATTCAAATAGACCAGTAAAATCATGACAATGAAGGCCTATCTTAACTATATTAGCATCTCATAAACAAAAAAGAACCTCACCTCTGCTCGTGAAGTCAGATGTATCGATGCGTTCCACCTGAAGCTGCAAATCACATCGAGAACACAACAAATAGAAAATATAATTGTAGATCTTGCTAAAAACAGCAATGCCTCAAAAGATGCATAAGATTGCAGGGTAAAGTAAACTCACTGGCAACGATGGAACCGGGACTTTGTTCAACGATTCTGGCTTCACTCCTTTAGGAGGTGGAGGTGAATAAGACTCCATAGCAGGGCCGGCTGACATAGCCATGGATGCAGACTCGCCAGGCTGCCGGACATGCCTCAACCGCTTCACAGCTCGGTGTAAACGCTCCAACCGGAATGTCTCACCGTCAAAGAACAAAACCGCATCATTATCCTTGTAATCTTCACTGGCACCCTCAAATGTCACCTTGGGTTTCCCATGCTGATTGTTTTCAAATTCTACTTTAACTCGATTATCCTTTGCCTTGTGGAGTAATCCTGGTTGACTTTTATCAATTGATGCTGGTTTAAATTCATCTGGAACAAAATCAAACAAAAGATGTGATGCCTCAGATTTGAAATATCGGTATGGGATATAACATTCCAAATACATGGAAAATAGAAAAAGTTCACCATAACCATGCCAGATACACCCCCATATCGAATATAGGTATGGGATATAACAGTAGAAAGGCATAGAAACTTGAAAATTTAACGGTATCAGTGAAAGATACATACTCGTATCCGGCACACACCTTAGACCAAGTAACATAGCCTAGAAGTATAATTCCTAGCTAATGGAAAGTACTAATCTCATAAACACCAAACCTGAAATCTCAAAGTTAGAGATTCACTGCTGGAGATGACAATCAATGATATTCCAATTCAATGGATTGAATGACTACTTTTCCTTTTAATTATATATTAAAGGATTGCGAAACACAAAACGAAAATTGAAGCTTAAATCTCAATGGTTTGCAATTCTGGATATAGAAGAACATGAATATACAACATTATTCAAATTCCTCTTTTAGAGTGTTAATCAAACACCAAACTAGAAAAAGAAAATAATATCGAATATTCATCAATAGTCTTATCTTTTTCTTCGTTTTCTAGGAAACCAAACAGAACCCTGAGAAAAAAAATTAAGAGCAATAACGAGAACTTACATCGTAAAGTGCAGAATTTGGAGGAAGGTTGTTGTTGATCCTTGAAAGAAGACCCCAAACTTATATTGTACCAATGATTAGGCTTTGGAGCAGTGTTTGGTTCTTCTTTATTGCTGTTATTTGCCATTTTTAAAAACCCTAGAGGAATTTTTCGAGAAAGAAACGAAGACACAAAGGAGCGAGAGAATTGGCCAGTTGGGTCAAAGAGGGTAATTTGGTCTTTTTGTCTTGCGAGGGCAATGGTTTCGCTTTTTATAAAGTCTCCGTAGTTTTCCCCCTCAAAACCCTCTCGTTTTCTGTTTTTCTTCTTCTCTCTAATGGCTGCATTTCATCTCAGGTACGTACTTTTTTTTTTCTTCAATTTTTCTGGGTTTTTTTTTATATGGATCTTTGTTCCGTAATCTCATGTGTGATATTTTTGTATGAATTTGTGTGATATTTTTGCATTAAGTTTCATCTCTCTTTTTTTTTTTTTTCAAAAAATGAGATCATTTCTTTGCGTTGAGGTTTTTTTTTTTTTTTTCAGCTGTTACATTTTAATTTTCATTGAGCTAAGGTGGATTTGTAAACAGTTTGAATTTCAAAATTAATTGGTATAGTGAGCATAGTGTCCCGTATATAATATTTATAAGGAGAGATACATGTAAATTTATATTAATTTTTATACATTTTTTAAACTTTGTATACTATTAATATTAGCAATCTAATTGTTGAATTAGACAAAATAAGCTCAGTGTGCATGTTAAGTTTTGATTTGATGCAATATTTCTGTCATTTTAATAGAGAATATGATCTTTTATTAATATATTTTTAGATGGTTATATATTTTCAATGTACTCAAAATATAATATATATATAATATGATTTATATGAATAGATTATTATATATAATAGTTGAATTGTTAAAATATAATTATATATGAAGTTATGAAAGTGTGTGAAACTAATATAATAAGTATTGATAGGCAAAGGGATGAATGAGAGATTGAGGAACTGAGAAAGTTTGAGACTGAAAAAGACAATGGAAAGGGAGAGGGGCTTAGGGGTCTAAGTCTAACCAGACCGAGCTTGACCCGAAACTCGAAGCTCGAGGTTCGGGTCAAGTTCAACTTGAGAAAAAGTACTGAATTGCTTGGTTAGGTTGTTTGTATGCTCAACTTCAAGCTCGATTTTTTGTGTTTGAGCTCAAGTTTCACGAGCTACTCAAGTTAGTATTTTTTTTTCCTTTTAAATGAAGCTTCAAAATATTAGATTCCATTGCTTAATTCTTCAATTTGTTTGTAATTTTGTTGATTGCAGGCATGACACATGCCTGCACTTTTAGAGTTTCCAAGTCTGTAAGTACTTTTTTTTTTTTACATTTTCTTTTCTATTTCTTGCACTTCATATTTGTCTGCACAAGGTGAAAGTTCAAATTTTTCAAAAAAAAAAAAAATAATAATAAACATTGTGAAACTCGATCCTTGAAAAAATTGTTCTTTCTTCACTTTTCCGCAAATGGAACAGTAAATAAAGACGACTCTTAAATTGTAATAAAAACTCACTTGTATTTGAGATTTTAATCTTATTACTAGTTGGGTTCCAGGAATTTTGGAGTTTTGGCCGTGAGGAGGTCATTGAATTTGGGATTGAATATTTCGTGCAAGCGTTCAGTTAGGTCAATTAGAATGGAGAATGGTAATAATTGTAACCTGATGGGTGCAAGCAATGAACCTAGAGGTGCCTTGGTAGTTTTTGAAGGATTGGATCGTAGTGGTAAAACATCACAATGTGGGAAGCTGCTTTCGTATTTAGAGTGTCTGGGGCATTCAGTCGAGTTATGGCGATTCCCCGACAGAACTACAAGCGTTGGGCAGATGATATCGGCATATCTGACTAATAAATCCCAGTTGGATGACCACACGATCCATCTACTTTTCAGTGCAAATCGGTGGGAGAAGAGGTTTGTTTTCACATTTATGCTTTGCATTGATTTCTTCCCTAGAAAACGTTTGCCAGTAGGAAATACTTGTATCACATGCTGTAGTGAATCTTTTGTAGTTCTTGATAATTATGTCGTCCTTACCATGTTCCTCTGACTCATTACATTTTTGTGGTTCCCATTTCTGACACATTTTTTATAAGGTTATGGTGATATGATCTTGTACGGAGGTACCTGATGCGGCTGTGTCGAACATGTACATGTATTCAGTGGTTATACCGAGTCTGAGTAACATAGCTTATGACATTCTCAACAAAGTTCATAATCTATGAAGTTCTTCAGTTCGTGGTTTAATTCTTTTCATTTGAACTTTTGTTAGCCATATTGGTGGGAGGAAAAATCCTTTAAGCTGCACTGACCCATCTCCCTTCTCCTTGTGCTCATATCTTGGTCTTCTTCTCGGATTTGCAATACTGCATTTGTCAACAAGTTTTGCAATCTTTGAGGTTTTAGCGTCTGATTTAGTTATTTATGTTGGAGCTTGTTTCTTTGCTATCATTGCGAAAGGACGATCCTTTTACCTACCACTGCTCTGACTTTGCGATTGTCTTCTTGGATTTGGCATTTGCGTTCTTTTCACAGCCAAGTACATGGCGAAGTATCATCTTGGATCAAAATGGTGTTACTTCTCTATATTGGACCTTCATTTAATGGTAAAGTTGTATGTCATATGCAGTCACAATATTGAACGACGTGACAGTGCATGTATTGTCAAGGAAATGCGTAAGCGCCTAGGAAAGGCACAAACAAGCAAAAGCATCTTTAAGAAGGGGTACACTTTATGAAGGTATTGTGCCCTTTTAGAGACTGGAGGAATATAGAAGATTATTAATCTAGTCAAGTGGAAGTTAAGGAAACTAAAAATGCTAATTTTATACCACCGTCTAGCTTTATACATTAGACTGGAAATGAATTTAACTTTCTGATGTCTATTATCCAAAAAGATATATTGCAAAGGTCATTTGGTATAATGTGGATGTTATATGCTTGTTTTCGTTTGCAAGTCCATTGCATTATTGAGGTGAGTGCTTTATAATTGCCTTGCACCTTGTATGATACAATTGTCTTAGCACCTTTTGTGTTTATCAGCCGTCATGCCTTTGAGTAAATCAATTGTTGCAGGGGCTTACAAGCATCTTTGTTTGCTTGATGTTGCACTTATAAGCTAATGCTACATGGACATAGGTGTAAGTGCTGGGCATTGGTATGTATCCGACATGGTTATGTTCAATTTTTTCCTAGACTTTCTTGTGTTTGAAGATTCCTCAAAGGATCATATTCCCATAGTCCAATTATGTATTGGACATTTGTGTTAGGCACGGGTATATAGAAACAAATAAAGAGTTGGACCAACATAGCATAGAATTATACATTTTTTAAGTTTGTGAATGTGAGCAACTTCACCAAACATGGATTTAGACAATCCATTGACCATGTTCATGTGTTCTCGATTGGTCACACTGCAAGGAGGACAAGTGGGCCAATATTTGCATTAGTTGGCAAAGTAACACTTCTGGAATAGAGTAGTCTGAATAAACGATCTTATTTGAATATTTATCAGATGAAATTACAAAAACTTTCTAGGCTTTTAAGCAAGTCAGACAATCTAATTCTGATGACATATTTTAGTGATAGATACAAGGAATATGATGCACGGCATTACTTCTTCTACCAGCATATTTCTATGTCTGTCTTTAATTCTTGGTATGTGTTATGCATATGGACCACTTGTATGTTCCTATGCTCGTTTTGAAATAGCATTTAACACTTTGCAGGTAAGCAAAATGAAAAGTTAGAAGAGGAAAAAAGTAGAAAGAAAAAAAAAATTATTTCCATCCATTGCTGATATGGACCATCGAACAACCACACTACAAAAGCTAGCAGTTGAGGTTGGAGAATCTAGGTCTATATAAATCCCAAAAGGCAATCTCATACTTTCCTATGTGGGATCTAAGTCCAATTCCTAGCAATAGGCTCATGATAGTCCACCATGTTCTGCAGTTTTGGTTAGCACACGGGTTGGCATTCTGCTAACTTAATTTAGCCCCGGCAGGACACTCCAAAAACTAGTTGTTGAGCATCCTCACAAGGAAATCCCATACTTCCCTATATGGGATCCAAGTCTCATAACTTGCAATTTGGCACATTCCAATTGTTTGACAGAAATGAAAACTGAGAGAAAAGAAAAGAAAAATTTTTAAAAATGCAAATATTGTAAATATTCATATTTAATTTGTATCTATTCCGTTCTCTCTCCTCTTATTATTCCAAATTGGAATAATTTTTGTTTCTGTGCATTATGATGGAAGATAGTCATCTTTCGTTTCTAATTTCCTCTCACTTCCTTTTCCTACCAAGCACACTCGAAATTTATTTTCTTTCAACTTTTCCAATCTACCATTGCTTTCTTGATACTTTTCCACTTCACCAAGAATACACTAAATGAATCCAGTATCTGCATGTGCATATGTTCGATAATTATTTGCAGTATAAGATGAAGTCCTAAATCTACTATTTGTTTGCAGATCATTGATGGAAGCGAAACTGAAAGCTGGAACCACCCTTATAGTAGACCGTTACTCTTATTCTGGAGTCGCTTTCTCATCTGCTAAAGGACTTGATTTCGAATGGTGTAAGGTAAAGGCCAACTGCCAAAAGAACTAGCTGCTTCTCTCATATTATATTAAGTTATTGCTTACCATGGTCGTTGACAACAAATAAGGTCTTTTCTTACAGGCACCAGAGAATGGGCTAATAGCTCCAGATCTGGTAGTGTACCTCGATATACCGCCCGAGGTTAGTTATGTTAAAGCTGGTGAAAACTTCAGAAAATATATGTAAACTGAAAATATTGTTTCATATTTATTAGAAAGCTGCAGAAAGAGGAGGTTACGGAGGTGAGAGATACGAGCAGCTCGAGTTTCAGAAGAAAGTTGCACAACACTATAAGCTTCTTGAAGATTCTTCATGGAAGGTAATACTTTGTTTCAACTCATGCCATATAGCAATAGCAACAAGATGCCATGGTTAGTTGAAGTAATTAAAAGACAGGACTGGACCAACCTATTGAACAGGGAACTGGTTGGTCTGGCAGTCCAATCATATAGGTTGAACCAAAAAACAAATGAAATGGCTAGAAACCGGAAAAACCAGTTTTGCTTTGATGGGTTCTATTGGGGTTTGAACAATGGCTAGCAACAAAATGCTTGTTTTAAATTTCATGCGACGATTGCAGATGATAGATGCTTCCCAATGCATAGAAGATGTGGAGAAACAAGTGGAGGAGATCGTATTGGAACATGTCGTGACTTGTCAGAAAGGGAAGCCTCTTTCATCCCTCTGGTCTTGCTAGTTTATCTATTATCATTTTCTCTTCCCTTCTTTTCCAACTGAAGAGATGCAAAACTTGCATGTGGCAAGCTTGGCAAAGAACTTAATACTGTATAACCTTAAATTGCTTGCTGTGTCTCAAGTGTTGTAGATTTCAGTTCAGTATCTTACTATGTCTTCAAAAAATATACCTCTCAACTCTTGTTTTCGAGTAGTTTGTTCTTATTTATGCTTTGGTTATTGTTTCGTGTTGTGTGATCAAAATAATTATATTGCTAATTTATGAATGTTGATTTGTTAAATTATGTAGGCCATATACAAATCTTAGTTTTAGACATGTTTTAACTTCTAGGGTATGTTTGGTTCAAGCAAATTAATATTCTTGGGGTGATGTCAAACATCACCATTTGTTTCTCATAATTAGATTTCAAATTAATTTTATATTCTCAGCCTGTCAAGATTTAGGAATATAGAAAGTAATTTCAATACTAATTCTTTAAATTTCCCTTAAATTTTCTTGCATACATTTTTTATAATTCTACTTTTATTTTCAATCACTTCAATTTATTTTAGCAAACTAAAACGAAAGATTTATTATCTAATATATTTTTCAAACAAAATTTCAAGTATATATTTATTCCAAATAATATTTCAAATATAACATTTAGTCTATTATATTGCATTTTGTTTATTAAATCATACTTGGAAAAATACTTTTATAACAATTGTACCATACTTTCTTTTAATTATCATTTTGATTAAATTTGCTTTTAAACCGTAACAGATAATATATTTCAACAAAAATGCTTTTTTTCTTCTTTCGTTCCCTTATCATTTTGATTAAAGGAAAAATTTTAACCATTAAGCTCGCTTGGCCAAGTCTAGTTTTTTTACCTCAGAAATGAGAGATGATATTATTTTACTAGCTAAATGCGTAAAATAAAATTTTAAAAGTTTCAGCTTTGTGTAATAATCAATAAAATAAATAAATTTTATAAAAACAATTTAGTGAAATGTATTAAATAATTTTGCATTTTATCAACTAAAATTTAAAATTTTATATTCTTTTCTAATAAATCAAATAGGATAATGTAACAAGTGATAAGTAATATAACACGTCAAAAATATGTCAAGTAAATTTAACTTTCAGTAAAAGTTAATATATTACATTCCATCAATCCAACAACCCCACCAACCATTCAAATGAATAGGTGATTAAACTTCAAAAATCAATATTCAAATCCTAGTGTTAAAATCCCACCAAACTAACAACCCTTAAACGGATCTCTCTTATAGCTCTCTATATAAGAGATCTAAATAAATAAATAAAATCTATTTTACTTCAAAATTAATTGAAGTAATTTTATGCAACATGTGCATATAATGTGAGTTTCATCTTGTTTTTTATTTGATCATGTTTCTGTAGCAGTTTTATCTATAGAGAACGCAGTTCAATCCTTTGCCATCCATATGGGATTTCCTCCCCCTCAAACGCTTGTGGAGGTTCAAAATTCAAAATTGAAGATTCAAGATTCGAATCAGACAGGAATACAAGGCAAACAAATTAATGAAACACCTAAATTTTGCAATATATATTGGATTGTCTCAAATTTCTTGTTACCACTTTACCGGTCAAGAAACTAAACAAGCAACAGAAGCACATGGAATCAAAACTCAAAAGGCATGATTGGTAATCAATTGCATAAACCTTACACCACGTATGGTACACAATTGCCTAGGATAATCCCACCACAAGCTACACCACTATCTTTCATGGAAATAAACATAATCAAGAATCCGATAAATAAAAGTTTCAAATGTCTATCTATCCAGTCCCAATCAGCATGCATGATCCCTAACCATTTTCAACCACGACAATCCAAAAAAGTGAAGTCTGTTCATGACAAAAGACCGAAACTTTGAATTTAGTTCCTTAGAAATGCAACAGTGGCAACACGTGATCCCACAGATCCACCAAACATGAATGTAGGATAAGTCCGAACATGATTCAGATATCGAAACGGGGGATGATCTCTGTGTGTCTCTTGGTCCTTCGTTGCACTTGGCTCTTGGGATATTGCAATGTTCCTTTGATTGAAATTTTCCACCTCTTGGACCAATTCATCTTTTGTATGGTTGCAAGATGTAATCACCTACAAACGTTATTAAAAATAAAATTGCTCAATCTACAAAGAGTAATACATGTTGCTCCAACTCTTCATTTTTCTTTAAGTACTCATATCTAACACATTTTTGGATAAGAGTACGAGAAATGACCCTCCAAACTCATAGAAAAACCTAGAAAAAGAACTTAAGATACCCGGATCAGACACATACTTGCATAAGACATATCTAAGGCCTAGTAACATAGGCGGGACTGTAAATTTCATTTAAATTAAATTCTCACACTTGGATACTAGCCTTGTCAAAGCTATACTAAGGATTGAATTTAAGAATATTTGAACTTATCCAAGTAGTCAAGAAAGCTGGAGATGAAACCTTGGCTTGAGCAAAACTAGTGATCGCAAATGGAATTTTGACTTATATTTGTATATGTACACAATTGAAATGTGAGTGGGCATGTGTATATGCACGCGTATATATATAAAGAGGTACCACTCAAGCTCGAGCTTTGATTGCAATGGATCTCATTTCACCACAGAAGTTCAAAAGATGAAATAAAATAAAACCATAAACAAGCCTGTAAGGTGCTTACTATTATTCCACCAGGGGCCAACAACTTTGAAACTGAATCCCAATACATGATCCTGAAACGAAAAAGTTCAAGAAAATCTTAGAAGGTGATCAAGTAGAAAGTGATAACAACTGTAGAAACTAGAGCTACTAAAAAAGATACAAACTAATGCATATCATATGCATAAGTGCAAATTGTATGATTCAATTCATGAGATTCTACTTGCATGGACGTGAACTTCCTGATAATCAGTTATTTGTTATATATATCGCTGTACTGAGGAAACAGCATATGAAGGGAGATATTTTAGTAGAGATGAAATCACTATTACCTTTTGATAGGCCCATCAGGATGCAAGCCAATGGCATCGAGAGTCCCCTTATCCATGACAAGTTGAAACTGTCTATCCAACTTTGTCTCAAGAATATCATCAACCTAAGGACCAAATGAAATAGCAACGGTCAAGGTGCTTAGAGAACAGTTGAGTATTAAGAGAGTGATCAATTATGTAGGAATTCAATTTCAACCCAGAATGTTTTGAATGCTCCTGTTTCTTCAGAAGAAACCTACATCTCCATCCTAATCTCTCAGACAGGTGTTCAAAGTCTCAATATCCGGTTTTCTTCACAATATGGATCTCAAATTTGTATTTTGGACTGCATAGAAGGCCCTAACTTCCCCAAGCCATTATATTTTGGTTTATAGCACCCCTCAAGAGGTTGAGAAAGTTTTAAAGATCAAACAAATATCTAAAAATAAGAATGGTTGATAAGTGCAAGGTAAGCAAATTGCCTATGGGTTCAATGGTTTCTCAGTAATAGATGCAATAAAAGCAAACTGTCATCTTAACTAAGACAATTGGATGAGGAAGTTCTAAAGATTAAACAAGAATCAAAAGTAAGAACCAAGACAATGCTGATGTATAAGCAAGTGTAAATAAATATACAAAGAATGAGAATAAAAAAATGCACACATAAAGAAACCATACAGCAATTCATTTCAAATCAGAGATAAGCACTTCAATTCATAGAACATGATAATACTAAATTCTCTTAAAGGGTGAATAAAAACAGCCTGTACTTAGATTCAGTTAGATTTCATAGAATTCCATCCATACCAGAAACTTGATGTTTGAAAATCCATCTCGATCAGCTAGGCTTCGAGCAAGGTCAATTGCTCCTTCACTATAATCAGTTCCAGTTAAATCTGTGAACCTGAATTAAAAAGTGCAGCAAATTCACCTGACCATTACCATTAAAGCAATAATAAAAAGAAAATTTTGTTTATTCACCTATAAATTTTTCTGAAAGTTTACCCAATGCCTAAATGTATAATTTAAACCTATTTAGTTCAACTACAACTATATAGATTAACCAACACTGAAGTGATACACAATAGAATAACAGAAATTGTCAAAGAATAGTTATTAACCCATACGTGTTCCAAAAAAAATAAAAGAACCATGGCAGATCCAATTTCACATTTAATACCAATGCTGATAACTAGACTCATTGAGGGACCTGATTAAAATGATACTTTAGTTTGAGGATTCAATGTGAATATTTTGAAGTTTAGGGATCAATTTAGAATTTGGCCCATTGTTTGGGACACCTGTTGCAATTAAGCCTCAAATATATACAAGCAATTATAAACGGGAAAAAAGTTCTCTAGTTATTTAAATGGTTCATTTATCAAGTTATACAGGCAGGATGGCTACATTGCCCTATTAGTTACACTACCAGAGGTTTCTTTATATATCTATATTGTTTCACAATCATAATAAAGTTTTGTCCATCTTTAGGTAAAACTGAGTCCTTTTCTTCAGGAAATATTCATTCATATCCATTATCACCTATAATATTTTGGCCAAGGCCAAGCTAAATTGAAGATCATAAGACTAAGAGCACCTCTTATCTGCTCATGTTATGACACTAGCAAAAATATGTCTTATTAAATACCAGTAGAGCAATAGCAATAACAATATGCAAGCAAACTGATTGTTTCACTTAAAGACCACAAATTATTTTTACTTGAACTGAAATTAGTAGCATAAAATACCGGAGCTACAGGCAAAGTCTTAGACTATACCCCTGCTTAGAAAGCTCCTGAAGTAGCAGACCATTTCCCGTGCCAATGTCAAGTACACTCCAGCAAGACAAATACTTTTCATCCTGTTCAACAGACTGCGGCTTGGACTCTCCAACATGATTCGGGATGTGACCTTGAGAAACATCAGTACACAAGCTTTTGGTCCAAGAAATAACAGTATCCATGACATCAGTTCCAAACCTATGGAAAGAGAGGTAAAATAGTGAAGAGATTAACTACAAGTTTTGAAATGAAATTAGCACAAATAAAAGTTTTACAATCCTTTTGCTATAAGAAAAGTTATTAAACTAGGCACAGATACCAACTCAAAGAAGGTTTCAAGTCAAAGGGTCATTGGGGCAACCATGAAAATGCATGTCAAATTAAATTCCATTTAATATATTTTTTATACACACAGATTACATGCTTATGTGATAACTGATAAAAACATTTTGGCTATTAGTACAAATATAATGCCCAACTTGAAGGCAAATTAACATAGTAAAGGTAATGCTAACCAAATTTCACCAACGTGACCATGTTCACGAAAATTGGCAAGCTCATCAAGATATGCAGCATCCCAGTAACTCTGAAGACCAAGCATTGATGTCTCTGCATCTGGTTCGTCCTTGTCGGAACTGTACGTACGATACAAATCATACAGGCAATGATTAATATAAACTATTCAACTTTTTTAGCAATGGGTTAAAATAATATTGTCCTATAATTCCACCTATTAAAACCAAATCCCGAAAATTTAACTAATAAGCCCCCATTTCATTGTCAACTTTCCTACTTGCCATAAAAAGTATAACGTGTTTTTGGATATAAAAAGGAAATAATATTCTTGAACCATTAAAAATGAAATTAGATAGAGAACAAAATCCATAATTTCTTTACATTTGCATGGAACAAATATGTTTAAATTAGTATTCCGTTATACTCATCAGCACATTTCCATAATATATGATTTTTCTTTGTAGTATTCTCTATTGCTTTATAGCTGGGGAAAGAAAAAGGCAAAAGAACCATACTAGAAGAAAAGAACTTGTTTCTTGATTGCATTTATCTATAACGATAAATAATTATATATTGAAATGTAGAACTCTTAACCTTTTGGCTGTATAGAACTAAAATTTCTATGGATTGATCATCTCAATAACTTTTCTTTTCATTTCTATAGCACTGATCCACGTATAATTTTTTGAAATAATATAAAAATCACACTAAAACAAGCCATAATTAAGGTCAAATAAACTATGAAATTTTCCAATCCAAAAGTCAAACTAAGAAAGTTAAACCAAGACAGTTAAATATTCATTTCATCTTCTCGCAAAGAAATACATACATATACATATATAAATAAATAAATAAAAGTAAGAAAGTAAGCACAGAATTCACTTTCTACAACTCGAAAGCACTTGTTTATGGACTCCCAAACTCAAAAACTAGCCAAAGATTAATATTTAAAAAAAAAGGCAAAACCGGAAGACAAATAGAATAACTAAAAGAGAAACCTGTAATCAGAAGCGGGACGGAAGTTGGCAGCGGAGGAGAGGGCTTCGGCGGCATCAGCGTGGCGCTGCTCATCATCAAGTGTGCTTCCGTAATCGCTCTTTATAGACCATGAATCTGCAGCCACCGACCTGTCGTCATCGGAAGCCGCTTCTCGACCGGTCTGCAGCTGTTGCTGCGGAAGCTGAAAATGTTGGTTAGCTTCCGGCGACTCTTCCGGTGACAATCTCATTCCTGCCATCGATTTCAAGCTATCTAACTCCAAAAAAACTGGTTAAATTTGTGAGTGAAGAAAGAAAGATGGAGACTCGATTTGTTTACGACATCGGTATCTGTTCAACGGAAGTAGAAAAAGTGTAGATATTAGGGAGATTTTTTTTCTTCAGGGTTCTTTTTGTAATTTCGTAGTTTTTATTTGTTTTATAAATAATTCTGTACAATTAGATATATGTGGAGGCGTGCATCCTCACGTCAGGCCAAAACTTTTGTGCAATGCCTCGAATCTCTCACTTTAAAAGAAAAAATAATTAAAATATGTCTGTAAATCACATCTTGATTTCTCCTTCTTTTTTTTTTTTTTTAAGATTAACACCTTGGTTAGAATTAAATGCCGAGTGGTTAAGAATTTTGTGATTTTAGTGAAGGATGAGTTCAAGGGCTTTTTTTCATCTAAATATATAAAAACTAAATTCTTTACTTAAGTAATATATGTTTAAATTTATTTATCAGAATAATATAAAATAAACAATATACTAATAAATTTAATAATTAAATTATCATAAATGGTGTGGATTTAGAATTCTAAAATAACAGATCAGATAAGATAAATATTCTCTATCAAAACTCTCAAATCACCACCAATAATGATAAATTGGATATAAATTTTTAAGTTATTGTTTAAATCATAATATTTTGGTAAATAATATTATTATTTTCATAATATTTTAGTAAAAAAAACTTGAGAATTTTGTAATTTTATGTTCGAATTCTATATGATTTTTTTAAATTTTATTTTAAGCTTAAATGTTAAAATAGTTCTTATAAAATATTTAAAAATAAATTAATTTAATTTACTCGTTAAAATACTAAATTCAATTAAATTGATTTAATTTTGAAATAATGATTTTGGTCGAAGTCGTAACGACTAAAGTGACAGTTGATGGGAAAAATAATAACATTATGATTCACGTTATGTTTCATGTGAAAAAAATTTATATTAAGGTTTAATTATTATTTTTAGTTATTTTAAGATTGTTTAATTGGCTTTTTAATTATTTTATACAGATTTAATTATTTTTTAAAATATTTAGATAAAAAATATTGAAATATTATAACAATAAATATTAAAATATTAGAAAAATTAGAAAAATTAAAAAATATTATAGAATATTATAAATATATTATGAAAAATATGAATGTATTGTAGAAAATTTAGAAATTATAGAGAATTATAAAAAAATATATATTAAGTATAAAAATTCTATTAATTATCCTAAATATATTTTAAATGAATTATGAAAAGATGAAAGTGTTATAAATAAAAAAAATAAAGTAAAGAATATCAAAACAGATATATTCTCGGCAATTTTAGTTTTTCAAGTTGTTAATAGTTTATTATATTTTCTTTTAAGCAAAACATCATGATGTATAAGACCTCAAACTTTCAATATACAAGTGATACGGGAGTTCACAATTCGGTTAAAATTGAGTTAATTGACTGAACTGATCTAATTCGGTTAATTGGTCAGTGGTCGAATTTAGTTCAATCGGAGGTCGGTTAATGAAATTTTAGAATTTTGATTATTGGTTAATTAGGTTTGAATTTGGATAATTAACTGAATTAACCAATTAATCGAAATATTTGTTATTTACGAGACTTATGTAGTGTTTTGTTGTTAACTTTCAAGACTTATGTAGTATTTCTAATGTCTTATATGTTGTTTTCACCTCCATTTAAAGTTTTTTGAACTATTAAATAAAAGAAAATGAACCTTTCATTTTTAGCAAAAAAAAAAATCAAGATTCACCACTAGATATGTTAAGGGTCTGCTCTGATACCAATTATTGCTACATTAAGATGCTTATTTTATTAACACAACAAGTGCAATGAAAGTGCTAGATTGCAATGGCCATTACGGCTTGACACTGTGAAACCGTGTAAACAAAAAACCAAATAACACTAATGATTTGTTTATGCAATTCGGTTTCTCTACATCTGTAGAGCCTATCTCAATGAGAAATTCCACTATCCTTATTCAACAAAATAACAAGTGACTCACACTCTATCACTCTTCAAACCTAGAGACTTCACCTTTATACTTAAAGACTAGAACTCTTACCTCAAAATCCTTTCTTTGAGAACTTAGGCAGTAAACACTCGCAACAATGTTTATAATACAAACTTTGCACTCTCTCACGAAAATAGTTTCTCAATGAACAAATTCAAGTGCTCCCAATAAACTTTCTTACAAAACATAGACAAGCCTTACAACATATATTCAATTTGGCTTGCTAACATAAAATCTAAACGAATACAATGTAACTCCTTGAAAATATCTACTACAATCACAATAATCAAAGTACAATCAGTTGAATAATCTTATTTACAAAAGAACTACATAGTCTTCATTAGTCTTCCATGTTATTCACTTGAATCTAATCTAATTTTCAAATGTCAATGATTAGTTTTCCATAAATGGACCATAATATCTTTAATAAAATAACACATAACCAGGTCTAAAGATTTTATTCTTTAAATTGCCAAATCAAATAAGGCAAGTATTAGAACTACCTTAGTGATAGTCTATAGTTTGCACTACTAATACCACTCACCAATTATCAGCTTATCTTGCCTCAAAAGATATAACCTCTTATTTATATACATAAGGCTTTTAGAATACAACTAAGATCGCTTCATATCCATTGATAAAAGAAACCAAGTAACAAATAGTTTAGGATAAAATTTTAAAAGTCAAAATTTGTCATCTTGTAAGTGTTGAGGACTAAATTTATTGATTTATTAGAATTTGAACTAAAATGATAAATTTTGTAGACAATGAAAGCTAAATTTGTTGAATTATTTATATTTAGATTAAATTGATAGAATGTATAAACAATAAAGAGTTAAAATTTTTATTAGATCAATAAAAAAAACCCAAGTCAACTTCCATCACTCACCTAATAATAACTTTCTATCACTATGCGAGAATAACTAAAATATTTAATTTCAAAATGACAAAATAAAAATAATTATATTTAAATAATCAAAATAGATGCAAGTAAATAGTTTAATGATACCTTCCCCTCTATTTTAATTCGAAACCAAGGGGCTCGAATGAGGAAATTGTTTACGGACGGGTCTGTCGGGCTGAACGCTGTCCAGCCCATGAACAAGCCTACGGTGCGCAGGCGGGAAAAAACTCACCCATCCGCAACCGCTACACTCTCGAAAACCCCCCAAATCAACCTCTCGTGAAAACTCTCCCTTCTCCTCCGCGCCAAACGCTGCCAATGTCATCTCAAGGGACGGCCACCGCCACCAAAACAGTGGCGCTAGACTCCACCCAACTATACCTCACTGCCATAGACTCCTCCGATTCCACCCTTTCTTTTCCTCCTATTCCTTCCTCTTTCCCTCCCTCTAAACTCATTCCCAATACCCGATTCCTTGTCGACTCCTTCCGCCACTCCACCACCACGTTCTCCGCCGCCTACTTCCTCTCCCACTTCCACTCCGACCACTACTCCGGCCTCTCCCCTTCCTGGTCCAAAGGCATCATCTTTTGTTCCCACCTCACTTCCCTCCTCCTCATCCAAACCCTTAAAATCCCGCCTCATTTTGTCTTCCCTTTACCTCTAAACGACCCCGTTGTGGTAGATGGCTGCGAGGTCATTCTCGTTGACGCCAATCATTGCCCCGGTGCTGTCCAGTTCTTATTCAAAGTTCCCACAAAAAATGGGAGCTTTGAAAGGTATGTTCACACGGGTGATTGTCGTTACTGTAATTCGATGAAGTTGAATAGTTATTTGAATGATTTTGTTGGTTGTGATGCGATTTTTTTAGATACTACTTATTGTAATCCAAAATTCGTGTTTCCTTCTCAAGAAGAATCGGTTGATTATGTAGTTAGTGTGGTAGATAGGATAGGAAAGGAATTTAAAGAAAAAAAGGTTTTGTTTCTTGTTGCCACTTATGTTGTTGGAAAAGAGAAGATTTTGGTTGAGGTCGCGAGGCGATGTAAGAGGAAGATATTTGTTGATGGGAGGAAAATGGAGATTTTAAATGTTTTGGGGTATGGGGGTGATAAAGTTTTCACGGTAGATGAGAGTGAGAGTAATGTTCATGTAGTTGGTTGGAATGTATTAGGCGAGACTTGGCCCTATTTTCGGCCGAATTTTGTGAGAATAAAAGAGATTATGGAGGAAAAAGGGTATGAGAAGATTGTTGGTTTTGTGCCGACTGGGTGGACTTATGAAATTAAACGGAATAAATTTGCAGTGAGGTCAAAAGATTCAATCGAGATACATCTAGTCCCTTACAGTGAGCATTCTAATTATGATGAGCTTAGAGAATATGTGAAGTTTTTGAAACCAAAGAAGGTTATTCCTACTGTTGGTATGGACATTGAGAAGCTTGACAGTAAGCATGCTGATAAGTTGAGAAGGCACTTTGCTGGTCTGGTTGATGAAATGGCAAATAAAAAGGACTTCCTGATGGGTTTTCATCGTGGCAATTATGGGAGTGTAGAAAAAGTCGAAATGGATGCTAGTCCTGACTTGAATGAGGACAAGGACATGGAGAGAAAGCAAAATATATTGGAAATGAAATCTGTTGAGAGTAAAAATGCAGATATTACTTTGAATGGTTCATCTCCTGTGCAGAAACCTGGTTTACAAGATTCAGCTATACTGAGTGAGGAGGAAAGAGAGAGAATCATTGAGGAATTAGGTGACTCTTTGCCCAGATGGGTGACCAGGGACCAGAAATTAAATTTGATCAGCAGCTCAAGATGGAATGTTGTTGAAGCAGTTTCTAATTTTTATGAACATGAAAATGAGTTATACGAGCAAATCTCTGCTTTTAGAACTTCTGATTCTGCCTCTGCTGCTCAGGCAGGTTCATCTGACAACTCTGTCTCACCTTTGAATTCAGGGCCCTTTAGAAGTAGCAGTCATGAAAGTTTAATCAGTCATTTAAGTCAAGCCAGCAAGCCTTCTAGTTTTAAACTGTCAGTTCGGAGTAACATATCTCCTGGTAAAAGGAAGAAAAATACTGAGAACAAGTCAAATAAGAAAGTAAAAAGCAACTCAAAACTGGAATCTACTGGGTCAAAGCAACATATGATAACTAGCTTCTTCGGTAAAGTTTTGGTTGATGACTCTAAAGGTGGTGGGACTGGCTTGAAAATTGAGGAATGCCCTAAAGATGAAATCACTTTGCCTGGTGACTTGACTAAATCATATACAGAGAAAATAGATCAGTTTATTCAGATAATAAATGGCAATGAATCGTCAAGAAATTATGTGGCCACCTTACTTGAGAAGACCCAAGGAGATATCAACAGGGCACTGGATATATATTATAGTAATCCTGAAGTGAACCATGATGGGAATACGGAAAATATTGTAGTTTCCAGCAAATCAGCTCAGGTCTGGAGCTGTAGTAATAATTGCCCTGTTAGCAAGAATGAACATGCACTGGAGGAGTCAAGATCTATTCCGGATTCATCTTTGCGAGGACAACCAGTGGAAAATGTTGACGTAACTCTTGTATCATTGCCTCCTGATAAATATAAACCCATTGAGCATGGTTGGTGTCAAGAAGTTGTTTTCATTTGCCATTTTCTTAATACTATATCTTGAAATTCTTCTAATTCTGTAGTATGGTAGCATCTATTTAGAAGTTATTTTATTGTTTTTAAATGCTAGGCATTTTTCTTTGAGTTATATTCCTGTTGCATCTTTGGTGTCTCTTTATTTTTGGGGCAAGTTCATAGAACTTCTCAGAATCTCATCTTATTCACAAAATTTTAAAACTCCTACTGAGATGTCTGTGCAGCATGCTGGAGGTCTGACCAGCCTGCTCCATATGTCCATCTTGCACGGACTTTTGACCTTGTTGGCAGTCAAAGGGGCAAGATCAAAGCTACTTCTATGCTTTGCAATATGTTTAGGAGGTTGGTAAGATTGTATCTTATTATTTTGTGTATATCTCTTGGTTGTGAAATCAAAGCTTGCATTGCTTTACTTATAACTGAATGCCAGCCCCTTTTCCTTGACATCTTCTTTCAACCAGTTTGCTGGCCTTGTCCCCCGAGGATGTGCTTCCTGCTGTGTATCTGTGCACCAACAAAATCGCCGCTGATCATGAAAATATTGTTAGTCTACTTTTCCAGTTCTCCTGTCTGTATCTTCCTTTTGTTGTTTCACACAGTAGTTGATTCTTACTCTCTATTCCTTAAAAGATAATTTCCCCTTTAGATTGTATATTGAGGTTGCTTAACAAATAAGAAACAGAATATCAATAGAGATTAGCTGAAAAGGAAAAGATGCATTCATGCTGTAGTAATGATGCAGGAATTGAATATTGGTGGTAGTTTGGTTACATCTGCACTGGAAGAAGCTTGTGGGACTAACCGTTCAAAAATAAGGGATATGTACAATGACATGGGTGATCTTGGTAGAAGCAGATAATTCCATTCAAAAATTTCCATTTTCTGTTAGTCTTTTTCATCCATAATTTTTGGCATCTTCTTACCACCTTTTTTTGGTCTAAGGTGATGTTGCACAAGCATGCCGACAAACCCAAACTTTACTTGCTCCTCCACGACCACTATTAATTAGGGATGTATATTCTGTGCTTCGGAAGATAAGGTATGATCAGCCCAGTATTGATCCTGCAGCAACACATGATTATAAAATTATTGAAATATTGAATCCATTACTAGATACTGATCTGTTTCCAGAGATGTAGGAAAGTATGAGTGTCATAAGAATTTGCAGTTCTTAGAACTCGAAGTAATTGGTTAATGCCTAGGTTTTGCTGGTAAGAAATTCACTGAGAACTTGTACAATATTTCTTTCTTCATAAGATTAAGAACTGATTTCTCATTTACTTGATAGATTAGAAGCAGAATGTTAATACCACTTCGTTGATGATAAGACAAAAGATTGTGTCCCCAGTGATCTCATGTTCTATATTTTGCTATAAAATACCTAATGGTTTGGATGGTTATTCATGGTCACTTGAGTGCCAGATGCATACGATTGTGCCTATAGATTCTTGCACTAAAACAAGCCTTTGCTATAGGTTCTCTTTATTTCTTATTTCCGAATAAGAGAAACTCAGTTCATTTTTTCCATGTATTAGTGTCCATTTGGTATGATTTTAAAATTTGAGAAATATGCGTATCATTTTGTTTTGTATTATTTTAATCTTTGTCATGTATATTCTCTTTTTCCCATTTTCCTCATATAGCATTTATCAGTGTACAAACAGGCAGTGGCAGCACCATGCGGAAGAAAAACCTTATCGTGAATCTTATACGTTCATGTAGAGAGAAAGAGATGAAGTTTCTAGTGAGAACTTTGGTAAGATTTGAAAAATGATATTTCTTGTATGCATCTTATGTAGGTGATTCTTGATTTTATTTTTGTAATTATCTGGTATGCAACAGTATGAAAAGAGCAGAAGGTTAATATTTTATTTTTGATAGGTGATATCTTTTCTGAAACATGGATAGTGAGTTTCTTTATTATCATATTAGAGTTTAGCACATTTGACAAGATCTTATCATATTAATATTTCCCCAATTGATGCTTCTTTCGTAGTAGATGTGATCAAGGCAAACACTATCTTGTGCTGTTATTTTTTACTGCTCATTGTCTTGACTGCTATCAATCTTCACGTGCCCGATAATAAAATTTTTTAGCAATTTTCGTTGAGGCATGTTAAGATTTTTGAATTTGTGCATTTGTTGTAGACTTCATGAATGTGAATGAAGGATTCCTTGTGGCACAGTTCTTAATTTGGTGTACAAGCATTGACTTGCTCTGCAATGTCTTCTGTTTTGAAATTATGGCACACACAGGTCAGGAATTTGAGAATAGGAGCAATGATGAAAACTGTTCTTCCTGCTTTGGCTCAAGCAGTTGTCATGAATTCCTCTCGTGATCTTTGTCATGAAGGGACAGCAGATTGTCTAAAAGAAAAGCTCCAGGTTTGATACAAATCATAAGCTATAATTTTTTTTTTCTTTTTTGAAGAGTATGAAATAGTAGATCTCTTTATGAAGACTTGATGTTTACATCATGCCACCATGGGTAAGAAGTATTAAAGCAATGAGTGGATTAACTTTTAACCTCCCACCGCCACCCCCCCCCCCCAAAAAAAAGAAAAAAAGAAAAAGGGGGGTGTTAAGTGGTGAATATTTTGATGTTTGTGTTAGTTTGATCTAATTTCTGTTTAGGTCATACTACCAAAGGTATCTATTAGATTTATCTACATGCATAATGCTATTTTCAACACCGCTTGTTTTCTGTGCAAGTGATTATTTGTTTCTGTTTGTGATTTGATCTTTTGGTTACTTGTCAGGAACTTTCTACTGCAGTAACCGAAGCATATAATGTACTTCCAAATTTGGTAAGTGGCTATACATTTTATATCAAAGTTTTTCAACTTTATGTTTTTCTTCTATTTCTTTTAAGTTCCTGATTTTCCTTACCCACTTTTGAGATTTTTATATATAATATGTGTGATAGCTTTTCTTTAATGTAATTATATATACGTTAATTTGCTCTTGATATCTTTTTTTTCTTATAAATTATAAATTTGAGTCTGTTTCATTTGCTTTATAACATATTGCACATGCCAGTTTGTTTCCTTTCCTTCTCTCCATTCTTCTGGAAGCAGCATAAGATAGAATATGTTTGTTTTGGTACATTTACGCTGATGATGCTTTGTGGATAGGATTTGCTTATTCCTTCACTAATGAAGGAAGGTATTGCATTTTCATCATCAACCTTGTCAATGGTTCCGGGAATACCTATTAAACCCATGCTTGCAAAGTATGTATACATGTCACTCTTTTGTATCTTTCTTGTATATCAAATTGTACTAATGCTGTTGCCTATGGGTGGTATTATTCTCCATGATTGTAGAATTACCAATGGGGTTCCAGAAGTACTGAAGCTTTTTCAAAACAAAGCTTTTACATGTGAATATAAGTAAGCTCTTTTCTCTCCCTCTCCGTGTGGATCATGCACATTTCCTCTAGTTTAAAATTGTATTCTTTGCTATTTTGGGATATTGCAAGGAACAACTGTGAAGCTTTCATGCCTCCCTAGTATACCACCATATTCTTTTGTTTCACTCAATGTGGTTGAGTTTTTTCTTGAATCACATTAGTTGGATAACTGATGCGAAGGCAGGTCTTGGAATTTTCTACTTTCCTTCCGCATCTATTAGTTTTATTATATGTTAGGTATGATTGAGTGGTTTCCCTGTGCATGTAATTTTCAGATATGATGGTCAGCGTGTCCAGATTCACAAATTGGCTAATGGAGCGGTGCGTGTCTTTTCACGAAATGGGGATGAAACAACATTAAGATTTCCAGATTTAATTAATACAATTAAAGAATCTGCTAAGCCTGCTGCCCAGACTTTCATATTGGATGCTGAGGTGAGATTGTCTAATGGCAACTTGCCTTTTACTTCTTTGAGATTTGCTTCTTTGTTATTATTATTATTGTTGTTGTTGTTGTTGTTGTTGTTTTTGGTTATTCTTGCAAAATTAACTGAGCTGTGGAATATCTTAGATGGAACATACCCTTATGTTTGCCAATTCTGTTTATCGTTGTGGCTTCAGGTAGTTGCAATCGATAGGAAGAATGGTCAGAAGCTGATGTCCTTCCAAGAATTATCTTCAAGAGAAAGAGGGAGCAAAGATTCTTTGATCACAGTGGACAAAATAAAGGTTCACTTTATTTTCACTTTGTAATATTACATAATTAGATTTACTATTTTTGTGGAAGTTTGATGATGCAAGCATCAAGCATTGAAGCGAATTGAAAGTAATCTTATGACATGAAGGATCTGCATAGCTGTTTCACTTATTGTTATATAAGATACCTATTTCCCTTGTGCTTTCCTAACTGATGTTAGGGGCCCTTTGAATATAGAGTTTTCACGTTCACTCATCTTCTCTTATAAGTTCAACTTTTATTTCCTGTATCCTAAAGTTAAATTTGGAGGTTTCTTTCTAATATCGTTGTACCTTGCAGGTTAATATTTGCGTATTTGTGTTTGACATCATGTTTGCTAATGGAGAGCAGTAAATATCTTGAACCCTCTCTTGGAATTGTTCTGAGTTTCTTTTATTGACATATATCTATATAGATATATAGACTAAAAAATTGAGGACAAGTTATAGGAGGAGTGTTTTCTGATTCTATGAACCAAAAAACAGGAGCTTTCCCATGAGCAATAGTAATGAATCAAACTTTGCAAGGAATTAGTATATTGAATAAGAACAGAATATTCATTCTCAGTTTTATATCTTTCCTCACTGCCTCTTGCATTCACAACATGCATTTGCAGAAGTGCATGCTAGAAATTCATCTCTGTTACTTGAACTTGGGTGTGGATGTTGGATATGGGTATTTGTCCTACATTGGTATGTTCAATTTTATCCAAGTTTTTTATGTATCTGGAGGATCCTTAAAAGGTCATATCCCTATACCTATGTCTAGATATGCATCAGATAAGGGTGTTGGACATGGGTACTTCAGCAATGATGAAGAATTGGAGTAACATAGAAATTCATTAAATGACGGAAATTTGGCTAGTGATTTTTTGCCTTCAAAGTGTGCATTCATTTAAGACATTATATTTCTGTCATCATGATGAATTCACTTGACCACAACCAAGTTTCCTTGTTGATAAAGAACTTTTGAATGAACTTCTAATTACCCCAATAGGTTGCCACGTTTCCGATGCGGTATAGATTTTGTGCTTTCAACTGCTTTTCAATCTACTTCATTTAAATTAAATGACTTGAGTGCCATATCTCTCTCTGCATAATTTAAAATGGACTTTATGCTGCTCTGGCTTGTTCCTTCACTAGAGGACCTTGCAAATGCTATTGAGAGTCCTTGTGACACATAGGGATTTATGAGCAATTAGTATAAGAGTTTTATCACTGCTTGTAGATTCCTTTCTGATGTGATAGAGACTGGTCAGTGCAATTGAAATATTATCCCCGCATTTACTTCTGTGTTTTAAGTGAGAAAACTGAAGAGTTAGTTGACAGTATTACCATTAATTTTATTAAAGGGGAAAGATTATGAGCAACTGAAGCATAAGTTCTGGAAACCTATGTTACTACTACTCTTCATTTTTCTTAAGTATCCGTGTTCAACACTCATGCCCAATGTTTATTTGGACTGGGTATTGGCATATAACCCTCCAAGGACCGTCCAAATACATAGAATAACTTAAATAGATTGAACATCCCCGTGTGTGATGCATACGTGTATCCAACACTCACATTTTAGTCTGAGTAACATAGCTAGTAACCTAAGTATTCGCTCACTTCTGTTACATGCAGAAAGTCATACGATTTTATCAACATATACTGTTGTATCATGTATGTCAATCACCTAAATCTGGCTATTGTTATAGTTAAGCATTTTTTTTCTAGAACAAAAGACTAGAGTGTAGATCTTCATGTAGCTGTAAATCGTGTCTGAAAATAAATCTTAAATTACAAATAGTTGTCCCTCTTATTTTTGCTGCTGCTTTCTTATTTTTCATTAAAATTTTAAAAAAAAAATGATATAATTTCCATTACAGGCTGCTAGGTGTTCCTCTACGCCAAAGAAGGAAATGTATGCCTTTCCCCTCCCACAATTTTTTCTTTTTCAGGTTAATTTATTTCGAAGTCCCTCTTATCAAACTCTTGTGAGTTGTAACTTTGATCTTTTCTCTCATGCTAAAAAACTTTAGGTTTGAAGGATTTGTTTCATGATGAGAAGTTGGGTCATTTTGAATATGCAAAAGAAATCACAGTAAGTCCTCTCTGCTTTCCTTGTTTACAGAATACAATTTTTTAGTTATTAGCTTGGACGTCAATGTCAGATATTTGTCCTGTCTCTGACACAGGTATATTTATTTACTTATTTCAAATTTCTTTTATGTCTTTGGAGGGTACTTGAAAGGTTATACCTCCTCACATATACAAATATATGTCAGACATGGATACTTCAAGAAAAATGTATCAGAGCAACATAGGACTGATTGGTATTGTTTATGATTTCTTGCTAAATAGGTGGAAGCAGATGATGCTTGTTTGACCAGTCAGGCCACATTTACTCAGATAAGCTCTTTTCTCGAAGATGCATTGCAGTTCTCATGTGAAGGAATTATGGTTAAAGCCTTAGATACTGATGCTGGATACCTTCCGTCAAAACGTAGTGATACATGGTTAAAGGTTTTGTGATTACTGGAACATTTTAATCATTTAACTGCTCAGAAGTAGGAAGAGAGCTAAATATTGAATCCGATTGCTTGGTGTTCTCTCTTAGGTGAAGCGAGACTATGTGGAAGGATTAAGCGACTCCCTTGATTTAGTCCCAATTGGTGCTTGGCATGGCAATGGAAGAAAAGCGGGATGGTAATGATTGACCCTATGTATATGTATATGCATATGTAACATGCCCAACGGATATTTGATGTTGTGCACATCTGCGATAAGTGTTGTCAAGGTGTGCACCTAGGCACACCTATGCCTTGTGCCTTATCACTAGACAACAAAAGCACCTCGTATCGTTTTGGGTGAGGTGCATTTGATCGGATGCATGCCTGAGTTTTGTGCCTTAGCACTAGACAACAAAAGCACCTCATACCTTTTGGGCAAGTTGCATTTGATCAGACATGCCTATGCCTTGCGCCTTGGCAGTCGACAAAAGCCCCTTGGACCCTTTGTTGCATTTGATCAGGCCTATGTCTTTGCCTTGCATCCTTGACAATGCTGTTTGGCATGCTTGCCTACATGGCTTTCAGGGGCTTAGTGTTGACACTTAGAAGTTACTAGGAAAGAAGAAACTGCAAAAAGAGATATAGTTCCATTGATCAAATACCATCCCCTCCTAAACCCACTAGGATGGAATTGCATATGCAAAACAAATTAGCAAGTAGGTAAATGACTGATAGGCATCAAGAAAAAATATATAAGCTCCTAGAGACGCTTGGAATCATCTGAACATTGACCTAATAGATTCAGTGTGCTGAAATGATTCTGGTGACACTGGAAAACGTAAATTTTTATATCACTCGATAAATAGCCTGTGATCTAAGAGACCTGATGTTTTAACAGCTGCGATGTATAGCAAGCATGTAGAATTGAATTCAAGTGAAAGAGGAGTGATTTGCATTTTATGAAGTATGTTCATATATTATCTAAGAAAATGTTATAGATGATTGAAATCAAACACTGAATTTCGTTGCCACAGGCTCTCAATGTGAATCCTTTCTGTTCTAATTCATACTTTTATGTATGTTACGTGTTTCTCGCAGGTACAGCCCCTTCCTCATGGCATGCTACAACCCAGACACTGAAGATTTTCAAAGTGTATGCCGTGTTATGTCTGGATTCTCTGATTCATTTTACAAAGAGGTAAAGTGGGATGTTGATGATGTTTGTAATTTAGAAGGTGCACTTTTTCTTCATTTCAAGCACTGAACTTAAACTTAGACATGGTTATGTTTTATATGAAAATAATTTTTATTCTGAACTTAAGATATTTTCGATGTAGGCTTAGTTAAGATTGCAACAATGAGCTCATCTGTTTTGCAACTTACTGGAGTACATTTGATTCAGTTCTCTAACGGTAGAGTAGTGAGAATGGCTCTGAGATTTGATGTAATGGGCATAATACTGTTAAATAGTGTACTTGTTTCTTGTTCAAATCACTGTTTTTGATAATCCCTTCAAGAAACCAGACATGACTTTTCCTGTTTCTTTTCACGGATCCTACCATTATTAACCTATGTTATGTTACTTAGACTAGGAAGCAAGTGTTGAGTATTAATCTGCGTCTGACATGGGTACGTTTAAATTTTTTTTATCCAAGTTTTTCCATATATTTGGTGGATTGTATTCCTATACCCATGTTGGATATGCGTTGGACAGGTGTAGTGGAGAAAATTGAAGAGTTGGAGCAATATATCTAGTAAAACATTGCCCTGCGCATACAAGTTTCAAGTTTTCATGTTTTCATCTTGTTCGTGTAACCCTAAACTTCGTAAGTTATGCTAAAAGAGTTACTTGGTTTTCTTTATTGAACTCAGATGAAAGAGTTCTTTTCGGGGGATAGGATCTTAGCCAAAAAGCCAGCTTACTATCAAACAGCTGAGGTGCCTGATATGTGGTTCTCTCCAGAACTTATTTGGGAAATAAGAGGTGCAGACTTCACTGTATCACCGGTTCATCAGGCTGCGATAGGGTTAGTTCATCCGTCGCGTGGCATCTCAATAAGGTTTCCTAGGTTCATTCGCTTGGTTACAGATCGAAACCCTGAGGAATGTAGCACGGCAGCAGACGTAGCTGAAATGTTTCATTCGCAGACTCGAAAGATGGATGTGACGGCCCAACAATGACAACTGTTTTCGGGTTTGTGTATATATGTTTTCCTTCCTAGTTCTAGTATTTGCTTGTGTTTATAATCCTAAAGTATAGCTTATAGTGTAAGAATTATACTCAATTAATTAGTATAAAAGAAATATAAATTTCATACTCGTCTTCAAGTTTGATGGTTTATAAGATTATTTATAAGGCCGAGCTTGAGTTTGATTTGACATTAACACTACTTAAATTAAGTGATTACACTTGCAAGCTAGTAAAGTCCAGTATATATTAAACCTTTTTTAAGGCTTACATTTGATATTTTAGGCAGTCATATAACTCTATAGACAAGATAAATTATTCTATAAAAAAAACACAAATAATTATTTAAAACGCTTCTAAATCTTTAAACACATTGTATTAATCTTGTTTAAGAACGTCATTCAAGCATCAAAAGACAAATCAAACATTGTAAACGAACAAGAAGCAAAAAGAGCAAAAATTCAAAGCACACTGCCCCATAAGGTTGGGATCCGAACATGATCGCATGAGTATCTTGGACTGAGAAGTTAGACACCATTTTTAAAGCCATCATATAATCAACCTTACTTTGTTAGTGATATCAATTGTTCTTGCAATGAATTGAAACCCAAAACCAAACAAAGAAATAGAGCTGAAAAAACCAACATAAAGCTTCCAAAAGCAAAGCAAAATTCTTTTGCTTTATCGAAAGCATTAGATTTGCATCAAAATGGTTCGAGTTCGAAATTTATATCCATAATTAGTTCTTAAAAACTTTTTTCTTTCTTCATTATTTCTTGAACATTTGAGAATAAAATAACTATATAAAAAGATTAAGAGAAAACAAAAGAAAATGATCAATTCGCAAATAAAAAAAAACTCCAAAACAATTTCAAAGATAAAAAAAAATAAGCACACAAAGTTGAAACCTTATTTTTTTGAAAAAAACTTTGGATAGAAAAGAAAAAAAAACACTAAAATATATTAATAATTATGTTATAAATTTCAATGTATTTATATATTCATGTAATATTTAGCATTATATTTTAATTATTATTTACATAGATGGCATCCTCCATCTTGTTTTTAATCTTTCATACGTTCCAAACTCCCGCCAAATTTGATAACCCGCTTTTCACCATACACCTTTGGACAGCTTTCCCACTTGCCCTAAATAAATAAATAATTAATTAATTACTTTTTTTGATACAAAAAAAAAAAACTTATTTTATTTTGCCCCCAAATCACCATTTCCATTATTTTCCCTCCTTTTATTTCTTCTTCCGAACTCCATCCATCCATCCATCCATCAATTCCAATTTTATTTTAAGTTCATTTCAAGCTCCAAATCCCCAAAATCTCAAAACCCCCCACTGATTTTTTTTATTTAAAATTTTCCTAAAACCAGTTCTTCACGCCGTTGATTCTTTTTTTTCTTTTAATATTCTGAACTTTCTGGCTTTTATTTGTTTATTTTGCTTTAGGTTTTTCTTTGAAGTTCGATGAATTTTCGAGAAGCTAGGGTTTGGATTAATCGGCTAGAAATTACTCTAATTTTTCTTTGAATCGAGACAATGAGTGCCGTCAACATTACTAATGTTACCGTTTTGGATAACCCAGCTTCCTTCTTGTCTGCTTTTCAGTTCGAGATTTCCTACGAGTGTTTGACTCCTCTTAAAGATGGTACCTTTCTTTCTGAACACCTTTTTTTTTGTGGTTTGAATACTTTTAAGATTTCATTTGTTGTTTTTAAGTTCCCTCTTTTTTAGGTTTAGGGTTTGCTTGAGGTCAAGGCTATGATATTTTGTTTTGTGTTTTTCCCTCTTTGATTAATGGTAAAATGTTAGGACAAGAAGAAAAAAGATTTAATATGCTTGAATAAGGTTATTTAGTTAATTGGTGGTACAATTGTGGGTTTAGGGTTTGGGTCAGGCATAAATTGATCTTCACTTGCAAGTTTTGATTGCATATATTGGTTTTACGAGTTTATATCGTATGTTTTATTTTTTAAAGAATGAAACAAAGAAGTGGGAATTTGGTGTATTTTCTTTTCTGTAGAAAGTTAAGCTTTTTGTTAGATGGAAAATATATTTAGCTTTCCTTGTTTTGAAGAAGATAAGAAAGAAGAATCTTTGTTTTACATTGTAAAGCAAATTTCCTTTTAGTCAATGAAGCTTCCTTTTATGTTTGCTTAATTTGATTGTCTAGTTAATTGGCTTCGGCATTTTGCCCTTTGATTTCCAGTGGAAGGCCATTGGATGACCCTATAAGAATACCCTAAAGGGAAGAGGTACAGAATTTTAGCATTCTAGGGATACATTTATGTGTATTTTGATACAATTTATGCTAGAACCTAAGGTATTGATAACGGATTTACATGGAATGGGTTGCTAATAGTCAACTTGCACAAAAGCATTCTAAAGTTTCTAGAACAAGGAAATATGTGGAATGCCAATTTTGTGTAGAAGAGCAGCTTTTCGGCTCGGACACCTGTTTTTGTATGTTTTAGTTGTGAATGTTGCCTGGACTTGGAAATTGAGTTTAAGACATGGATATATTTCTATCATGGTTGCTTCTGTTTTACGTTTGTCTGACATTGAAGACAATAACTCTAAATTTATTTTATCATTCATGGATGGATTATGTAAGTGTTTGTATTAATCTAATATAAGACTTTACCACCCATACATGATTACTGAGTTATACTATGTTTTTCTTGACATCATGTTTTTTTCGAGATTAAAATATATTCATGTTTTATTGGGTTGCAGATTTGGAATGGAAACTTATCTACGTCGGATCTGCAGAAGATGAGACTTACGATCAACTACTGGAGAGTGTACTTGTTGGACCTGTCAATGTTGGAAATTACCGTTTTGTACTACAGGCAATCTCAACCAACTCAGTTTTAGTTGTGGATTTGATGTATTTGTTTTAACTTCTTACCTTTGTACTTGAATGTGTCACAGGCAGACCCACCGGACCCATCAAGGATCCGTGAAGAAGATATTATAGGTGTCACAGTGCTTCTCCTGACTTGTTCATATCTTGGCCAAGAGTTTATCCGAGTCGGCTACTATGTTAACAATGATTATGATGATGAGCAGCTTAGAGAGGAGCCTCCCCCAAAGGTCTTGATTGAGAAAGTCCAAAGAAATATTCTATCTGATAAGCCCAGGGTGACAAAGTTCCCCATAAATTTCCACCCTGAGAATGGTGGAAACGAAGAACCCCCTCCATCCGATCAACCTGTTGAAAATGACGGAAACGAGGAAGTTCCTGCTTCACCAAATCAAAAAGAGGAGCAGGATCCTTAAAGTTTCTCATTTACAGACATGGCTGTTATTCAAGATAGATAACCCGGTAACTATTTTGTGGATTGAACTTGAAATATGAACCACAGTTTGACAAGGGACTAAGATGCATAATGAAGTAATGATTCAGAAATGCTGGGTTTGATTTGGTTGTTTTTGTTTGTTAGAATTTACTGTTTCACTATGATGATTTGCTTAGGCACTGGAAAAAGTTACAATTGAATTTCCAAGTTTGTAATATGTTTCTAAAAGGAATTTTAGTTTCATTTTTCTTTAGCTTTACCATTTGCCTTTTCTGCCTTGCCCTTACAGGCATTGCGGTTTTGTTGTTACGGGCTGTCGTCGTAAGAACTTAAATTTGGGTTTAAAGTGAGCTTCATGTGATTATATTTTGCTACATATTATTATTTTACTACTCAAACTCGAGTGAATTGCGAAGGAAAATTACTGCTGTATATGTGGAATTCTATCAACGTTGTTATTGTATTGCACATTGTTTGTAAGTGATTGGTACCTGCATTGGAATTATGGTCATCTTCTATGGAGTTTTAGGTGAATTTGTTGATCACAGCAAAGCAAGAGGAGCTCAAGTGTGTTATCTGAATGTGAAGCTCTGGTCACTGAGTAATGAGAACCGGTTTGATTTTGACCATGGTCATGCATGTGGGTCACCTGGGGTTTTAGCAGGTAAAGCACAAAACTCAACTTAGTTGAAGAGGCCTTGCTCAATGGATGACTATGATGACGAGGTAGTGAGAGACAATAACCATGTCCATATCCTGCTCAACATTGGTTACCTTTGCAGAATTTGGTGTTAGATCACTTCTGGGACTGTATTTGCTGGTCAGATATCTATTAAGTTGTGTGGATTCAATTAAAGAGTATTTTGAGAATTGGTATTTATTTTTTAAATTATTATTCTAATATTCGAATACAAATATAATTGGCACCCAAATATCCAAATAAAGAAAAGAAAATATTGGTTTTGCTATCACCTCATTATTGACCGCTGCAAAAGCTTTGTCCGGGGAAAACTTTATGTATATAGCCACCAACACACCGGCAATGACAGGACCATTGATTTTTTTTTTATGGCCAATATTTGTCTATCGATATTATCTACATTTTTTTAAATAGTTTTCATTTTAATTACTTAAATAAAAACTTTCAATTTAATTACTATTTTTATGATGATTTATCGGGTTTAATCACTTATTCATTTTCTCATTAATTGAGGCTGATGTGACGTGACATATTCGGTTGGTATAATCACTCTTAGTTGCATAATAGTTTCCATATAATTATATAAAATTTTTAAATCCATTTCTCTCCTATTTTTACTGTGTTAAAATTCTAATCTCAAAATTGTTTTTTTATCAAGTTTTTTGTCTGCCTTCAGGGAAAGAGAATAGGGGAACAAAGTTGAAACTTAAACGGCTAGAAATGGAGTTACACAATGCAATCCTAGTGCTATTGGAGATTCTTTTGGTGATTTTAAACAACTGGCATTTTAATGTTGCGTAATCAGAGGATGAAGTGATAACTACAAGCAGATCAATGAAAATTCAGATTATAAATCCATGGTTGTTCTTCCCATTCACCTTCAAATACCATCCCACCAGCTCTTCCAACCATTCCCAGTCTTTCATCCCAAGCGTTGATTACAGATGTAGCACTTGATTTCAAACTCGATTGACTCCTCTTCCCATTCATTTTGATCCAATGATTGTTACAAACAAACCTTGAACACTCATAGACTAATCGACAACAACAAAATTATCAAATTAATCCTCTAAACCCTCGATTTGATTACTTTCGATTCAAACCATAAATATTTACCCTAGATATTTTGTCCAAATAAAAATTAAATAATTTTTTTAAAAAAATTAATCTTAAAAATAATAGTAATAATAATAATAAATATTATTATTTGACTTATTGATACGAATTTGAGCATAATTTTGAAAGAATCCATAAATAGGTTTAAGTAGTGCGTGATGGCGACACCCTTGGTCAAGCCAAAGAGCAAATTTGCTATATCAGAGCAGACGCCCAAATTTGAAAAGTTAAAGAAGTAGCAGATGCGACCTCCCTCAATTAACATCCGATTATACAAATTAGGTTAAAATTTAACATTTGCAATAATATTGGTTTAATTTGATTAATCCCAAATTTCTGTACTAAATCGATTAGGTCCAAATTTTAACATCTTTCATTTTTCCTTTAAATGTCTTCGTTTACTTAATCCGAGTAGTAATCTTTGATTCTGGTTTGATTTTTATTTTTTAAACAAAACCCACCAATCTAATCACTTAGATTTGACAGCATATGAATCATTTATTCATTCAAAAAGAAGATTAAGGATCTCACACAAGCATCAAAAGGCAACACAAGGAAAAGAAGCATAGAACCAAAAGTGGAGCCAAACAAGATCAAAGCCCAAACTCACACCAAAATTTCTGTTACCTTTTTTATGAAAAACTATTGATATCAGTACTTTTTAGAGCTCATAATAGAATCTCTGAGAGTTAGAGTTGAGTGCATAAGAATCTTGGATTGAAAAGCCGAAAACTATACTTAAAAGGACTGATTTTAATAAGCTTTAACCACTAGAAATTCACCCACTGTATTAACCCTGTACAAAAAGCATCAGATCAATTTGGAAGGTGGGTGGAGTCTAAAACTCATACACGTCCCATTTATGATCAACACACAAAGAAAAAGTAGAAAACAAATTCAATAAAAGAGCAAGAAACGAGTCGCAAAATATCAAGAGATACAGCTCCTCCATTCTATCCCTTTGAAAATTAGATACATACAGCTCTCTTGTCTCTACTACCACGCTACCTCTTTAAATCCAACCAAAATCCCATTTTAACACTCTAGCTCTAATGGTCTAACTTTCTTCCTTGACTACATTGTTATTTTCTTTTTTGGAAGCTACTTCGCTGTAATTTTATAATTTCTTTATAAACCATTCTCACTTCCAAAAGTTTCATCCACAACAAAAGTTCATAAAAAATAAAACAAAAGATGGCGGACTGTTTCGACGGCAATATTTTAGCAGCCAAGTCCTTTGCCCGTTTCGGCGTCACCCACATGTTTGGCGTCGTGGGTATCCCCGTTACTGGCCTTGCCAACCGTGCAGTCCAATTGGGTATCCGTTTTATTGCTTTTCACAACGAACAATCCGCTGGTTATGCGGCTTCCGCTTATGGCTACCTCACGGGCCGACCTGGTCTTCTCTTGACTGTTTCCGGGCCCGGTTGTGTCCACGGTCTGGCAGGTTTGTCCAATGCTATGATCAACACCTGGCCCATGGTCATGATCTCTGGCTCCTCCGATCAGAAGGATTTCGGCCGTGGAGATTTCCAGGAGCTTGATCAGATCGAAGCAGTGAAACCCTTTTCGAAATTCTCTGTTAAAGCCAAAGATATCAAGGAAATTCCCGATTGTGTTGCTAGGGTTTTGGATCATGCAGTTTCGGGTCGACCAGGTGGGTGTTATTTGGATTTACCGACTGATGTATTACATCAGACGATAACTGAATCCGAAGCTGAGAAATTGTTAACCGAGGTCGAGAAAGGAAGGGTTTTTGAAGCAACAAAAGCACCGCCGAGTTCTGAAATCGAAAAGGCGGTTAGTGTGTTGAGGAAGGCGGAAAGGCCATTGATTGTTTTCGGCAAAGGGGCGGCTTATGGCCGAGCTGAAGGGGAACTAAAAAAGTTGGTTGAAAGAACGGGAATCCCCTTTTTGCCAACTCCAATGGGTAAAGGGCTGGTGAACGACGATCATGAGTTGGCCGCTAGTGCTGCAAGGTCACTCGCCATTGGCAAATGTGATGTTGCATTGGTTGTTGGGGCAAGGCTCAATTGGTTATTGCACTTTGGGGAGAGTCCTAAATGGGATAAAGATGTGAAGTTCATTTTAGTGGATGTTTCTGAAGAAGAGATTAAGTTGAGAAAACCCCATTTAGGTTTAGTTGGGAATGCTAAGAAGGTTTTGGAGATGATTAATAAGGAGATTAAAGATGACCCTTTTTGTTTGGGAAAATCTCATCCTTGGGTGGAGGCTATTTCGAAGAAGGTGAAGGATAATGTGTCGAAAATGGAAGCTCAGTTGGCGAAAGATGTTGTGCCGTTTAACTTTTTGACTCCTATGAGGATTATAAGAGATGCTATTTTGGGGGTTGGGAGTCCAGCTCCGGTGGTGGTTTCAGAAGGGGCGAATACTATGGATGTTGGAAGGTCTGTGCTGGTTCAGACCGAGCCTAGGACTAGGTTGGATGCAGGGACTTGGGGGACAATGGGAGTTGGTTTAGGTTATTGCATTGCGGCTGCTGTGGCTAATCCAAAACGGCTTGTGGTTGCAGTCGAAGGGGACTCGGGATTCGGGTTCAGTGCTATGGAGGTTGAGGTATATTTTCTAATTTTTACTGTTAAATCGTCACTTGCATAATTAAATTTGTTATCTTAATTCTGAAGTCTGTTATGTTTAATGCTCTTACTCATGAAGAAATAAAATGTGAATGCTATGTTGATGATTAAGGATGATATGATTTATTTGTAGTTACTTCTTTTAGTTTCAGCAGGAGGTTTGATATTAGACTTCCTGTTGTTTATCAATCTAAATTGGCTTCAACTGACAACTGGAATATTGAACTAATTTTCTTGTTTCTATTGATGAAACTAAATCTAATGCTGCCTAAGGTAGAGATGATGGTGTTTCTTAGGGGCTATAACATCTTATCTTTGTTTCATTTCGTTGGCAAAAGACAATTTCTTGTTGATCAAGTTAGCCGAATTGTGAAAGAAAATTTTGTTAGCATCTTTAATATAATGTTGAACGGAATATGGGAACTTTTCTCAGGATTCCGTAACCATTAGTTGATTGTATCACAGTTTCTTCTACATGAGTCTCGTATTTCTTTCTCTCTGTCTCTCACACATACCCACCCACACCCGGAATCACATAAGTACGTACTTATGTGTCTTAAGTATGTGTATGCATGCATATATATGTTTATGTACCAGTGAGTATCATGATGGATTAGTAGAAAAGTAGTCTGCTGAAAGCTGGGTGTTCAATGATAACTTAATGAAGAGCATTTCTCTTTTGTATTTTGTTCGATGTGTCATGTTTTCTATGTTCTTATTTTAAATTTTAGAGGTGCTTTAAAAATCATCCAAATTATAAACGCTCTCTATGTTGTTTGACTTACAGATGCCTTTTGCTTATTGAAGTGCTTTATGTATTTGTTAATCTTTTAAATATGCTGTTCTTCTAATGCAGACATTGGTTCGATACAAGTTGCCTGTTGTTGTGATAGTCTTTAACAACGGTGGTGTCTACGGTGGTGACCGAAGGAGCCCTGAAGAAGTAAGTGGCCCTTTCAAAGATGACCCTGCGCCCACTTCCTTTGTTCCTGGTGCTGCTTACCATACTTTAATCGAAGCTTTCGGGGGAAAGGGTTACCTTGTCGGGACACCTGATGAATTAAAATCTGCCCTTTCTGAATCCTTCTCTGCAGGGAAGCCGGCTGTGATAAATGTGATAATTGATCCCTTTGCCGGTGCAGAAAGTGGGAGAATGCAGCACAAGAATTGAGGTAGTTTTGGTTTTGTTTCGTTAAATTTCTTTTTCTGCCACTTACCGAGCTGGTCTTTCTATGTCAATGAATAATCGGATTTGTGCTCACTTGTGATAGAACAGATAGAGATCATGTCTTTTGACTTTTGTAGTCGAATGCAGTGTGCACTGTGTTGTATATGACATTGATAAAATATTTCTTAGTGGTAAATGTTGTCACAGTTGATATTTATATATATAGACCTGATTTGAACCCAACTTAATGATTATGAGCATCTCTACTTTGACCTTTTGGTTGAAATTCACTCTTTTTTCTTTCTTTCTATTGTTATTTCATTTTAGACCCTATCCTAACCTATTATGAGCATCTCAACCCATTGTGGATGTCATACATAGACCTGATATGAACTCGATTTGGTTCGACTATGAACTCTTAGTTGAAATGCGCTATTTTCTTTAATTTTAGGCCTGATCTGAACCCAGTGTTGATGTCATCATATATAGTCCCACTGATAAAACCTCTATTTTTGATCTTTTGGTTGAAATCACAATATTTGAAAATGGAATAGTAAAAGGGAATGAATATTGGATGTTTTGTAAATTTGAATATTGGATTTATGATGAATTTGGAGTAAATGGGGTGATAAATTCAGTGATGTCATATCATAATATCATATAGTCTAATAGAAAAAAATTATATTGTAAATATAGTAATAAAATAAATTAATTTCATGGAGTGGTTAAATATTCAATGTAATGTCTGTTTTATATACCTTAAAAATATTATATTTCAGGGTCTCTAGGCATTCAATTTACGGTGTATTTTAATTAAAAGTTATTTTGATAATTAGGAAACATATTTGAAATAATAAATTCTTATTTAGAAAAATATGCTTTTTGTAATGTTATAATTGTTTGTAAGTAAAACTTGGCTCTCATCATACTAAAAATCATATTTTCTAACATTGTTGGAGAAAGAAATTGAAATATCTTCTTTAATATTGTCACTGCATCTTATTTGGTTACCAATATCAACCCATTAAACACCTTTAATTTAAATTAGATAATCTTTTATTGACTTCATGATTCTCTAGAATGGTAATATCTGGAGAATCATTACAAGCTCCTATATCAACCATTATTACACTCATTTTCAAACTTCTCTTTGTTTTGTACACCATAAGTTGGGGCATTCTCGGAACAAACAACAAGCGTGTTGAAGTATCAATTTCTAGGGACATCTTCTTATAATGTATCACCGTTCTTTTATCTTCCCAAATTTTGCATAAAATCTCAACAACCTGAAATTTCAAAAAATAAAAATAAAAAATGAAAGGTTGAAATTCAGTGTCTCTTATTTTTTAACAATGTCAATACAATTTGATCTTTGTGTGTTCTAAGATTATCCCTTTGGCATAAACAGTGCGATTCTCTCTTCGTGGTGGTAGGTGAATTCATTCGAACAGGGGTTGGTCATGTCAAGGGAAAGTAATGTGCTTTGAAATATGAATAAAGATGAGCACCACCACCTATTGGTTTCTTTAAACTGAATATAGGTGGTGCTTGCAACCCAAATTCTGGTCTTGCTTAGTCGGCAGCAGTGGCACGTGATGAGCATGGTAGATAGATGTGAGAAATAGGATGGAACATTAGGAGATATAGTATGCTACAAGCTGAGCTCTGAGCTATTTACGATAGACTCCATATAGTTTGAGAAGCTAATTAGGTGAATGTTATTGAGATCTATTATAGTTTAACTATCAAAGGTATTAATGGAGGTTGTAAAGGACATGCAAATCCAATAATTGTACAAACGTAAGTGAAAAATACTTTTTAAGCAAATAACTAAAAAGACGAACTCTATTGTTGACTCTTTAATTAATCTGATAAAAGGCTTTCCTATTTGTGTAAAAATATTCCATTTCACTCCTCCTTTGGTTGATGATAAAATTCAGATAAATAGGCTTCCAACTCTGCTCGTACTATTAACTCTTAATTAAATATATTTTTCTCATGTTACCAAAAAAAAAAAAAAACAATTCAATACAAATTTACCTCAATTAAATTATATTTATTTTCTTTACAAAAAAAGGTCAGGCAGAAATATCACGTAAATTTCCGATTACTCCTTAATCTTGTCCTGAGTCAACTCAGTCAGCAGTCAACCAGACTTCCAATTCCATTCTTTCCCCAATCATTTCTTCTCTGCATTTCTCTCCTAATTCTCTGCAGCTTTTACTTCATTACTTTTGTTTCTAAGCTCCATTGCTTCCCTCAAATCGTTCTTCTTTTATTCTCTGTTAAGTTTCATTTGAATCTTTTGAGTTCTCCGGAGTGTCCATGGCAGATGTTTTTGTTTCTTCCCTTGTGAGTACCATCTTAGGGAACCTCAATTCTCTAGCTCTTCGTGAATTTGAAATCGCAAGTAATTTGGAAACCGACCTTCAAGATCTCGAGAGCACTTTAAGTACGATTCAAGCCGTGCTTCAAGACGCAGAGCAGAAACAATGGAGGAGTGAGGCCGTCAGGAATTGGCTCAGAAAACTCAAGGATATCGCTTATGATGCTGATGATTTACTCGACGAGTTTGCTGCAAAAGCTTTCCTATGGAAAGCTCGAGAAAACATGAGCAGCAAAGTAAGTGATTTCTTTTCCTCTAAAAATTCCACTGTGTTTACTTTCAAGAAGGCTCATGAACTTAAGCAAATTAGGCAGCGGTTAGATGCTGTAGCAGAGGAGAAAAACAAATTCCATTTGACTGAAAAAGTTGGGGATTTAGAAATTGATGATAGGGAATGGCGATTAACTAGCTCGCTGGTCAATGAATCTGAAATATTGGGAAGAAATGAGGATAAAGAGAACGTAATCAACGGGTTGTTTGGTAGTTCGTTGGATCAAAATGATTTGTCTATTTATTCCATTTGTGGTATGGGTGGACTTGGAAAGACTACTCTTGCTCAACTGGTGTTCAATGATGAAAGGGTTGAAAGGGGTTTTGGTTTGAGGATTTGGGTATGTGTATCCGATGCTTTCGAAGTCAGAAGGTTGATAAAAGCAGTTATTGAGTCCATTGATGGTAGTCCTTGTGATATCAAGGAGCTCGACCCTCTGCAACAATGCTTGCAAGAAAAGCTGAGGGGGAAGCGATTTCTTCTCGTATTAGATGATGTCTGGAATGAAAACTATGAAAAGTGGGATGGTTTTAGGAATTCATTGAAGGTTGGAGCAAAAGGCAGCGTGGTCGTAGTTACAACCCGGATCGAGAAAGTTGCTCTTATCATGGCTACTCTTCCCATATACCATTTGGACTATTTATCGGATGAGAATTCTTGGTTACTATTCAAGCAGCGTTCTTTTCTGATGGAAAACGAGGAGGGATACACGAGATTGAAAAGAATTGGAAAGCAAATTGTTCTGAAGTGTGGAGGGGTTCCTTTGGCTGTAAAAGCTCTTGGAAGCATGCTGCGGTTAAAGCGTAGAGAAAGTGACTGGTTATCTGTTAAAGAAAGTGAGATCTGGGAGTTACCGGATGACGGGAGCGGAATTTTACCTGCCTTGAGATTAAGTTATGACAATCTTCCATCATATTTAAGGCAGTGCTTTGCGTATTGTTCGATATTTCCGAAAGATTGTGAAATGGATAAATCTCAGTTGATAGAGTTATGGATGGCAAATGGATTTGTTCCTTCTAGAGGACGTAGGGAGTTGCGTGAAATTGGAGATGAGATATTCCTCGAGTTAACTTGGAGGTCCTTCTTTCAAGATGTTACTGAAGATCATGATGGCACTGTGACCTGTAAAATGCATGATCTCGTTCATGACCTTGCAATTTCGATAATGAGGTTCGAATGTTATATGTATGACAACAACCCGTCGTTTGGGTCTCCAAAACAGATTAGGCACTTACATATTCCCATTCAACCAATGCCTCCTTTCGATTACGAAAGGATTCTCTTGGACAAACAATATAATCTCCTCAAAAGCTGTTCGTCAGTGCGGTCCCTCATTCTTGGTGGCATTGGTCTGACTGAAGCCAATTGTCCTCCTTTGAAACATGTGAGAGCACTGGACTGCAATATGTATCAAATACCGAAGTCGCTAGGAAAGATGGTACACCTTAGATATTTAAATATATGTAAACACGGGAGCTTAAGCATCAATAGAATTCCGAATTCTTTTTGTAACTTGGTGCACTTGACGTATCTAAACTTGTCTTACTCTCTCATCAAAAGATTGCCCCAGTCTGCCAATTGCCTCCTAAACTTGCAGATTATGAAACTCTCCCGCTGTCGCTATCTTTGTGAGCTACCCCAAGGAATGCAACATATGAGAAGCTTAAAGTGTGTTGATATCTCACGTTGTGATTCTCTTGAGCAAACTCCACCTGGAATTGGGCACCTGACTCAATTGGTAGAACTGAGTATATTTATAGTAAGGAAGGACCATGGTTGTGGAGTTAGAGAGCTTAAAGAGTTAGACCTTGGAAAGGAGTTGTCTCTAAAGGAACTCGATAATGTGACAGGTTCAACTGAAGCCAAGAGTGCCAACTTGATAAGGAAGCAAAATCTCCGATCATTGAGTTTATTCTGGGGAAAACAAGCAGGGAAATTTCCAGATAATGAAGAAGAGGTTCTTAGCAGTCTCCAACCTCATTATAATCTGGAGTATTTTCAGATAAGCTGTTATCAAGGTTTAAGGCTTCCCAGTTGGTTGATTGATTTACCGAATCTGGTGTCAGTTACGCTTGACCAGTGTAAAAGATGTTCACATCTTCCACCTCTAGGGGAACTACCGTTGCTCAAGGTTCTTAAAATAAAGGGAATGGATGCTGTGAAGTGCATTAGCAGTGAATTCTATGGAAATGAGATCAATCCATTCTCATCATTGGAGGAACTCTATTTTGACTCGATGCCCGTTTTGGAGACGTGGAAAACAGTTGACGGAAGCGGTAATTTTCCTCGTCTCCAAATCTTGATTTTCAGGAAATGCCCTGAGTTGATTGAATTGCCAAAATTTCCAACCCTCAAAAAGCTTCGGATTTGGACAAGCAAGAGCTTCCGCTTGGGTCCTGAGCTTGGTTCACTTGAGATCGATGACCTTTCTGGCTTGACAATTTTTCCAAGTGGTTTGTTGCAAAATCAGACACACCTTGAGGAGTTGAGGATAGAATCTTTACCTGACCTCAAGTCTCTGTCGAATCATCTTGATAATCTATCTGTGCTTAAACACTTGACAATCTTGGGCTGCTACAAGCTTGAAGACATTCCTGAAGCACTACAAAACCTCAATTCTTTAGAGAGTCTGGTTTTGAGTGGGTGTGACAGTCTTGTTTCGTTTCCTGGTAATGTAAATGGCTTAACTTCACTTCGTGTCCTGAAGATTTTTCAGTGCGATAGATTTTCATCTTTATCTGATAGGGTCATGCATTTGACACATCTTGAGGAATTGTGCATTTTGGATTGTTTGATGTTGAATTCCTTACCGGCAGAAATCCAGCATCTAAATGCTCTTCAAAATTTGACAATTAGTTGGTGTGAAGGATTTACTTCTGTTCCAAACCAGATAGAACATCTCACCTCCCTTTGTGAGTTGAATTTCGAATATTGTATTCATTTGATGTCATTGCCTCAAGGGATAAAGAGTCTCACAACACTCAAGAAGCTATACATTCGGGGATGCCCACATTTGGAAAAGTGGTGCAAGGAAGGGGGAGGAGAGGGTTGGCCTTACATAGCACACGTTCCTTGTATTCAAATCGAGGCTTATGATAAAGCATTGTACCCTTTGCGACGAAGATCCCATGGCAGTCTCTTTACAAGGTAAACTTTACCTTTTAGTTATTTGTGCAGTGTTTTACTTTAATTCCATCTTTGCCTTTATATATGCATTGATTATCATCCTGAAATGGTTGACCAAGCCATTCTCTTAATAATGTTTCTTGTTATGCCGTTCTATGTTATTTGGACTCCGGGGCAAGTATGGGGCGCATTAAATGGCCAAGATGAGTATTAGGTGCAATATAGCCTCTGCATTTTGACAATTTGTGTATATATCCCTCTTAATAGTTGACCTACATTTGCAACCTAAGTTACTTGGACTCGATGAGTGTCTCGGAAATATGTATGCATCCAAAATGGATTGTTTTTCCATGATTTTGATTCATTTGGAGGCTTTGGAATGATTATAGCGTTATAATCATGTCCGAATATGCATTGGATATGGGTGTCGGACATGGGTAGTTTAAGAAAATTAGAAGAGTTAGATCAATATAATTTGCAATGAAAAGCCCAGAACGGATCGTTATGAACTTGAAAAATGCAAATTCAGGGTTTTAATTCAATGAATTGGGCGTATTTTGCAGGTTTGGTGATTGGACATTTGGCCTAGCAAGTAAGTTGTTGAAATGTAAGCCGGAGTCATGAAAAACAAGGTCATGGGTGAGTGAAAATGCTAATATCTGGGTTCAACATAATCTGCACCATGTACTATTTATGTTACTATGTTATCTGGATTCGATTGTAGGTATTGAATACGATTAGGTGTGTAGTGAAGGTTTATTCAATATTTTTTGAGAAATCTAATTTTGTAAGTTTTATAATTGATTGGATTACATATGTTCCTTCTATAGATAATATGAGACTATTTATATGTTACACATTAAAATTATGGTTGTTGTTACCAATTATTTAGTATGATAATATTTGTATAGTCCAAATTTATTTTCAATGAAATTTTATCTATAAAATTTTATTTTTATTTTTAAAATAAAACATATAAAAGAGTACATTAATATTAGAATATTAAAATATAGTTGCAAAATATGTAAATACAATATTTTAGAAATATTGTGATTTTTGAGAAACAAATCAAGTCCGTGATAGCTGTTACGCGTTACATAACGTCCATTATCATCAGCAACCGCAACACCACAACCGCAATTTAGTACTATGTGTAAGGGTCTTTCTTCGAATATTTCAGTTTATGTTGTTATAATAAAGTCAAAAATTTTATTTAAATGAGCAAAAGGTTAATAGTCAGCAACATGTTTTTCTTTTGAATATTTTTGAAAAATACGAAAACAATCAGTTTAACTTAAAATGCAAGTTAAAATAAGTATCAAATTTATGGAAATTACAACATAATACTTTATTTCTGATTACTTTAGGATTTGAATGGCATACACATACTTTTTTTTTTTTTTTTTTACATACACTTGATATATATACACATACTTTTCTTTTACATTTAAGTTTTGTGTTACAACTTACTATCTTATAGCTTTATTTACGACTACTTAAGGATTTTAGTGGTAAAATCTGTTAATGGCATTGTGTTATTTGGTTATTGTCCTGATTTTGGACTTTCTACATTGCAGTTGCTTTTTTCAATAATAAAATGAATATTAATTGAGAAAAAAAAGAATTTGTAAATAGAATTTATTTTGAATTCGTTGGAAAACTAAGTATAATCTTTTAATACAATCATTCAACAAATATAGAAAAAAAAAAAAGGAATATGTAAGCCAATGACTAACGTAAATAATGTAAATTTTGTTTTGAAGTGTTTGAAAAAAATTTAGAAAACTGTAATAGAATCTTTTAGCATAATCATTCAAATAAAGGGGAAAAAATGGGTAAAATGGAAGTAAAGGGCTAAAGTAAATTGTGTAAATTTTGTTTTGAAGTATTTGAAAAAATTGAAAAACTACAATAAAATCTTTTGGTACAATCATTCAACAAATAAAGGGAAAAAATTGACTAAGAAATTAATAAGTATATATATCTTATTTCATGTACTTTTTCTCTTAAAAATAGTTAACAAATTTAAAAGAAAAATTGAATTGTGTCAAAAAAAAAAAAATAGAGTTTACACTACTACATAAGCCATCAACGAGTAAAAGAGGCAAATAAAAACTTTGAGTTCCAAATTTCACTTATCCTTCTCGACCATTTCAAGTGCTCATTTTTTCCCCCCATTTCAAGACTTGTTCTTAACTCTATAATTATTACAACAGGTATGATATGAAATTATTATTATTTTATTAACTGCGGTTGATTAGTATAGGCAGATAATTTAGGGTTTATTACTTAGTTTAAAAAATCTATTTATCATAGTTTATTACATGAAAGTTCAAAGAACAAAATAAAAGATACAATAGATCTAGAGGCATTTAGTTACAAAGCTGTTTATAGGGTATTTTTCTGAATCATTTTGCGGTGCTAGTTATAAGTATTATGATTTATGTTTCATCTTTTGAATTTTATTATTATTAGTTTTAAGTTTTATAATTATTATTTTATTTTTGAATATTTTACTATCTGGTTTGATCTCATTAATGAATAATAATGATTTATGTGCAGCTATAAAACTTGCCACGTTCGAGAAGTAAAGAAGTGAATCCCCTAGTGACGATTAAGGTTGGAGGTGGGGAGAACCTGTTGAAGGTGGTCATAATAATGTCAAATGCACATTTTGTGAAAGAGTCATCAAAGGAGGAATAACAGAGCATTTGGCAGCAAAAAAAGGGAATGTAGCACATTGTCCAAATGTCTCGGGAAAAGTTAGAAAAAATATTGCTCAACAGCTTAAAGAATATCATAATGAAAAAATTGTGAAGTAGAGGAGGAAAGAAGAATTAGAGGAAAGAATAAGATTAGGAGATCATGGAGATTATGGTGATAGTGATGTTGATGATGATTAGTTAACTATTGCAAGACGTGAGAGTATAAGATCCAAAATTGAATGGGAAGAAAGACAACGTCGAAGAGTGAGAATTGGTCAAGATTTAATTTATGAAATTGGGGGAGGTAGTTGTTCTGAAACTTAACAGATCATTCAGTATCTATAATTCTGAAAGAAGTGGGAGGGAACATTCATTAGTGGACTAATTTTAACTCTCTTGGAGCTAGATTAGCAAATATGGATCCTGTTCTTGAAAGATCAAAAAGTTCGAAGTAACCAAAACTCACTACAAGCTTTTTGAAAAATGCAAAAGCAAAGCTGGGAAAAGCAATGTCAAAGTTAAAATTGCATGAAGCTTTACCTGCAAGAATTGCAGAGTCACCATTTCTATAGCCTGTACTTCAAGTTGCAATTGAAGTTGGAAAATCAATTAAGGGTCTTTCAGCTTATGAGGTGACAAGAGTGTATTTGGAAGAAGAGTATAAGGAAATACAAGAATGGGTGAATGCCTTTAAGCCTATCTGGGAAAAAAGAGGTGTGACCATTATGTGTGATGGATGGAAAGGGACTAGAAATCAACATATAATCAATTTCTTGATTTATAGTCCTAGAGGTACTATTTTTAAAAAGTCAATTGATGCTAGCAGTTTTACCTCCTGTACTGTTGAGTATTTTTTAATATAATGGATAAAATGGTGGATGAAATTGGTGAATAATTTATTGTTCAATTTGTTACAGAAAATGAAGCAGCAATCAAAGCCAGTGGTAAAATGTTGATGCAAAAGAGAAGGCACTTGTATTGGTCAGCATGTTCTGCTAATTAATTGGATCTTATTTTTGGAAGAAAATGGTATCAGAAAAAGTATGAGAAGGGTCCTAGATGAAGCAAAAAAAGATAACTTCTTTCATATACAATCATACATGGACGATTGATTATATATGAAGAGATATACCCAGGGAAGAGAACTATTGTGACCTGGGATTACTAGATTTGCTACCAGTTTCATTGCTTTGAAGAGTATTGTTAGAAGCAAACAAGTACTAAAAGAAATGGTGACTTCTTCAAAATGGAGAAGGTCCACATATGCAAGAAAACCAGATGGATTAGACATGATGGAAGTCATTAACTCCAGCCAGTTTTGGAAAAAGGTTGTTGATGTCTTAAAGATCCAAAAACTGTTGGTTAAAGTATTAAGGATGTGTGATGGTGATGAAAAATCGACTATGGGTTTTATTTATGAAGCTATGGATAGAGAAAAGTTGGTGATTCAAAGAGATTGTCTCTATACACGAAATATTAGGAAATAATTGATAGGAGATGGAGTAATTAATTTCATAGTGATTTACATTCTGCTAGTAAGTCGTAAAACTTTTAACTTTTTAGATTGCGAAGTATTTTGTTTAGATATTTATTATGTTATTTTTTATATAGGATATTTCTTAAATCCGCAATTTCTATATGGAGGCAATTTTACAAGTGATGTGCTTAATGAAACCATTAATGTAACAGCCCAATTTTAATAGTGTCGAAACTGTGATTCGAGATCACTAAATTTGACGAAAAGTTAGAAAATTTTGTTAATCGATAATTATAAGTTAAGTGTGATTTTAAGAATATTTTAAAATTAGTGAATTTTGTGAACTGAAAGAATTAATTAGAAAAATTGGGCCAAAAACGAGGTATTGAGACCTCGAATTCATAAAGTGAGCCATAAATATTTCTAAAAATATTTATGGAATGTCATTAAGTTATTATTAAACTTTCGTTAGAAAATTTTAACGTTTGGGTAGGAAATTAAATGAAAAGGACTAAATTGAAATGAAAGTAAAAGTTAAATTATAGATTAAAAGAAATTATGAAGGACCAAAATGGTAATTATACCATTTTGTATAGTTGAGGCGGTATAACATAGAAAAATCTGAGATTTTTAAGGTATATTACTATATTATTATATTATTATATATATATACAAACAAAAAACAAAAGGAAAGGGGGAGAGAAACAGAGAGAATAGGCAAACGAAACAGAGAAGGAAAGAAGGAAGGAAAGAAAAGAAAGAAGAAAGGGATAATTAAAAGTTTGAAGCTTGGAAGTTGATAGGTAAGTCAATTTAGCCCCTTTTACTTAATTTTGATGTTTTAGAAGCCTTGGAACAAGGTTTTGATGAAGCTAAGTTATCATATTGAAAGTTTATGAGTTATCAAGTATAGTTTATGTTGAACAAAAATATGAATTAGGGACTTAATTGAATGAATTTCAAGTTAGAATTGAAAAATGGATTTAATTGAGAAGTAAGATGTAAGTTTTATGCTGTAGGGATTAAATTGAGGAAAATATGCTAAAAATTTAGTAGTTAAATTTGAGTTTGGATGGAATTTGAATAGAAAAGAAATATGAATTAAGTTAGGAAATTAAGTAAACTTAATTAGGATTAAATTGTAAAATGAGTTATAAGAAAACAGTTTTGGGACAGCAGCAGTAAGGTAAATTTGAAAAATCACCAAAAATGGTAGAAATTGAATTAGAAGTTGAGTGAGATATGAAATTAAAGCTTATTGAGTCTATTTTCATATGAAAGAAACATAGAAAGAAAAGAAATTCTGTATTTTGAGATATTTAGATTTTGGTAAGACTGGTTCTGAGTGATTTCGAGATCCCCTGTTCTGACTTGGAAAAAATCATCAAAAATTGTATAAAAATAATTTTGGAACATAATTTATATGGTTAGATTCCTTAATGAGTCTAGTTTTAGAAGAAATAAACTATAACATCATCTGAATTCTATATAAAAAGATAATTAATTTTTAGTGAAGAAGGGTTGGAACTGCCAGACAGCAGAACAGGGGTGACTTTAAAGAATAAACTGTACTAATTGGCTAAATCAAAAATTCTGAAAATTTTATGGCAAGAAGATATGTGAGTCTAGTTTTAGGGAAAATTAACGGTTCTTCATTTGGAGTTCTGTAGCTCTAGAAATAAATAATTTAGTGATTATAACTCAAATGGACAGTTTTGAATATACTTATGAGTAATTAATGAAATTATTGATAATGTTATTTATAGCATGTTATATACATTAAGGATGTGGAATGGAGAGGAGGAGGAGGAAAATATGTATGAATATTCAGCTAGCATGGCTAATTTGTAATGTTTTAGACTCAGGGACTAAATTGAATAAAAGTAAAACTTTATGATTAATTTTGTAAAAATGTAGAAATGACCAATTTGCATGAAATAGATTATTATTTTTTATTTAAAATTGCAAAATTTAATGAAATTATTAATTTAGATTAAGATCGATTGAAAAATCAATGAAAATAGAAAATTTTCAAAGTGCCCCTGAATCTTGATATTTCTACAAATTTAACCAGGTAAGTTTGTGCAACTTAATTATGTGATATAAGGAAATATAAGTTGATGGTACGTGAAATATTGATATGATAAATTAACTGTTTTATGTTTATGAAGAAACGGCAAGTGAATGATATTTATTATGACATGTAAATATGTGATTATATTTAATATGTTAATACAAAGTAATTAAGTATGATGAAACGAGTAATAAATTCAAGTAAGACATGTCGATAAAAATAAATATATTTAAGGGATAATATGTTTGATTTTGATTGATTTCAAATATAAATGCTAGATGAAATAAAATGTCTAATAAATAAATTTTTAATTCCGGTAATGCCTCGTACCCTATTCCGGCGTTGAATACGAGTAAGGGGTGTTACAATTAATGGGGTTAGAAATGTTATACAAAGGATAGAGCCTAACATGAATGATCAAGTTTTGGCAATGAACCAAGTATGTATTTATATATTTGAATTCTTAAAGAAACTTACAAATTATCATGTTGTAACTACTAATTCATTCATTTTTAGTTGTTGCTGTATCGAGATAAAGTGGATTCTTTTAGAACACCGTTAGCCCAAGCTGCAATTTTGAAGACTAATCTTGGTAAAAAAGAATTTCGCCTCTATAGTTTTGTAGATAATGAAGATATATTTATGAATACTTTATGAATTGTATCCTATTATTTATGTTTTTTGAAGCAGAATGGTGGATTAATTAGGGAAGTTGTGCACCTCAACTTCAAAGCATTGCTATCAAAGTTTTAAGCCAAACAACTTCATCTTCAAATTGTGAGCGTAATTGGAGTACTTTTAGTTTGATCCATACAAAGGAGAGAAATAAGCTCGAGCATAAAGCTTTAAAAATTAGTTTATGTGCATTATAATACGAGGTGGAAGCTAAGACACATGCGAAGAAAAAATGCACGAAAGTTGGAAATGAGTTTTAATCCGATCAATCTTGATAATATTTTTGAAGAGGATAATCCACTAAATGCATGGATTGAAGAAAGAGAAGATGCTACGCTTGATAGTGAACAGAATTTCTCATGGTTGCATGAAGAGTTAGTTAATGAAAATGATGAAGAAACTCAAGGTGAAGATATGAATGACATTTCACCTGCTCCATATAATGAAAAAAATGTTCAACTATCGCCGTCAAGTGGTGATTGATGGTCATAAACAAACTATAATTACGACAAAGGCAAACGCACCTATCGAACAATAGAATTCCAAATTCTTTTTGTAACTTGGTGCACTTGATGTATCTAAACTTGTCTTACTCTCGCATCAAAAGATTGCCCCATTCAGCCAATTGCCTCCTAAACTTGCAGATTATGAAACTCTCCTGCTGTCGCTATCTTTGTGAGCTACTCCAAGGAATGCAACATATGAGAAGCCTAAAGTGTGTTGATATCTCACGTTGTGATTTTCTTGAGCAAATTCCACCTGGAATTGGGCACCTGACTCAATTGGTAGAACTGAGTATATTTATAGTAAGGACCATGGTTGTGGAGGTAGGGAGCTTAAAGAGTTAGACCTTGGAAAGGAGTTGTCTCTAAAGGAACTCGATAATGTGACAGGTTCAACTGAAGCCAAGAGTGCCAACTTGATAAGAAAGCAAAATCTCCGGTCATTGAATTTAATCTGGGGAAAACAAGCAGGGGAATTAGGTTCTTAGCAGTCTCCAACCTCATTATAATCTGGAGTATTTTCGGATAAGCTGTTATCAAGGTTTAAGGCTTCCCAGTTGGTCGATTGATTTACCGAATCTAGGGTCAGTTGAGCTTGACCAGTGTAAAAGATGTTCACATCTTCCACCTCTAGGGGAACTGCCATTGCTCAAGGTTCTTAAAATAAAGGGAATGGATGCTGTGAAGTGCATTAGCAGTGAATTCTATGGAAATGAGATCAATACATTCTCATCATTGGAGGAACTCTATTTTGACTCGATGCCTGTTTTGGAGACGTGGAAAACAGTCGACAAAAGGGGCAATATTCCTCATCTGCAAATCTTGATTTTCAGGAAATACCCTGAGTTGATTGAATTGCCAAAATTTCCAACCCTCAAAAAGCATGGAATCTAAACAGGGGAGAGCAGCTACTTTGGTCCTGAGCTTGGTTTACTTGAGATCCATGACCTTTCTGGTTTGACAATTTTTCGAAGTGGTTTGTTGCAAAATCAGACACAACTTGAGGAGTTGGCGATAGAATCTTTACCTAACCTCAAGTCTCTGTCGAATCATCTTGACAATCTGTGCTTAAACACTTGAAAATCTTCAACTGCCACAAGCTTGAAGACATTCCTGAAGCACTACAAAACCTCAATTCTTTAGAGAGTTTGCGATTGGGTTGGTGTGACAGTCTTGTTTCGTTTCCTGGTAATGTAAATGACTTAACTTCACTTCGTGTCCTGAAGATTTTTGGGTGCCATAGATTTACCTCTTTATCTGATAGGGTCATGCATTTGACACATCTTGAGGAATTGTGCATTTGGGATTGTCCGATGTTGAATTCCTTACCGACAGAAATCCAGCATCTAAATGGTCTTCAAAAATTGACAATTAGTTGGTGACTTGGTGTGACGGATTTACTTCTGTTCCAAACCAGATAGAACATCTCACCTCCTTTTGTGAGTTGAATTTCGATTATTGTATTCATTTGATGTCATTGCCTCAAGGGATAAAGAGTCTCACAACACTCAAGAAGCTATACATTCGGGGATGCCCACATTTAGAAAAGTGGTGCAAGGAAGGGGGAGGAGAGGGTTGGCCTTACATAGCACATGTTTCCTGTATTGAAATCACGGCTTATGATAAAGCATGTTACTCTAAGCGACGAAGATCCCAGGGCAGTCTCTTTACAAGGTAAACTTTACCTTTTAGTTACTTATGTAGTTTTTTACTTTAATTCTATCTTTGCCTTTATATGTGCCTTGATTATCATCCTAAAATGGTTGACCAAGCCGTTCTCTTAATAATGTTTTGTTATGCCGTTCTATGTTATTTGGACTCGGGGACAAGTATGGGGCGCAATAAATGGCCAAGATGAGTATTAGGTGTATTATAGCCTTTGCATTTTGACAATTTGTGTATATATCCCTTTTAATAGTTGACCTACATTTGCAATCTATGTTACTTGGACTTAATATGAGTCTCGGAAATATGTAAGCATCCAACATGGGTATGTTAATTGTTTTTCCATGATTTTAATTCATTTGGAGACTTTGAAATGATTATAGCGTGATAATCATGTCCGGATATGGATTGAATATGGGTGTCGGACATGGGTAGTGTAAAAAAATTAATAGAGTTAGAGCAATATAATTTGCAATGAAAAACTCATAATGCATTAGTTTTAATTCGATGCATTGGGCTTATTTTGCAGGTTTGGTGATTGGACATTTAACCTAGCAAGTAAGTTGTTAAAATGTAAGTCGGGGTCATGAATAACAAGGTAATGGGCGAGTGAAAATGCTGTTATTTGGGTTCAATATATCTGTACCATCTATGATTTATGTTATTTGGATTCATTTGATTATAGGTGTTGAGTAGAGTATATATGATGTATCTAGTGTAGGTCTATTCAATATTTTTGAGATTTTTATATACAAAATTCTTAAAAGATCCATGTTTAAATGTTAATAATACTTTATGCTATTTGCTCAAAAAAATGAACTTGACAAAATGAAAAAAAAAAAGGTCGTTCCGTAGTAGAACCACTAGTCTATCTCTTTGGCATGTAATAATTTTGAGAAAGAAAATATTGGTAAAGTTATTATTTTATTTTTGTATTCACATGTATGTATTGATCCAAAGTTTTTAATATTTCTTTTAAATAATCTTATTACTTTTTTTTATTTTTTAATGAATTTTGGATAAATTTTTTTTTTGAAATATAATTGATTGGATTTAATATATTCCTCATATAGATATTATGCAAATGTATTCCTTCAAATAAATTCAGTTTATATCTTAATAATAATGTCATAAAGATAGGGAAAGTAGTTCCCTTTGACTCTCTTAAAATGATAAATTTATTGTAGAAACCTTTTAAAATTTATCAAATCATAAATTAATATAATGATAAAATTATAATTTGATCTAATAAATTTATTATTCATTTTTTAAAAATAATGGTTTAACTTCGTCCCTGCTTTTATTTGTAAAGTATTCAATTTAAGTTTTTTTTTAAACAATTCTTTTTTACTTTCAACCTTAGCTGTACTGGTATATAGCCAAGCCTAGAAGAGCTTATTGATTGGGCCAAGTTGCAGCCTGGATAGTTTTGAAACATCTAGCCCATGCTTGGTCCACGTAACTTAATTTATTATTCCAAAAGTAATACATTTAAAAAAAAATTAATTATCTTAATAGACTAGGCAATATCAATAGGATTTTATTTCCTATTCTTGCACAGGTTTCCCGAGAAAGTGGGTTTTGTTTTTATTTCCTATTTCTTTTTTCAATTTTGATGTCTTGTACAATATAATATTATTTATAAAGTCCAGTTTATTTTATTCAAAAAAATTAATTTTAATTTTATATTTACATACTACTTTTTGTCTTAGAATTTTAATTTGAGTCCAAATTTAACTGAAAAAAAGAGTTAGTGTATCAACTTACTATTATGTTTCTGGAAGAGCATGCTATTCCTCTTAAAAAAATAGGTGTATCACTTACAAAGTGCACCTTAAAATATTAGAAATATAAAATATATTATTCCTCCAAATAGAGAGAAGAAAAATTGTAATTCCAGCATAGGACGTATGATGACAACGCCAGTAGATGAAGATAATTACGATATTTTTTGAAAACATTTTTTTTAAACTATTAAAATATACACATATTTCATTTCTAGAATGAATGTTTATCTTATTATTGTTGTTGATTCTGCAGTAAGTATAGTTTCCAGTAATGGGCAACATCAGCTACAGACATCCTTCTTATTCTGTTTTTGTTCATGCGGGGAAGTAAGCAAATTTTTTTAGAGGCCTAAATTAAATTGTAATTTTTATATTTTTAATAGTCTATATCTTTATAATTATTAAAGAATTAAATTTTAAAATATACGAGGGGCAATTTTCTATTTTAGGGTTCCCCTAGATACACCACTACTCTTGATAGAAAGAGAAAATATATATATCTAATGATTCGGTTTATCTCCTCTTGAAACGTAACTCTATCTTCTAACAAAAAAAAAGATGGTATGCCGTCTTCTATTCTTGAAAACTGATTTGATCCAATAATTAATAAAATGGGAGAAAATCGTTTTTTAGAGCGTTTGCTTAAAAAATTTCTACTTATCCAACTCCTTCCAATGGTTATATTTGGTTAGTATAGATTTGAAAGATCATTCAAGTAATAGATTTGAAATATGGGCTACTTTTATTTTGAAGTTTAGAATTGAGTGTGAAAAATTTTCATTTCTGGTGATTAAGTTCAATTTACATCCTCAACTAGTTCAAGGTTGAGAAAATTGGATATGAATAATATTTTGAGAAAATCTAATTATGAAAAATCTCTTCTTTTTATACGAGTATATGATGTTGTACGAGAGACTTTTAAACTTCTCATTCATAAAAAAACAGAGTAAAAGTGTGGGGAACTGTTCTTATTAGATGGAATACCATTTGGTATGGATATTTTTCTCTCCCTCTTTGGTCGAAGATGATGTAGCATGGATTGTTAGTACAAATCTCCGGTGAAGAAAATCTCGAACACACGAACGAAACTCGAACAGAAGAAGAAATAGGACAAGGCTCCAAGGCGTGTATCAAACCACTATCTTTAAGGTTATATTTGCTCCCACCTATCTTCGGTGCGCAAACGAGTTCCAAACAAATTAATCTCGAGGATACAATGAAGCCAATGACTATTTGCGTTTTGCACTGACGAGAATAGTCCACAACACACTGAGCAATGTACGAAAAGAAACTCAATTTCTATAAAGGATTTCTGCAGTAATACTTTATAGAATAATCTAATAATATTAGAAAATGAAGGAATGAAAGAAAGAATATTAGAATTTGTTGATATTTTTCCAAATGAAATATTATTCCTATTTATAGGAATTTTCATGTCTCTTCATAGAGACATCTTTCATCAATAAGTGTCTTTTTGAATAATAATATTTTCAAAATAAACATATACTTATTCATTTAATTATAACTATTTAAATAATATTATTTAAATAGTTATAATTCTTTTTCAAAAATCAAAAAATATAATCTTTTGATTAATTACACCCATTCATTTATAGTTATTGGAACACTATAAATATTTGAAAATGTTCCAACAATCTCCCCCCATTTTCAAAATATTTTAGATTTTGATATTCTTGGAAATTAATTTGCATAAATGAGGGTATCTTACGATTGAACCTTCACTTAGTGAAAACATGTTAAAGTTAATCGAAATTGCATGGTAGACTAAGCTTTGAACCAACTATTTCATTTGATTAACCGAACGCATCTCACACAATGATTTCAAAATCGGTCAATGCATAGTATCTAGGGACACTATTATGGCCATGTGTCTGTGTCCTCTTTTCATGAGTGTTGTCAGAGCCAAGCCCTTGAGCTCCTAGAAGCAGCCACACTTCCACTCACATAGGTAGATCCCATCAGGAGTGTTCCCGTAATTATAACACTCTAACATATTTATGTTATGGGTCTATTAAGAGTACATTACTCATCCTTCCCTTATCATTACGGGCACCTAGCACTTTAATCTTAGGATGGATTTATTTATAGTGCTAACAGTCACATACTAATGATGTACTTTGTCTCATTGAACTCAAGACTTGACGTTATACCAAGCGTTGAGTAGAGTTTCCATCATGGATGACTCTAATTAATGGGCTTGAGTCCCATCCCTTTTGAGGTCCTTTTTATTTCATCCCTAGCAAGACTTTTTGTCAAAGGATCCGCCAAATTTTCACTTGAACTCACATAATTAATAGTGATCACTCCATCAGAGATTAATTGTCGAACATAACTATGTCTTAATCCAATGTGTCTAGACTTTCCATTATATACTTGGCTATATGCCTTTGTTAGAGTAGCCTCACTATCATAAAGGATAGAAATAGGTGAAATTGGCTTAGGCCATAAAGGTACATCATAAAACAATTTTCTTAACCATTCAGCTTCTTTAGATGCAGTGGCTAATGCAATAAATTCTGCTGTCATGGTGGAATCAGTAATACATGTTTGTTTCTTGGAACCTCAAAAAATGACTCCTCCACTAAGAATGAAGATCCATCCACTAGTAGATGTATGATCTTGGATTCTGAATACCCTTCTAAAATTGGAGGATATCCATTATAACACAATCCATAGTTAATAGTTTTCTTTAAGTACCTAAGTACTCCATTAAAAGCTTGCCAATGCAAACTACTTGGATTACTTGTGTACCTACTCAATTTTCCAACAGCATATGCAATATCTGGTCTTGTACAAGTCATTATGTACATCAAACAACCAATTAGACTTGCATATTTCAATTGATCAATTTTCCTACAAGCATTAGATACTAATTTTATTTGAGGATCTATGGGTGTAGATGCTGGTACACAGTTGAAAAGATCAAACTTTTTAAGCACCTTTTCAATATAATGTGATTGTGATAAAGCTATAGTGCTTTCATCTCGGGTTATTTTAATCCCAAGAATAACATCTGCTACACCCATATCCTTCATAGCAAAGTTGTTTGACAAGAATTCCTTTGTGTTTTCTATTTGTTCCAAATATGTGTAAAAAATGAGCATGTCATCTACATATAAGCAAATTATGACACCTTTTCCATTTTCAAATTTGCTATATATGCACTTATCAGATTCATTTATTTTATAGCCATTAGCTAAAACAACATTGTCAAACTTTTGGTGCCATTGTTTTGGTGCTTGTTTAAGTCCATATAAAGATTTAACAAGCTTACATACCTTATGTTGTTGTCCTGGAACAACAAATCCTTCTGGTTGTTCCATGTATACTTCCTATTCCAATCAACATTTAAAATGCAGTTTTAACATCCATTTGGTGAAAAACCAAATTATATATAGAGGTAAGTGATATTAGGAGTCTAATTGTAGCAATTCTTGCTACTGGAGCATAGGTATCAAAGTAATCAATACCTTGTTTTTGTGTAAAACCTTTGGCTACCAACCTTGCTTTAGACTTATCAATGGTTCCAACAACCTTCATTTTCTTTTTGAAGATCCATTTACAACCTATTGGTTTGGAACCTGGTGGAAGATCAACTAAGATCCAAGTTTGATTTCCCATTATTGAATCCATCTCATCATTTATTGCTTCTTTCCAAAAAGTAGAGTCTTGAGATTTTATTGCTTCTTCAAATGTAATAGGATCAGATTCCGTATTATAACAATAAGGTATCTTATTGCATATACTTTCACCTTTTCCTTCTACAAGAAACATAATAAAATCTGGTCCAAAATCTTTAACCTTTTTAATTCTCTTACTTCTTAACTCTTGACAAGATTCATCATAATTATCAAATTGTTCCAATGGAATCTCATTCTCATTAGAAGAATGAATCAATTGTTGTGGCTGTAATTGTTTTAATATAGAATTAAATCTATTTTCATTAAAAATAGCATCTCTTGATTCAATGACAGTATTAATTAAAATTGAATCGTTTGGTTCAATTACCATGAACCTATATGCCTTGCTATTATGTGCATATCCTATAAATATGCATTCAATTCCTCTTTCACCTAACTTTTTACGCTTAGGTGTTGGAACTTTGACAATAGCTCTACAACCCCAAACCTTCAAATAATTAAGGTTTGGTTTCCTTTTATTCCATTGTTTATAAAGGGTTATTTTAGTTTCCTTATTAGGAACTCTATTCAATATATGACAAGCTGTTAGAACAGCTTCTCCCCAAAAACCTTGTCCAAGACCTGAATATGATAACATTGAATTTACCATTTCAGTCAATACTCTATTTTTCCTTTCAGCTACACCATTTTGTTGTGGTGTGTAAGGGGCTGAAACTTGATGGACAATCCCAGTGGATTCAAAATAACTTGGATTATAATATTCTCCACCTCTATCAGATCTTAAGCACTTGATAAATGATTTACAGTGAAGTTCAACTTCAGATTTATAAACTTTAAGTTTATCAAGCGCTTCATCTTTTGAATGCAATAAATATACATAACAATATCTAGAACAATCATCAGTAAAAGTAACAAAATATTTCTTTCCACCTAATGTAGGAGTATTATGCAGGTCACATAAATCACTATGTATCAAATCAAACAATTTTGTTTTTCGTTTAACCTTAGGGAAAGGGTTTCTTGTAATTTTAGTCAACATATATGTATTGCATTTTTCAATATTATTATTAAAAACAGGAATTAAATCTAACTTATACATGTCATTCAATTTCCTATAATTCAAATGACCTAATCTATAATGCCATAAACAAAAAGATTCAACCATATAAGCAGAAATAATATTTTTATTCTTATTAATAATATTCAGTTTGAACATGCTTTCATACATATACCTTTCCCTACAAAAATTCCTCCCTTAGACAAAATAAACTTATCTGCCTCAAAAATAAGTTTGAAACCAAACTTATTTAACAAACTTCCAGACACTAAATTCTTTCTAACTTCTGGTACATAATATACATCATTTAAGGTTAAAACCTTTCGAGAAGTGAATTGTAGTTCAACAGACCCTTTGCCTTTGATTGCTGCGGTGGAAGAATTTCCCATGTACAAGACATTGTCATTTTCACATTGTGTGAACTTTGTGAACATGCTTTTGTCTTTGCACACATGTTTGGTTGCTCCGGTATCAATCCATCATGTATTATCATCTAGTGCCATATTAATTTCAGATATCATTGCGACGAACTTTTCGTTATTATTAGCCTTAGAAGATGATTTCTTCTTTAAAAATCTACATTCATTCTTGAAATATCCTGGCTTACCACAATGATAGCATTAGCCCTTTTGTTTCTTTTTAAACTTAGGTGCTCTACCAGTCTGTTTGAACTTTCTCTTGAATGGTTTAGTAGTCTGTACTTCCTCAGTAACATGCACTTTGGCATTTTCAGAATTTAGATTCTGATCTTGCTTTTGATATTCTTCTTCAATACGAAGATGATTTGCCAAAGCCTCAAGAGATATTTCCTCTTTCTTATGTTTTAGACTTCTTTTAAAGTCTTTCCAAGATGGAGGAAGTTTGTCTATTATGGAGGATACAACAATCATTTCATCCATTTTCATATCATATTGCTTGAATTGATTCAGTATCTTTTCAATATCACAGAATTGTTCCATATCAGAACGACCATCAACCATTTGATAGTTATTGAAACGACTGACAAGAAATTTCTTACTTGTAACATCTTCGGTCATGTATCTTGTCTCCAATTTGGCCCATAATTCTTTAGTAGTGACCTCGTTTTGATAGGTGTCGAACAAACCATCAGATAAACCATTCAATATGTGGCTCATGCACATGTAATTAGCATTGTCCCATTTTTGTCTTTCTCAGGTTGCAGCAACAGATTCGTTTTTAGTCTCGTCAGGTCTTGAAGTATCCAAAACATAAGCAATCTTCAAAGTTGATAATAAGAAGTCATCTTTTTCTGCCATCGTCGAAAATTTCCACCATCAAACCGATCAAGTTTGACAAAATTGGAAGCCAACTCCCTTAGTGTTCCACTTTCGTGAGTTGTGGTAGTCATCATGAAATATAACCTTAAAATTCTTAGTACAAATCTCCGGTGAAGAAAATCTTGAACACACGAACGAAACTCGAACAGAAGAAGAAATAGGACAAGGCTCCAAGGCGTGTATCAAACCACTATCTTTAAGGTTATATTCTCCCCCACCTATCTTCGGTGTGCAAACGAGTTCCAAGCAAATTAACCTCGAGGATACAATGAAGCCAATGACTATTTGCGTTTTGCACTGACGAGAATAGTCCACAACACACTGAGCAATGTATGACAAGAAACTCAATTTCTATAAAGGATTTCTGCAGTAATACTTTATAGAATAATCTAATAATATTAGAAAATGAAGAAAAGAAAGAAAGAATATTAGAATTTGTTGGTATTTTTCCAAATGAAATATCTTAGTCCTATTTATAGGAATTTTCATGTCTTTTCATAGAGACATCTTTCATCCTTTCTGAATAATAATGTTTTTAAAATAAACATATAATTATTCATTTAATTATAACTATTCAAATAATATTATTTAAATAATTATAATTCTTTTTCAAAAATAAAAAAAATAATCTTTTGATTAATTACACCAATTCATTTATAGTTATTGGAACACTATAAATATTTGAAAATGTTCCAACATGAACATCGTTGCATTCTCCATTTTCGGAATCGAGCTTCAACATATGACTAAGCATTTCTAAACTCATGTAAAATTTGCTTAGTTAATTTTTATGTTTGAAACGGTGGTTTGTTTCTTGGATTCCATGTTGAATTGGCTGATTGGAAGATTAGTGGTAATAGTTATTGAAATACGTGATGATAATTAAATTGATTGTTTGATTGCGTTACTATACATATTGAAATACATGTAAAATTTTCTTTTTGGAAAATATATTTTAGTCTTTCATTTAATTTTCATGTTTTTAGTTTTTTAACTTGTACTTTTTTTTTTGTCAAATGACTTTCGAAATAGATGAAAAAGTTAATGTTTGTTAACTTTTGACATGGCATATGCATGGATTGTCATATAGATTATAAGTTAGCATTTAATTAATTTTTAAAATTTTTAAAAAATTAAAAACATAATTTTAATCATTTTTATTTTTAAAATAATTTTTAAAATTTTAAAATTTTTATATCAAAACACATGAGTTGCATACGCATGGTTAGTGACTAACTCAGGATTTAGGTAAATTACACCATGAACGTTACAAGTGAATTAATTCACGAACTGATTCAAAATTAATTCATTTTGAATCCAGTCAAATGTATCATTCTACCAATGAATACATCTATGTCTCTATCCGTGGAGTGAACTGCTCCGATAGCCAAGACTAGCCATCTTCCCATTTAATTTTTTTCATTTATGTTTTTTTTTTAACTTTCCTTTTTTTTTCTCTTTATTTTCCATTTTCTTCTGTTTTCTTAAAAAATAAATTGCTCAAAATGAAAAATAAAAATATAGGAGCCAATTGTAGAATTTAACCTAAAATTTTCGTTTGAAATGATGATTTAACGTGCCACGTCAGTTTACCGTTACACCGTTAACGACAATTAATGGCTCAATGACTAAAATGCTACAACGCGATAACATAAGTGGCTAAAACGTAACATTTTAAACATAAATGACTAAAATGTAACATGAGAAAAATAAAAGTGACTATTTAATGATTTACCCTAAAAATATTAACATTTAAGTTGAATGTTTTCTGAAAAACTATTAACTAATTGTATACTTTTGTTTACATTAAAGCATTTAAACATTAAAGATAAAATAAAATAAAACTAATTCAACCGATTGAAAATTAGAGAGATTAGATTGACATTTTAGCATTGGTTGCAGCACTTAATTTCTAGATGATCCGATGATCCAATATTATCAATTTATTTCTATATAATATAAGTAAATTTAAATAAAAATATTAATAATTGGCGAGGATTTGAAAATTTGAAAATTGGATGTTGAATTAAGTTTGAATGAATTAGTTTAAGTTGAAACATGTGTAAATAATTCGTAAGTAAATTTATTGGTTGAGGTAATTACTTAATGTTGTGTAATGATAGAGCTGATTATACAATCTAATTACACCTTTGCCAAGCAATGGCCTCAGACTTGCAGGAGGCTCTACAGTTGTCGAGTTGTCCTTGAAGCTGCTCCTTTGCTAGCTAGCGGACTTTAAAAAAGAATGAACTGAACTGAATCAAATTTACAAATTCATCTTCTAAGATTCATCCGTACCCGTCCGGCCTTGGAACACTCAAGTTCCTTTATCCATATAGCTCATGAGCAGCACTTAAATTCTTGTAAATCTCATAAACCAACCTTTGATCAAATTCATAGCTCGAATAACCCAAAGCAACCTTTCGAGCTTTGGGAATCCGTTTCCCTCCGAATTGATTCTCAGCGGTCAAATGCCCCACAGTCCCAGCTAATCTTATCATCATATTCATGTAACCGTTTTTGAGCTTCGTCAAAAGCTTCATCGGCCTCCATCGCAGCTTCGGTATCGCTTTGATCTTCCAAAACCTTCGCGACCTCGCTCCGATCCTCGTGACTTTTACGTTCTTTTTCTTGATCACTTCGCCGCCGTGGAGTCTTTGGTATCGCCGCCTTCTCCAGTATCTCTTCAAGGTACCGGGAATTGATTTCTGAAGAACCTCCATTAAATTGCTATTTTTAGGAGTAAATGGAAAGATAGATTTTGAGATTGGGCAATCCGTTGGTAATAGTGAATATATATAGAAAATGGATGAAGAAATGAAAGTCAATTAGTTGTGAGTCAGCAAAGTCGGTTTTTGACAACTGAATTGAACTTTAGAATATGGATAGCTAAACTCAATTTTGTTTGTGTTAATGGAATATTATTTATGGTTGAATTTGGATTAAAATAAAAATAAAAACCCAAACTATATTGGTATGAACTATGAAAGTTCCATCACCTGTAACTACTGGTTTCTTCTGAATGTATAATTGGTTTCTGAAGCTACAATATTTGTAACTTCTACGCAAATATTTTAATATTATTCAAATGAATAGTAAACAATAAAACTCAAATTTTGTTCGATGATTGTGATAATTCTAAAATATAGAGTTATTTTCAATACTTTTAAGCTCATATTTAATGGAAATTCCAAGTGATTTCTAATCAATTTCTGTACTTTATAATTCTGTTTTCCTAAAGTAGTCTTATGAACATTGCTATTTTTATTAATTGCTATTAGCGGTGATCATGGGCCGGGTCGGATCGGGCTCAGACAAAATTTTAGGCCCGTTTTCTATGTTCAAGCCCGGCCCGGCCCGAAATGTGGGCCTAAAAATTTATCCAAGCCCTGCCCGAAAGAAAATTGATAAACCCGAGCCCGGCCCGGCCCATATTAAATTTTTTAGCTTTTTTATTAAATAAAAAATTTTAAAACAAATATTAAAACAAAAAAACAAATAAAAAATATGTAAGTTTAAAAAGTATATTTGATTAAAAACAAAATATATATTTAATATGTAATTCGGGCCGGGCCGAGCCCGAGCAAAAAAAGTTTTACCCGAGGCCCGGCCTGTTTTCTAAACGGGCCTCGTTTTTTTGCCCAAACCCATATTACGGGCCTATATTTTTACCCGAACCTCCCATTTTTCGAGCGGGCCGTCGGGCCGGGCCAGGTAGCCCAACCCATGATCACCTCTAATTAGTATGCTAAACTCGCGATTTTTCATCTATTAGGTGTATAATGAAGACAATAGACAGAAATGATGAAAGTTGACAGATAAAGGCTCAATGTCACAGCAATTGTTGTAGCATCAGTCCAACAGTTTGGGCCTTAAGAATCTACATGTATAGACGTCCACTGGAGCTTCATTTGGGCCTCATTTCACGTCTAACCTAATGTTGGAGGAGCTTGACAATTTTTTATGTCCCAATTAGAGCCCAAATCATATGCACATGGAAAGGAATGAAGAAAAAAAAATCAAAACTAAAAGATACGGTTTTCAACATCCCAAACACATCCCTCGATTTAATGAGCAAACTTATCGACTATTGAGAAGTGCATGCGGATGTTACCTACATGGAGGAAATCAAGGGAATCAAAGCTAAAAATAGCAATGGGGCATTCATCCATTGAGCAGTGGGACACAATTTCCACGAGTAAGAAACAAGAGAGTTTTGGAAATAGCTTGAGTAAGCATTGCTAAGAGCGAAGCAAAAGGAGAAAGGAGGAGGAGAATCGTGAAAACATGATTGCTTGTTGTTACTCGTTTCTTTTATTTGTTACTTCGTTCTTGCGTTGAAAACATGATTGCTTATTGTTTTTGTGTTTTCTCTTTAATTACTATGACTTAATCTTGTTGATGCTAGAATGGTTATGCAACTTTAGTTTATATTCAATAAAGTTTTGATAGATATGTTTCGTGCATTTGGTAGTTGTACCAAGTCAAGTACTATCACAATCATATTTCTTGACGTATACATGATGTTGGTAACTAATTAAATTAGTAAATCGATCTGAGAAGATGGTTATTAAATGTAATGGTATCGATGGGTATTTATTACCTTGCATAACCCTAGGATCAATGTGATTAAACTTGTTTCGATATAGACATATCACTGTTATTGTAACAACTCTAACCAGTAACCATCGCCGGTCTAGGGTTAAAGGCATTACCAGACAAATCGGATCTTTTACGAACAATTCACATCATAATATTATCATTCAAATCAAAGTGTCCCTTAAATAGGTCTACGAGACCTTAAACATGTATTAGAAAGAGGTCGGGACTAAACTGAACACTTATGAAAATTTTTGCAAATTAAACATTTTTCAAAGTTCAGAGGTCACACGCCCGTGTGGGCAGGCCGTGTGCCTCACACGCCCTTAGACACGGCCGTGTGTCTAAGCCGTGGCAAAATAGGGCATACATACTGACTTGTCCACACGGCCTGAAACACGCCCGTGTGCCTCATCCGTGGTCGAAACTGACTTGTTTTGAAATACAACCACGAAGGACACGGTCGAGCCACACGCTCATGTGCTCAACCGTGTGGGAAAATGTAGGCCATTTGCAAGGCCAATTTGCCACACACACTTTGGGTTATACCTACAAGCACAAATAAGCATCATTCCAAGCATCAAAAGTAACCAAAACATACCCAAAATGTCCATCTATACTAACATTCAAGAGCAAATCAATCATATCAACTCATGTATCATTTATCTCATTATCATCACAGGCATTTCTAAGTATATACCATTCAATAACTTACCAATTCATTGTGACATCCTTTCATCAATGATAAACCAGTTTTGCATTATAAAAACTTATCATAAATTTAACCATTTCATTATTTCAATCATTAGCCATTAAACCATAACAAACTATGCATCATATAGCATGAACCACACATTCACATCAATTTCATTATCTAGCCATATCACATGGCTATTTTTACACCTTTCAAAACATAACCATTTCAACTAGACTATACATGCCATACTTAATATAAACACTTTCAAAAGGTACCAAAATATGACTTGATAGAGTGGTGATGATCCTCGACGATCCCTGAGCCTTCCGTAGCTTTAACGATCTATAAAACAATGAAAACACACACAGAGTAAGCTTTCAAAAGCTTAGTAAGCCATATACAAATAAAATTATCATATAAACATTCATAATCATATCAAATACAAAATCATTAATATATCTCAATTGCAAATTCATAATTCTTCTTTGGCTCATTTGCTTAGCCATTACTCACCAACAAATCATATCTCCAAGTATCTCTTTTGAACATAGTACATTCATACACATACCACAATTTGTCTCATTGAATCTATACACATATCTCACTTGTGCACATTCACATATATTTACCTTTCATACTCAATCATAGCATACATTTCAAACGTACCTGAATCGTTTACATATTTCACATAGTCTTTTATTTCACGGAATTGCCCGTTGAACCATTCGGAATCAAAAAGGATACTCGGATAACTTGGAATACTCGTACAATGCCAATGTCCCAGACGTGGTTTTACATGTAATCCAATATCGATGCCACTGTCCCAGACATGGTCTTACACGTAAATCTCAAATTGACGCCAATGTCCCAGACGTAGTCTTACACAATAACTTATATCGAAATCCCTATGTCATGTCATATGAATCCTATCTATTCCTAAGGTTCGTACGGGACTTTTCGGACATTTACATACTATCAATACTTTCTCGGATTTCACATGTACATCCTTTATAGTCATTCATCACAATTCAATTTCATGAGATCATAAATAAATCAACTCAAATACATTTATTTGTATATAGACTTACCTTGCACGGATATAGATGGACGGATTCGACTATTCGATCACTTTCGACTTTCCTCGATCTAAATCCGTTTTCTTTGGTTCTTGATCTATACATTTTCAAATTTAACTTTTTTATTCACCAAATCATTCAATTCAATCCAAAAACACACATTTAGGGCAATTTACAAATTAGCCCTCACATTTTCACATTTTAGTCCCTCAAAATATTATTTTCACAATTTAGTCCAAATTACTCAAATTCACTAAAAATCCAAAGACAAAACATGTTAATCTAACACATATATCTCATATTTCATCAACTAACATCACAAAACTCAAACATTCATCAATGGCACATTTCAAATTCTTCATCAAATTCCAAAATTAAGGCATGGGTTTTGTAGTATTTGAAGCAACGATTACAAAAATGTAGAAATTATCAAAAACCGATCCAAATCCATACCTTAATCAAGCTCTTCAATGGCTGAATATCATGGAAGCTTAAAACCCTTTTTCTTTTCTTAATTTCGGCACAAAGATGAACACTTATGCATGAAATTTTAATGTTTTGTTTTATTATTAATGGACATTATTACTCATTTACCAAATTAACCTTATTAGTTAACATATAAAACATATATAATGGTTGGTTATAAATGTCCATTAACCATACTAATGATTTGTTTACAAAATAAGGACTTTATATATAATAAGCCATGTCAATTTAGCACATTAACAAATAGCATAAAACTTTTGTATTTTCTTGAATTTAATCCTTTTATCAAATTAAACATGCAAATAGACAAATTAATTCACGAAACTTCCACATAAGCTTAATCACAAACGGAAATCATAGAAAATAATATTAAAATATTTTTTGACTCGGATTTGTGGTCTCGAACCACTATTTCGACTAGAATATAAACCGGACTGTTACATTTATCTCACTTAATTCTTAAGAACGATGCTTGGAAAGGTAATCTTGAAGTTAGACTCGACATAGACATATGCAAAAAGACTAAGAGGTTAAGCTTAGGACTTCAGAGAATCCGAACACTCATAAAATTAGGGTTAGTAAATCACCAATTATGCCATGGTCAACCCATATCAATCTTTATCATTGTTTTAATGAATATGGGTTAAAGGGGATTAACTATTCTAGTTCTTCATGCCATTGTATTTAACGCTTGCTATTTGCTTATTATTCTGTGTTGTTACATTGTGCATTCATCTATATTAAATTAAGTTTAGTTTATTAGCACATTCCTTAACCATATTTTTAATGTTTGCCAAATTGATAATTAAATTTCATAATTTTTGGTTGCACACAATGTCCCTCTAGAGATGATACTCTACAAACTACTTTATTACTTGTTACGATTGTGTACAATTGCACATTATTCACATAGATTATTATTAATATGCACACTCTGCGACAAGTTTTTAGCGCCATTGCCTAGGACTGTGTTTTAGTAATTATTTGTGAAATTGAAATTTTACAATTTGGTTTAAATTTATTTCATTTTTATTTTTAGTAATTTTCATTATTATTCAGGTGATAATGGATCCTCTACAACAAAATCAAAATTGAGGAGCTATTCACAACACTCGAAATTTGGTCATTGTTGCTGATGACAGAAACCTTAAATTGAGGCACCGTAGTTTGAATTGAAGTCAGTTATGTTCCAAATGTTGCAAATGGTGGGCCAATTTAGTGGAATGTCTATCAAAGATCCACATTTGCACCTCTGACTATTCATGGAGGAGAACAACTCCTTTAAATTGGATGGAGTCACTAAAGACGCTTTGAGATTGAAGTTATTCTCGTACTCGTTGAGAGATAGAGCATGAGCATGGTTGAATTCCATACTGCCCAGTTCTGTAACTACATGGCAAGAATTGGCTAAACGATGCTTAATGAAGTATTTTCCTCCTAGTAAGAATGTCAAGCTTCAAAAAGAAATAATCACATTTCAGTAACTTGACAAAGAATCATTATATGAAGCTTGGGAGCGGTTCAAAGAAAGTTCCTTCACTATGGTATTCCATACTACATCCAATTGGAGACTTTCTACAATGGTCTAAACGCACATACTAGAATGGTTGTAGATATGTTTGCAAATGGAGCCCTTATTTCGAAATCTTACAATGAAGCTTACAAAATTATTGAAAGAATTTCCAACAACAATTATCAGTGGCCAACCAACCGAATAGCCATATGAAGAAGAGTGGCAGGAGTACATGAAGTGGATGCACTTTCATCATTGGTAGCTCATGTGTCTTCTATGACTTCTATGCTTAAGAACATAACTATTAATGGTTTTAATGCTAACAAAACAGGTCAGCAGTCAGCCAGTTTGAGAATATTTCCTATGTTTATTGTAGAGATGGCCATATGTTCGAAAACTTCCCATCAAACCCAGAACCCATCTATTACATTGGTAACTAGAATCAGAACAGCAGTCAAATTTTCACAACCCTTCATAGCAAAATCATTTAAATTTCTCATGGAGTAACCAAGAGTCTGGTCCTAGCAACTCTTATATGCAATCTCGGCCAAATCATCCCTTAGGGTTTTCTCAGCAAGTTTAGAAACCTCCGCCAGTTGATTCTTTAAGTAATTTTGAGAATTTGATGAAAGCGTACACGACAAAGAATAATGCCTTGATTCAAAGCCAAACGACAACATTAAAGAACTTAGAGAATTAGATAGACAACTAGTTAATGAACTTCAAAGCAAACCCTAATGTGCTTTGTTGAGCGATATTGTAAATTCGAGAAGAGCGGGAAAAGGGCATTGCTAAGCTGCCATCTTAAGGAGTGGAAGGGCATTGGAACTCGAAGTTGTTGAGGCTAAAAACAAGCCTGTTGTTGCTCAGAATCAAGAGGAAGTTCAACCAAATGTTGAAATTCTCGTAGTGCAGAAGCCTGCCCTTATGACCCCTGTTGAAACACAAGCACAACAGAATATCCTTAAAGGTTCAACACCTACAACAAACACAGAGTCACCATCACCTCATAAAAGCTGCCCGATTAAGGTTAAAGTTCCACCACCTCTTTATCCATAGAGGTTCCAGAAGTAGAAGCAAGAGGCACTATTTAAGAAATTCTTATATGTGTTTAAACAGCTACATATCAACATCCCTCTTTTGGAAGCTCTATAGCAAATTTTGAATTATGCTAAACTCATGAAGGACATCCTCTCTAAGAATAGGAGGTTGAGGGAATTTGAGACAGTAGCTTTGAAAAAAGGAATGCAATGCATTCTTGCAAGACAAAATGCCATTAAAAATGAAGGATCCAAAAAGTTTTACCATACCATGCTACATTTGAGACTCTTATTGTGCATTCGATTTATGCGATTTGGGAGTGAGTATAAACTTGATGCCCATGTATGTGTTTAAGTGATTGGGTATTGTGAGGTTAGACCGACAATGGTTGCACTGCAATTGGCAGATAGTTCGATAACGCATCCTGAAGGGAAAATTGAAGATGTTATGGTACGTGCTAAAAAAATTATTTTTCCTGCTAATTTTCTTATTTTGGATTTTGAAGCAAATAAATACACCCCTATCATTTTGGGAAAACCTTTCTTGGCAACTAGGAGATCGTTGATAGATGTCCAAAAAGAGGAACTCACTATGCAAGTTCAAGACGATCAGGTAACCTTTAATGTATTCAAATCCATGAGGTATCCTAATGAAGGTAAGAAATGTTTTGCTATGTCTGAGATAGAGTCATTAGTTACTACAGAATGGGACTTCAATTTGGTAGGCGATTCATTAGAGTGTATTTTAGCATCGATAGACGATGAAGCTTCACATGGATATTGCGAACTTTCGACAATTAGAAGGGGAATCGCTTTATGAGGCATGAGAATGTTTTAAACTCATGCTCTATGAGTGTCCAGACTGCGGCCTGCAAGATTGGCTACAACTCTAAGTTTTTTATAATGAGCCAGATGGAAACTTGCACTCTAATATTAACAGTGCGTCCGTAGGGGCGTTTATGTCAAAGACATATGTCGAAGCTTGCCAACTCATTGAAGATATGGCAATGAAATTGTATTTGTGGCCGATTAAGTGGTTCACATATAGAGTCTAGAAATTGATCACAAATGCTGTCGATAGCGAGGACAAGTACCAACAAGTCCTCGAAAGGCTTAATCAACTTGAAATGAGTTTGGCAAAGGCACAAGTTCCAAATCAGCCACTTCTCACTCATTCTAATGCCAGAACCGAAGATGAGGGCACAATATAGGGAAATCAAAATGAGAGTAGCCAAATGGAGGTTAATCATGTAGGGGAATAGAGGATAAACCCTTATTCAAACACCTATAACCTGGGGTGGCGTGACCATCCCAACCTCAAGTGGGGAGGGAACCAAAGAGGTCCCTCTAATCAAGGATCCCAAAACCTTAATTTTTTAAGACCCAATGCGTCATACCAACCTCTATTATCATTTAAAACCACCCAAGATTTGGAGAGAAAATCGGCCTTTAATAGCAACCCATCGCTATTGATTAGGGTTAGCAAAGTAAAAGAAGGTTTATATGTGGTGCATGCCGATGTGCGTCAAATAGATTAAAATTTTCAATCATTGCAAAATAATTCAGCTTTTAGTATACCTAAGAATATCGAACTGAATAGAAATCGAGAAGGGATAGAACATGACAGACCTATTATCCTCGGATCAGGGGTTGTGGTAAAAGAGCAATTCCATGAGTGAGAAGCAAGAGTGTTTCGGGAATAGCTTCAGAAAGCATTGCTAAGAGCGAAGCAAAGGGAGAAACGAGGAGAAATCGCGAACCACCGCAGAGAACCACCAAAAATCACCTTACAATTTCTTCTTTCTTTTATTTGTTACTTTGTTCTTAAATTGAAAACATGATTGCTTATTTTTTTTTTGTTTTCTCTTTAATTACTATGACTTAATCTTGTTGATGCTATAATGTTTATGCAACTTTAGTTTGTATTCAATGAAGTTTTGGTAGAGATGTCTTGTGCATTTGATAGTTTTACTTAGTCAAGTACTATCATGATCATACATCCTGACACATACTTGATGTTGGTAAGTAATTGAATTAGTAAATCAATTTGAAAATATAGTTATGAATTGACATAATACTTGATTTGTGCTTGTTTAATCATGTGTAATGGTATTGAGGGATATTTATTACCTTGCATAACCCTAGGATTAATGTGGTTAAACTTGTTTCGATATAGACATATCACTGTTACCTAACTTAATTCTTAAAAATGATGCCTCGAAAGGTAATCTTAAAGTTAGGCTCGACATAGACATATGCGAAGAGACTAAGAGGTTAAGCTTATAACTTCGAGAGAAGTCGAGCACTCATAAAATCGGGGTTAGTAAATCACCAATTATGCCACGATCAACCCATAACATTCTTTATCATTGTTTTAATAAATATATGTTAAAGGTGTAACACCTTAAACCCAGTCTAGACATTATGGTCGAAAACCTTTGTTAGTAAAAATCGTATTTTTAGCGAGTTGTCCAGATAAAATATTAAACGAAAATTCAACCAATTAATAAAAAACTCCCAGCATATTCTTTTAATAAATAAAACCTTTAATTAAATTCAATTCAAAGACTAGTGGTCACTGCAAGACTCCGCCGCACTGATCCGCCTAAGTCTATGGATTACCTGTACAGAACAATCAAACAGAAGTGAGTTTACGAAAACTCAGTGTGTAACCCAACAGAAATAGACAAGCAAACATACAGAAGTCTCATACAAAGTTAGATACAGATTCGGACTTAAGTCCTTTTTCAGATACAGAAATCAAAAATAGATATGCAAAACAGATATACAGAATCCCACCCCCATCCTCTACACACCATCTCTAACCATCCTATCACACCATGTGGGGTTAAAAACACCCACCCATCTGTACACACCATATCGTGCCATTACGACACACATCAGATACAGTGCAGCCAAACTGTTAGAATATAGGTGAATGTCGCCTTTCAAAACACTTCTTTCATATATACAATATCACCCCAAAACAGATACAAAATACAGTTACAGATACAGATACAGATATAACATGCTTATCATGCTTGTCTACAGAAATTAGATATATGTATACTAGAATAGTCAGACATGCATAAACGTGTCCTACTCCGAACATATTAATAGAACACAAAATTTAGGGTTTGGTTAGCCCTTACCGACCCCTTGGTAGGCCCACAGCCGATTGGAGCGACTCGTGCGACCCTAGGGAAAATTTCAAAATTATGAGCCCACACACCCATATTAGCCTTGCCCGTGTGGCCCACACAGCTTAGCCTAGAACCCACACACCTGTATGGCATGCCCGTATGGGCCCACACGCCTAGCTTGGCCTAGCCCTGTGGCCCACACAGCCTAGCCCAAAACCCACACGCCTATGCGGCATGCCCGTATGGGCCCACACGCCCAGCTTGGCCTAGCCCGTGTGGCCCACACGGTGACATTCAGACCACCACACAGCCGTGTCTTCTGCACGACCGCACCTTTATTCGACACACGGCTAACTACACGGGTGACCACATACCTGTGTGCTGTCGATAGTAGGCAATTTCGGCTTTCGCTGAAACATCATTTTTCACAATTCGAGAACACACCTGTTTTGGTTTTGATGCTACCGTAACCACGAGCCCTCGAGAACCTAAGAATCGACATACCGACGCTAAAAATCATTCTTAAAACATGATTAAATTGAAAGCTCAAAATCGACAATAGTTCAAAGCAAGTGCTCATCGCTTACCCCAACACTCCAAACAATTGACTATGATCCTGCAAGAGTAGAGTCACGATCTTCTCGACTCGCTGCTGCCAAAACAACAGTATAATCCCAATTAGCGTTTTGAAAAACACTAGTTACAGAATAACATAGCCTCATTTACCAGAATCGTGCGACGAATACCAAAATAACGGGAGCAAAGGTACGACAGCAGATAAAAAGGAAACGGAACTGAAGGAGAGAATAGGAAAAAGAAAACGACAAGGAAACAGGGAACTAACGTCAATTGATTTTGGAAGAAAGAGAAATTAATTAGAATTTTGAAAAAAAAAGAAAAAAAAAAACAAAGATATGACACATATCCCTTGATTTTCTCCCACTAACCCACTATCTCAACCTTCTCAGACTTCCAGTTCAACCGAGACTCTACAAGTCAACTGAGCAAAAATTAATACCCATGCTCGCGTAGGGATTCGAACACAGGACCTCCAACATACTAACCCCCTTACCACTCGAACCAGCTGGCTCATTCTGATTTGGATTAACAGACAATTTTATATAAGCCCATTCGACAATGGTAAGGCTTGGATAAAAAATATCAAAAATTACCCAAGTGGGAATTGAACCCAAGACCTCATACACACACCCAGAACTCTTAACCATTAAAGCAGATACACACTTGTGTTAGATATTTCCATAATCAGAAATAAATTATCTAGGGCATTACAACTCTACCCTCTAAAAGAAATTTTAACCTCGAAATTTACCTGATCAGAACAGATGAGGATACTGCTGGCGTATGAGTCCTCAGGCTCCTACGTGGCTTCCTCAGTGCCATGATTCCGCCATAGAACCTTTACCAAAGAAATGGATTTCTTCCTCAAAACCTTAATGTCACGATCCAAAATTTGAACCGACTCCTCCTCAAAAGTCAAATCTGGTCTAACCTCATTCTCCTCAACAGAGACAACATGAGATGGATCAGACCGATACCGCCTCAACATCGAGACGTGAAAGATATCGTGGATACAGTACAACTCTGGAGGTAACTTTAACTGATAAGCAATTGGTCCCACACGCTTCAGAATCCAATATGACCCAATAAACTTAGGGTTTAACTTGCCCTTACGACTGAACCTCAGAACTTTTTTCCACAGAGAAACCTTAAGAAAGACGAAATCCCCCACAGAGTACTCAATATCTCTCATTTTTCGATCAGCATAGGACTTCTGTCTATCAGAAACCGTCTTCATAATCCCTAATCAGTCTAACTTTATCTTCAATCTTAGAAACCAACTTAGGACCCAAAACACAACGCTCACCCAACTTAGTCCAACATAGCAGATGTAACAGCCCAGTTTAGACCCTAGTCATAACAGTGGTTTCGAGACCACAAGTTTGAGGTCGGAATGATAATTTAATATTATTTTCTGTGTGAATGGTATGTGACTTAGTCTGTGTGATAATTTGATCTTTTGTGTGCCGAATTAAGAGAAAGGACTTAATTGCATAGAGTGTAAAATGTTGTGTGCTGATTTGTGAGTACTTAAGTGTTGTGGATTTGTAAAGGTGGAGGCCTTATATGGCAAATAAGCCATCATTGAGTTAGTGGATGGTGGAATGTCATGATAACCATTATATATGTTTGTCTTATATGATTATTAAATGGGTAAATGGGTTATTAAATAATTATGTTATTAGTAAATGAAACAAACAAGTATGATAGTGGATTTTATTCATCCATCTATCACTAAAAATTTCAAAGAAAAGAAAGAACAAAAACTTTCAAATTTTCGGCACATACAAGCTTGAATTCAAGGTTAGTTTTTGATCAGTTTTTGATAATTTTTACGTTTTTGTAATCGTTGTTTCGTGCTCTAGCTAACCCATGTTGAAATTTTGTGAATTGATGATGTTTTTGTGATAAGCCATTGATGAATGCTTGAGCTATGTGCTAGTTGATAGTGAAATATGAAAACTTGGTGTTGGGTTAACATAGTTTGTATTGGGATTTTGAGTGAAATTGAGCATTTTTGGCTTAATTGAGAAAACGAATAATTAAAGGATTAAATTGTGAAATAAATGAAATGTGTGGGTTTGTATAAACATGGTGAGAATTCGGCTAGGCTTGAACCAAGTGAAATTATGTGAATTTGATGATTTTGTGAACTAGGGACTAAAGTGTCGAAATGTGAAAATGTGAGGGCTATTTTGTGAAATGCCCTAAATGTGTGTGTGTGGACTAAATTGAATGAGTTGGTGATTGAATGGAATGAATTTGAATGTGTATAGACCAAGAGAGGAGAGGTTCGGATCGAGATCGAGGCAAAGAGAAAGTGCTCGATTAATCGACCGTTTAGGTATTTTGACATCTGAGGTAAGTTCAGATATAATACATGTTATTAAGATATGTTTTAGCATTATGGAATGAATATGTACATGATTATGAGATTGAGATGCTATGTGCAAGAATTAGTTGATGGCACTAAGTGTGCGAAATGTAAATCGAAACAAAAATGAATGGCACTGTGTGTGCGGCTTATTAATTTGGCACTGTGTGTGCGACATCGAGACAAGTCGGTTAAAAGAATAGGCACTAAGCGTGCGATGACAAATATACTACGATTATGTATATAGCACTGAGTGTGCGATAAAATTGAACGAATATCAAAGGATGATCAACATGTAATATCGAGCATTGTATAGTTTGGAAGTTGAATAACTATGTGTTAGCAAAGGTATGTATTAAACCTTTGTGGTTGATGAGTTATAAACAAGCTATGATTGAGTGAATGAGTATTTTAGCTATGGATAAGAGGGCATAAATATGAGATAATTGATCTATGTGATTGTATATTATATACATTGGTTTGATTTGATGAGATAATTGTATTGCATGTCGAACTTACTAAGCTCTGGAAAGCTTACAGTGTGATTTGTTTCTCTGTCTTGCAGTGTCAGTAAAGCTAGCTCGGATCTGGGATCGTCAGCTTTTCAATCATACTATCGGCTTTCTATTTTGGTACTTTTGAAAGGATGTACATAGTTGAAATATGGCATGTATAGGCTAGTTATTTTGAGACATATTTGAGATGTGTAAATAGCCATGTGATGTGGATAGATATATGATGGCATTGAACATGAATGGCTTTGATATATGATGCATATTTTTGGTATGGCTTGGGAATAAAAAGAATGATCTATGAATGGTAAACTTTGTGTTGGTATGATGCTAGTATGATTTAGTGAATTTGAAAATGAATCATGGTTGGTAATAAATATGTTCAAGTGGTGTATGTTAGTTTCTAAGTTGACATGTTTAGAAATGAGATTGTATGAGTTGTTATGATGATCACTTGGCATGAAATTGGTTGCTAAAGTGTGTGTGGGATTATGCTTAAATGTGCTTGTAGGATTGACCCATGTGGGTGGAATTTTGGCCTTGAGAATGGCCTATAATGTCACACGGCCATGGCACACGGGCGTGCCTAGTGACCGTGTGAGCAAGTCAGTATATGGCCTAGTAGTACACGACCTTAGCACGGGGGTGTTGGAGAATCGTGTTGGTTTTGGCAGGATCGACCACGGTCAGGGTACACGGGCATGCTTTGTGACCGTGGGGACCAAGTCAAGATAGTCCACAGCCAAGGCACATAGGCGTGCTTGGTGGCTGTGGGAGCTAAGTCAGTTTCGACCACGGGCAGGACACACGGGTGTGTCTAGCAGTAGTGGGAGGCACACGGCCTACCTCCACGGGCGTGTATCCCCTGTAACCTAGAAAAGTTTTAAATAATCCGAGAAGTTTCTGTATGTGTTTCATTTTAGTCCCGACCATGTGTTTAAGGTCTATTACGCTTTAATAAGGGACTAATAGCTTATGTTTGATGTATTATGATGATGATTGACTTCGTGTCGTAAATGAGTTGTGAAATGATCCTATTGTCTAGTAATGCCTCTTAACCCTAATCTGGCGACGATTTCGGGTTAGGGGTGTTACAGCAGAGCATGACACTTACGACCATACAAAGCCTCGTAAGGTGCCATTTAGATACTAAACTAGAAACTGTTATTATAGGCGAACTCAGCTAGCGACATATAATCCTTCCAACTACCTCAAAAATCTATTACACAACTCCGAAGCATATCTTTCAGTATCTAAATCATGACCATCGAGGTCTGAGGATGAAACGCAATACTGAAGTCCAATCTAGAACCCAGAGCCTCATGTAATTTCTTCTAGAACCAAGAAGTGAAGCGAGGATTTCTATCAGAAATAATCAAAACATGAACCCCATACAGTTTTACAATCTCAGATATATAGAGCTTCGCTAGCTTCTGTAGAGAGTAATCTGTCCGAACCAGAATGAAATGGGCGGACTTGGTCAATCGATCCACAATGACCCAAACAGAATCCTTCTTAGCGAGTGCTAAGGACAACCCACTAACGAAGTCCATCGTTACTCGGTCCCATTTCTATAAGGGAATCTTAACTGTTAGAGCAAACCCGAAGACAACTGGTGCTCAACCTTAGCTTGCTGGCACGTCAGACATCGAGTAACAAAATCTGTAACTTCACGCTTCAAACCCGGCCACTAGTACAACTCACGAAGATCGCGATACATCTTATTACCACAGGAATGCATAGCATAATCGCTACTATGTGCCTCACTCAGAATCGACTGCCTTAAATCAGAATCATTCAACACATATATCCAACTTCGAAAACACAGAACACCAACATTATTCTGCCCAAAATCTGAAGTACTGCCAATCTTAACCTGATGAAACCGCAAACCCAGAGACTCTCCTCTAGTTGTTTAACTCAAATCTGATTAATCCAAGTCGGCTCGTCTTGCAATTCAGCTAACAAACTCCCATCATAAAACAAACTAAGGCGAGCAAACATCACTCTTAAATTAGTCATCGCTCTACGACTTAGAGTGTCAGCCACACATTGGCCTTACTAGGATGATACTCGATCGTCCAATCATAATCTTTGAGCAACTCAATCCATTGCCGCTGTCTGAGATTCAACTCCTTCTAGGTAAGGAGGTACTTGAGGCTCTTATGACCAATATAGATAATACACCTCTCACCATACAAGTAGTGCCTCCATATTTTCAATGCAAAAACCACTGCATCCAACTCGAAATCATGCGCCAGATAATTCCCCTCGTGTGTCTTAAGCTGAAGGGACGCATAAGCTACAACCTTACACCAACATACGACGCATCACTGTATACCACAAAGTTTTTCCCAACTTCAAGCTGTATCAGAACATGGGCCTAAGTCAGAACAGATTTTAGCTTCTCAAAGCTTGACTGTTATGCACCAGTCAAGACAAAAGGAACACCCTTACGCAAAAGCTTAGTCAAAGGAGTTGCAATCAAAGAGAACCCCTCGACAAATTGCCGATAATAACCTGTAAGACCTAGAAAATTGTGGATCTCAGATACAATCTTGGGCTGTTTCCATTCAAGCACAGCCTTAATCTTTCTCAGATCAACTCGAATCCCTTCAGCAGAAACCACATGTCCCAAAAATATTATCTTTCGCAACCAGAACTCACACTTGCTCAGCTTAGTATAGAGCTGTTTTTCTCGAAGTATCTAAAGCACTACTCTAAGATGCTCATCATGCTTATCCTCGGTCTTAAAGAACCAAAATGTCATCGTTGAAGACGATGACGAACTGATCCAGGTATGGATAAAGACTCGGTTCATCAAATCTATGAATGCCGCTGGAGCATTCGTCAGGCCAAAAGGCATAACTAGGAACTTGTAATGTCCATAACGAGTCCTAAATGCAGTCTTATGAGCATAAACTTCCTTAACTCTAAGCTGATGATATCCAGATCGGAGATCAACTTTCGAAAATACAAAAGCCCCTCGAAACTAATCAAACAAATCATCGATCCTTGGAAGTGGATACTTATTCTTCACAATCAATTTATTCAACTGTCGATAATCGATGCACATCTTCATGGTTCCATCCTTCTTTTTAACAAACAAAATCGGTGCCTCCATGGAGACACACTAGGACGGATGAAACCACGAACCAAAAGTTCTTAAAATTGAGCTTTAAGCTCATTCGGTGCCATATGGTAAAGAGCGATAGACATCGGAGTTGTACTCGGTAGAAGCTCAATCCCGAACTCAACTTCTCAATTCAGAGGTAAACCCGATAACTCCACAGAAAAGACATGCAAAAAATCCCTCACTATTCTGATATCCCCTGTAGAAGAGTCCCTAGAAACAGAAACATTGACGTAAGCCAAATACGTCTCACAACCTTTCTGAACCAGTTTCTCAGCCACAAGAGTGGAGATCACATTAGACAGATAATCTCGATGCTAATCGATCATAACCACTTCCTTATCATCCTTGGTCCTCAAAACGACCCTCTTAGTTGCGCAGTCTAAACTAACTCGGTGCTCAACCAACCAGTCCATACCCAAAATTAAATCGAACTCCCCAAGATTTGCCAAAAATTCAGCCTCTTGCACCACTAACGGAACATTCCTATAAAGCTTACTAACCTGAACAGACTGCCCCAACGAACTCAGTTCAGTAATCTCACTGGAAGTGCTCTCAATAGAAATCCCCAAATTTTCAGAAATAGTACAAGCTACATAGAAGTGTGTAGAACCTATGTCTATCAAATCAGCATAAGGTACATAAAAAATAAAGAACATACCGGTGATAACATCAGGAGCATCTCTATCCTCTCAGTGTCGAGCAACATAAACCAAAGCAGGCTACCTCGCCTCAATATGGCTAGCACCTCTGCCTGGTGCTCTCTATCCACAATCCATACCATTACCACCCCTAGCCGGTCCACGGCCCCTAGGTGGCTACTGAACTGCCCTATGAGGCTGTATAGAATCTGGTCCTGAAGCTTGTATCTGATCAGCCCACTGTGGACACTCTCAAATCCGATGCTCCAAGGACCAACACCTAAGACAAGCCCTTAACCTCCTCCAACACTCATCCAGATGGCGCCTACCATAATCTCCACATGGCTGAATCCCAGTAGGAGCAACATAAACCCCCACTCTAATCGGCCCATCAGCTCTGGCCTTTTTCTTATACCTCTGAATAGAACTAGAGGGCTCCGAACCCCTCTTAATCTTGCCTCTATCACGGTCCCTATTCTGGCGCTCCACGCACTTAACCTCTTCGGCAATCTTTTCCTTATCAACCAGAACTGTAAACTCACATTCCCTCTGTGGATCAATCAGAAACCTCAGACTATCTCTCAGACCGTCCTCAGAACAGACACACTTCTTATACTCAGATGCCACTATGCCTCGAGTGTAGTGACTCAACCTTAGAAATTCGACCTCATACTCGGCCACAGATCTATGGCCTTGCTTGAGATTCATGAACTCACACTTACAAGCATCTACATATCTCACTCCAACATACTTTCCCTAGAAAATAGTCTTAAAGAAATCCCAGTTCAGACGATCAGGCTGGGTACCCTCCTCAACCGTTAACCACCACTGATATGCCTCCTCACGAAGCAAAGAGACTGCACCTATCAGTTTCTACTCGGGAGTAAAATCTAAATCATTCATGATCCTCTCGATGGCCTCCAGCCAATACTCGGCCATAGTAGAGGCGACTCTAGTGACACTCCTAATCAGCTCAGCGCCATTGGACCGAAGACGTTCAGTTATCGACTTATGGCCTCTAGATCCAGAATGGGGTCTAGCGACCCTCTGTAATATCCTCAACATGGCCTGGGACAATAAGTCGTCCCCAGCCAAATGGCTTTTAGACCCAGTCTCAGTAGCTGGCAAAACCGGTGTCTCACTCGTATCCAAGTTTGGTATACTGCCCAAAGAGGAAGACTCAGCTCGAGCCCCTTACGGTCTCTACCACGACCCCGAATACCACGTCGGCGTGTTCTACGAGCGCTCATCGTAAATTTTAAATTTTATCTATGTTATAAAATTTTATTTATCAGTTCTAGTTTTTATTAGCAGATATTTTATGCATAAATTATCAGAAGTTCAAAAATATTTTCAAAAGTTTCAGTCTCTAGCTATTTCAATACAGTTTCAGAAAGTACTAACTACAGTGTTTTCAGAATATACTATTTAAGCTTCAGAAATACTTATAGGATCGGCGTCGGAGACTCGGTGTACCACATACCTTATCAATTTATTCAAATTGTTTGAAAACCAATCCTTTTGAAACAAAATTTTGGACCCAAAATTCACAGCCTGAGTTTTGTAACCTGACTCTGATACCACTAAATGTAACACCCTAAACTCGGCCTAGACGTTATTGCTGAATCCAGATGTGTCACAATGTACGGCTTTGAAAATAGAGTCGTTTCGTCAATTCATTCACGTTTCATAATTCATATTCATTTATATTAATTTTTAAAAGTGTAACTTAATCCATTTATTTTCCAAAACGTAATTTACAGCGGAAGTCGTAAAATAGTTATATTTTAAAAATGCAGTTTGTGTTTTTAGAAAACATTTGTTAGTGAAAACCGTGTTTTTAGCAAGTTGTCCAAATAAAATATTAAACAAAAGTCCAAAACCCAAAAATTAAATCAACAATCCAGAGAGTCCAATTAATACAAAATTCCCAGAATAATCTTTTAATAAATAAAACATTTAATTAAATTCAGTTCGAAGACTAGTGGTCACCGCAAGACTCCGCTGCACCGATCCGCCTAAGTCTGTGGATTACCTTACAAAACAGTCAAATAGAAGTGAGGTTATGAAAACTCAGTGTGTAACCCAACAGAAATAGACAAGCAAACATACAGAAGTCTCATACAATGCCAGATACAGATTCGGGCTTAAGTCTTTTTTTCAGATACAGAAATCAGAAACAGATATACAGAATCCTACCCCCATCCTCTACACACCATCTTCGACCATCCATCACACTATGTGGGGTTAAAAACATCCACCCATCCCTACACACGATATCGTGCCATTACGACACACATCAAATACAGTGCAGCCAAGCAGCCAGAATATAGGCGAAGGTCGCCTTTCAGAACACTTCTTCCATATATACAATCCCACCCCAAAAACAGATACAGAATAAAGTTACATATACAGATATAACATGCTTATCATTCTTGTGTACAAATTACAGATATACATATACTAGAACAGTCAGACATGCATAAAGGTGTCCTATTTCGAGCATATTGTCAGATTATCAGCACACATAATCTAGGGTTTGGTTAGCCCTTACTGACCCCTCAGTAGGCCCACAGTCAATCGGAGCGACTCGTGCGACCCTAAGGAAAATTTCAGAATTATGAGCCCACATGCCTATGTAGCCCACACGGCCTAGCCCAGAACCCACACGCCAACTTGGCCTAGCCCGTGTAGCCCACACGGGCACACTCAGACCACCACACGGTCGTGTCTTATGCACAGTCGCACCTTCATCAGACACACGGCCGTGTCTCGTACATGGCCAACCACACGGGTGACCACACGCTCGTGTGGCATCGACAGTAGGCAATTTTGGCTTTCATCGAAACCTCGTTTTTCACAATTTTAGAACACACCTGTTTCAATTTTGATGCTACCGCAACCACGAGCCCTCCAGAACCTAAGAATCGACATACCAACGCTAAAAATCAGTCTTAAAACATGATTAAACCGAAAACTCGAAATTGAAAATAGTTCAAATCAAGCATTCATCACTTACCCCAACACCCTGAACGATTAACTATGATCCTACAAGAGTAGAGTCATGATCTTCTCGATTCGCTGCTGCCAAAACAACAGTATAATCCTAACCAGCATTTTGGAAAACATCAATTAAGAATAACATAACTTCACTTACCAGAATCGTGTGACGAATACCGATATAACGAGAGCAAAGGTACGATAACAAACAAAAAGGAAACGAAGCCGAATGAGAGAATAGGAAAAAGAAAACGCCAGGGAAACAGGGAACTAACGTCAGTTGATTTTGGAAGAAAGAGAAAATAATTGGAATTATGAAAAAGAAAAAGAAAAAGAAAAAAAAACAAAGATATGACACATATCACTTGATTTTCTCCCACTAACCCTCTATCTCAACCTCCTCAGACTTCCAATTCAACCGAGACTCTTGAGCAAAAATTAATACCTACACTCGCGCAATGATTCGAACACAAGACCTCCAACATACTAACCCCTTTACCACTCAAACCAGCAAGCTCATTTTGATATAGATTAACAGATAATTTTATATAAGCCCACTCAACAATGGTAAGGCTTGGATAAAAAAATATCAAAAATTGCCCAAGTGGGAATTGAACCCAAGACCTCATACACACACCAGAACACTTAACCACTGAAGCAGATACACACTCATGTCAAATATTGATAGAGTTAGAAATAAATTATCTAGGGCGTTACAAAAGAGGTTAACTATTCTAGTCCTTCATGTCATTGTATTTAACGCTTACTATTTGCTTATTATTTTATGTTGTTAAGTTGTGCATTCATCTAGGTTAAATTTAGTTTAGTTAATTAGCACATTCCTTAACCATATTTTTATTGTTTGCCAAATTGATAATTAAATTTTACAATTTTTGGTTGCACACACAATATCTGTAAAGACGTTACTCTACTCACTACTTTATTACTTGTTACGATTATGTACAGTTGCACATTATTCACATAGATTATTATTAATAGACACACTCTGCGACAGATTATCAAGTTAAGTTCAAAATGTTTAAGCTATTTAGCAAATTGCAATTGAGTTTTTTTTTTCTTTTGAATCAGTATTGAAAATTTCTATTCAAACATGAGCAAAAATATAAATAATCAAAACTTGGACTATGATAATCGAGTTTTTTTATCAAATAATAATAATGAGTTTTTTTTGTTGATTGAGTCTTAGCTCAGTTAACATCCGTATTGTTGTCGGTGCAAAAGGACGTGAGTTTAAGTGCGCTAAAGCGCATTATTCTCCTATTTAAGGATTGGGAAAGGACTATAGATAATTCTAAGCATTGCATCAAAAAACAAAAACTTATATAAAAGGAAGTAAATAAAAAAAAAATCAAACTTCAAAAATAAAACTCTATTTAACTCATATCGAGCTTTAAACCTTAAATTTAAGCCAACTCAAACACATTTAAAACCCAATCTTACCATTCCACTTTGAATGTTAAAAACTTTTAAATGAAGTTTCAACCATTTTTGAATGAACTTAATATAATAGAAGGTCAAATTTTGCTATTAGTCCTTATACTATGCTTAAGTTATGAATTTAGTCTTTGTACTCTAATTTAATCGATCAATTTTACTCCCTATACTTTTAGAATTTTTTAAACTTCATTCTTGACCCAAACAGAAGCAATATCCTTTTGATAATTTGTATTCTCTTTATTTTTTAAATTTTTAAATTTTAATTTTGACTCAAATGATAACCAACTCCATTAGCAGCGGTGAAGCCAGAAAATATTTTTGGGGGATTGAAATTAAATTGTATATTTATACGATAGTAAAAATACAATTTCACCATTTTAATAGCCTATATCTTTATAATTTTAAAGAATTAATTCAAATTTTTATTATTTAGGAGGCAAAGTGCAATTTTACCATTACAAATTTAAAATTTTATAATTTATTAAAGGGCCTAAATGAAAAATATTTCATTTTAGGGGCTTCACCACTATCCATTAGTTAAAACGACATGGCTTTTTATGAGTATTATATGAAAATAACAAGTTAACATGATATTACATATATGATAATACATTTGTCACATAAAATTATGAAAATAGTAGAACTTTACTTAATAAATTTAACGGTTATAATTTAGGTCAATACTGAAATTTCAAAATTTAAAAAATATAGGGACTAAAAATGATCAAATTACAATATAAGTACTAAATCCATAATTTAGATGTAATATAAGGACTAATAACAGAATTTTTACCAAAATAGAATGGCGTAAAACATGGGTTGTTGAATTTTATATGGGTCGTGAATCATCTAGAAATATTTGACCACAGCATATATTATACAATTATCCTTAAAGAATTGGATTTTGTCAAATAATCTCTTTTGAGAGAAAACGATTTACCTGTTTTTTTTCTAAATAGTATAGGGATGAACGAAGATTTAAAAAAAAAAAGAAATGTTAAAATGCGGTTATTTTTTTATATGCAACGTATTGACCCTCAAATTAATTAATTGTTTATTTAGAACAATATTGTTTCATGATAGTATCAAATAATTTCATATCTTAATCATTGACTTTTTTTCTCATTCAAAGAATTCGTTATGTTGAATTTGAAGGTATGATAATATCAAGTTTCAAAACCAATCGGATATTTTAATATTTTAATGGTATGGATTTAATGGTATAATATATATATATATATATTATATATAAATTATTAGTTGATACATTTATATAAATTTTCATACTATTTATATTTCAACAATGCAATAATCATGTTTAATACAAGTAAATTATGTATGTTAGATTTTTTGGAATTTCAAATTTTAATTAATGAATTTAAATTTTTAAAATGATGCAGTTGTATATATAAATATAATATTAATTATAAAACGAGAGGTGTTTGCTTAACAAATAGAAACTATGGCTAAAATGGGGTTTATAATTGTGGTCTTAGTTTCTCAGTTTCAACCACGAAATCAAAACGTGCACAAAAGAAAAATTAACACTAAGATTTTTTATACAATTCAACCTTAGCCTACGTCTGTCAAGCCTAGTGCAATCAATGTTTTAAGTCCTAAAACTAGTCTGATTCTCACTACTTTAGCGACCTCACCATTGTATAAAGACTAGATCACTCTCCCACGAAATTTTCCCCTTGAATGTTTAGTTTTACAAGTCAAGAGATTTTCTTGATTGCTTACAAAAATAATGCACACATACATGTTCTTAACTTGAACAAATATGAACAATCCACTATCTTTCTCGGTCTCTCGATTACTTTAACCTAGGCAACACTTAAGTTTATAAACTATTTAAGTTTTGTTTACATAAGAGTTATAGTTTAAGAACTTTTCTATAAAGTAAAGCTAAAAAACAACATAGGATAATAATTCCATAAAAGTCTTGATGTAATCCAATGTCTTCAACTACAAAAAGTGGCTTCACTTGTTCCGCGAGTAACTGGACTTAATTCACAATAACCAATCTTTAAGTCTCCAATTTCAACTCATTTAGTCTTCATGTTTTGGGTTTTAATTCGTCCAAAGATCTTCAAAACAGATAGCTTAATATTTTTGCTTTAAAATTTGCTAACTCTGAAAATAGGCAAATATGGAAATGAAACAATGCTTGTGGCCACTGTTTCAGCCATAGAAATAGTCACACAATTTTTCTTGCCTATAAATGTGTCTAACAGTTTTGAAATTCATGAATTTGTAAAAGGTTTTGGTAGAAATCAAATTGATATACTATAAATATTGGTTAATTTAAGTGTTGTTTGATAAACATAAAATTTAAGTGTTAAAAAAATTAAGTATTGAATTTTACTACTAAATTTAAAATAAGTGTTGAATTCATATTAGAATATTGTGTAGTAAATTAGGAAGGGGAGAGATCCACTTACACTAGTGTAAAACTTAAGCGGTTTTACATTATTTCGTAACTTTTTATACGAATAATATTTTGATGATCCAACCATTGAATTTATCATGATATTATTAGTATTTTTAATGTATTCAAATTTTTAAATTGATTTGATCTCTCTATCTTATTGATCTAAAATATTGTCTATATTAAAATATAATTAAAGGTTAGAAGTTTTTTTACATAAAATAAATAATTAGAAAATTTTAAATTATGTCAAATTTAGCATGCATGATCTACATGAATGAAGTATGAAATATGATGGTTGGATTGTTAAAATATTAGTCATACAAAAATATAAGGAAGAGTATAAAACCATTTAAGTTTTACATCGGTATAAATGGATCTCTCCCCAATTATTAAAATATAAGTTCGGAATAAAATTATGTTGTTTGATATAGATAAATACTAATTTTAAAAAAATTATTTATTAGTTTTAATCTTATTAATATAATATTTTATATTAGTTTAGATATTTTTGGATAAAAAAAAGAGTTAAATATCACAATTTCAACATCTCTTTTTTAAAAAGTATAGTTTTTTTTTAAAAAAAAAATCTTTTAATAAGTAGCTACCAGTCTCATATGAACATTTGTTTTTTTTTTTTGAAATTTTTATATTAAATAAAAATACAAATTCTAAAAACAAGCATAAGAAGATAATATAGAAACTCCTTTAAAAAAATTATATATTAAATATCCAAATCTCATTCGAAAAGGAGCTCCTTAACTCTGATTAATTTGTTCCCAAATATTACATAAATTTCTATTATATTAACTTTTATAAAATTGAATAAAATCTATATGTATTATATTACAAAGTCTTAAGTACATGTAATGTGGACAGTCTCCTTTTCTTTGCCACATGGTCTATCTAATTTATCCATTCATTTTTTAACATAAAATTAATTTAAAATAATGATAAAGCAAACACTGATTTTTACTAATTTCAAATTTTAATAGTGAAATAATTTTAAATAATGAAAACCAAACATTGAGTTTTTACTAATTTCAAATTTTAAATAAAAAATTAAATTTAGAAAGTAAATTTAAATGTTAAAATGATAAATTGTTAAATTTACTAATGATTTTAAATTTTAAATAAAAAAACAAATGTAAGATAAATTTAAATAAAATTTGATAATTTGTTAAATTTATGATATTAAACTATATTCAAATAGGGTGATGGAGATTGAGTCACGAACTAAGTCACTCTATTGAGATGATACACACTCTCAATGATAATAACAGGTGTAAAGAAATTTTGTTGAACGTGTTCCCCAAGGTAGAACAAATTCAATCACCCAAAATACTAGCTTGCACAAATCAGAAAGTAGCACTTTTTTCACCCAATGAAGGACTTGAAAATCGGATATTTATAGGATAATATTTAAGAAGAAAAAAAATAAAACATTAAAAATTTCTAAACTTGAATTAAATGCCATATTTAAAATTTGATATTAAAACTTTAGCAAACTTTAAAGAAATATAAAAGGTTTTGCTTATTATTATTATTATTAAAATATCCCAACAGTTAATTGTTATGGTTTGTGTTAATTTTGCTAATAGTAATGGATTTTGTAAGTAAAAAATTACATGATAAAAGTCAGTTAAGTTTTGTAATTGGAATTTTATAAAGTCAGTTGTTGATATTTTTAAACTGAACCACCAATTTTATCATCCCGTTTATAACACAACTTTCAGAGCTTAGTCCCACAGAATTTATGGATCTGAATGATATACCAAATTACTTACCATGTTTATAACTTGTTCAGCTTCTTCATCATTGAAATTATGAAGCCAAACTTTTAGGATTTGTTAAAAAATTGAATGTCGATAATGGCAATGTAGAAAGATCGTACAAAAAAAAATAATTAAAATTTAAATATCGATAATGGCAATAATTATTTAATTTTATAAAAATAAAATCAAATAATTATTACAAATATAATTAATTGAAAGAATAATAATAAGCTTATAAAAATAATTAAAAAATATCACCAACACATTAATTAAAAATAAAAATGCTTGAAACAATATAAAATAAAAAATACATTAATATGTTATAAAAATAATGGAACCTCTTACTCAATGATGTAATCGCAATTATCTAACCATCTAACGAAAGGAACTAATATGTTAAAAATATTAATAAAAAAAGTTTGAAGCAACATGAAATAAAAAAAATACAAATGTGAGTAATAGAAGAATCAAACTCTAGATTTAAGGATGTAATTGCAACTATCTAACCATCTAATAAAATAACTAATATGTAAAAAATTAATTAAAATTTTAAGAAACTTGAAGCATCATGAAATAAAAAATATAAATGTGAATAAGAAAGAAATCTAACCCGAGACTCAAGGATATATTTGCAACTATCTAACTATCTAATTAAAAAACTAAAATGTTAAATAAATTAATTAAAAATTTAAAAAGTTTTAAGCAACATTAAATAAAAAATACATGTCACGACCCAAATATAGGGGGTTAATTGAAATAATTAATTAAAAATTGACCTAAGTTTGATGGTAAAGTAGTTAGCGTGCTTTCCAGAGGTCTTGGGTTTTATCCACGTCTCTCTCATTTTTTTTTTCTTTTTCTTTTCAGCAACTTAGGATAAAAATCATATTAGAATATATACAATTTAGAGTAAAAATTTAACAAGTTATGGGTAGTAGCCCAGTGGTTAAGCCTTTACACTTCTCCATTACATGCCTAATATCAAGTCATGTTATCCCCTTCTTTTCCCTTTTATTTTCGGTAAAAGGGGTAAATTTCTATCCAGCCCCCTCAAGGCTTGAAAACCCTAAATATTTAATACTTTTCCTAATTACAATTGAACTATAGTTTTGTTTTCCAAAATAAATTGATTTTTTTATCTTCTCTCCCTATTTCTTCCCCCTTTTCTTTTTCATCTTCTTCTTTGTAAAATATTTTTTTTCTCATTGCTGAAATTTATTCTTGATCATGACTCAAAATCAATTCCCGATTTTAACTCGTTTCTCAACCAGATTCATAATCGCTAGTAGAAACAATCTTTGATCGTTGTCAAGAATTGGTAAGTACATCTCAATTCCGATGGTTGATCTCGAATCTTTATAGAATTCCTATCTTACGATACTCTCGCGAACGATTAACAGATATTTCTCAATTTATCATCGAATCTTTCGACAATCTTGATTTATCTTGAAATTGATCATTAATTCATGCAATTTTGTCATTAAAGGACTTGATTTAGCTGAATCGAACTAGATTTAAGCGCAAGGAACGTCAATCAATATCCTGGTGAAAGGCGTGTGTTCTTTTAGAAGTGAATTAAGGCAAACCATACCCCGAAATAGGGCCACACAACCAGCCACATACATAGGCATATGGGCCACGTGGCCCTTCACACGACCATGTGTAACATCCTGGATAGGGCCTATGCATTTCCAGGTTAATTGTATGAAATGACAAGTTTCAAGTCCTATGAATAAATTTTTGATACTTTTGGAAACCTAGAAATGCATGAAAATGGAAATGAAAATGGAAATGAAAATGGAGATGGAAATGAAAATGAACATTTCTGGAAACCTGAACATTTTGGAAACTTAGACATTTTTGGAAACCTGAACATTTTGGAAACTTGAACATTTTTGGAAATGATTCAGAAATGGAAATGAACATTTCTGGAAACTTGGAAATGTAAGAAAATGGCAAGTAAATAGAGCCGATCGAAAATTTTAGGAAACTTAGAAATGATGCAGAAATGTCAAATTTTAAGGTTCAAAATAGGAAATAAAGGCAAGAGGGCCTTAAAAGAAAAAGTTAGAGAAATTTGACACACAATCAGGCTTGGAAAAGTGGCTTGAAGGTGTCACTTAGGGCCTATGGAAATGGCGCCATGTGCAAGAGCTCTTGGGCCTGGGTTCGAGTCACTTGGGAAGCAAATAAATAAATTTAATTTTTGCTTCCAGAAGGCTGAGGTGGACGGCATGGGTTTCTAGAAAAGGAAGAGTTTTATTTGCATAAATATTTGATTAATTAGGGGATAAATAAAGGAGTTTTATTCACATAAATATGTGAATAATAAGAGATAAATAAAGGAGTTTTATTCACATAAATATGTGAATAATAAGAGATAAATAAAGGAGTTTTATTCACATAAATATGTGAATAATAAGAGATAAATAAAGGAGATAATTGATGGATTAAAGGCTTTTATCTTTTAAATAAAAGAGATAATATTATCAAAAGAGGAGTGGTGGCCAAGTAAAGGACTCCTAGGCTGATAACTTTGGCTATAAAAGGAGGACAGGAGGGCTACTCATCAACATTTGCTCCCTCTTCCTCTCTGCCGAAATTCTCCCTAGGCAAAACCCCTCTCTGCCGAATTTTCATTAAGCAAAAATCCCTCTCTTTTTCTTCTATTTTCTTCTCCGTTCTACTGTTAAGCTGAATCTTTGTGGATTCTAAGAAAGAGGGCAATCATCCACAACATCAAAAGGGGATTTTTCGGGAAATCTAAGGATCTAAGGTAAGGATTACAAATATAAGTATGTGGTTAAAGATTATGATTCACGTTTTCAAAGTTAGATCTAATCTAACACGAAGTTATAGGATTTCAACAGGCTTATAAATGAATCCTCTTCAGATTTGGAATCCCATCATAAGGTAAGGGATATTCGGCCAAGGCATAATTTGTTTAAGTGTTTACCATTATTTCAAAAACCGAAAACTGACATGGTTACATACCTAGTATTAGCCGATTTCAAGGAAGAGGAATTCTAGCAACTGTTGGGACTTGATTAAATCAATTCGGCAACTAGGTAAGTAATTCTACTTCTAGTAGGATTTGGTTTTAAGACCAAATAGGTTTATTTATATGTTTTAATTAATGGCCGAATATAGGAGTGAAAGATCTAGATCGGTAGATCACTCTACGGGAATTCACGAAAACTATTAAGCGAAAAAGGTGTGTACCCTTACTAACCTTCAATAAATTACGTGGTAATTATTAAATATATGAATATGTATTAGTATGTGAATGTGGTTAAGTACCACAAATGTGGTAAGGAGTACCCAGGTATGTTTCCTACTTTTGATAGGATTATGAATGTGATATACTTTGAACATGTGATTAGTAACATGAATGAAAATTAAGTATGTGGAATATGTTATAAAATAATTGGGGCATTTGGGATATATGTGAAGGAAGAGAGTGAAGGTGTTGACTTCGGTCTCACCAACGAAGGTGTTGACCTCGGTCTCACCAATGAAGGTGTTGGTTTCGGCCTCACCAACGAAATATGGTGGCTACGGCCCCATTGCGTGAATATGGTAACTTCGGTTACATTATTTGAATATAGTGTCTAATGACACAACGTAAGTGGGCGATGAGCACGTCGACTGCAGCGACTGCCTTCGATGGTGTGTAGCGGATGGAGGGTTGACTTAGTAGTCCCCACGGTGTAATTGGCAGGTACGGGTGGTGTGTAGCGGATGGACAAATAGGCTTGGGTTGGGTTGCATCATTATTTGATTTGAATATGCTTTGATATGAATATATATGCCTGGAATGTTGATTGTTAGTTTGTGTACACATTGAGTCTGTTGACTCACCCCCTTTGTGGGACTATTTTTCAGGAAATGAGCAGTAATGGACCGGGTCGACAGGAGCTAAAGGTGGCTATGCATCACTTGAAGAATTTATTAGAATTTGGACTTTACTCAATTTTAGTATTTTCAATTTTATCTTTGGATTTGAATGATGTAATAAGGCCATAAGGCCCAAGTTGGATGGTTTTATTTCCCTGCTTTTATTTTCAGTTGTTATGTTATGAATTATTTTTGACTAAGTTTAATTAAATTTATTTTAAAAATAAACCCTAAATTGTTTTGTCACCAAAATTAAATGTTTTCTAAATTAAATAAATGGGTTTCCAACCTAAGCCCAACCCAAAACCAATATCTTTCTAAAAATTCACAAAACTTTTCTAAGTAACAAAAGAATTTGAAGCTGATTTTCTTAAGGAACATACCAGATCCGGTTCAGGCTCGTGGGCCGGGTGTGGGGTGTTTCAGTTGGTATCAGAGCCCAGTTTTAAACTCTCGGCCTGTGGGCTAAGGCCCAAAACGTTTTCAAAGAGAGCCAAAATGATTTTCTTTGAAATTAAGCAGGTTTTCTGGCATGGCACCTAAAGTCTCCGACTCGCAGTCCACCAGGTAAGTACTTCTATCCATTTGTGTGATTTATTGAATGATCTGTAAAAGGGTAGGAATGGAACGTATATTAGTGAACTAGAATCTATTGAACCGTAGGACTAGTCTACTCAAACACAAATACATAAGACTTAATGCACTTAACAAACCTATGGCTAAGTCACTAAGTTAGGGTGTGGCAACCATTGTGCGCATGTCTAGGATTGGATCCGGAAGAGCCTGGTACTTAAGCAGTCCTAGTGACTCACCTCCTCTTCGCAGGAATCCTACCTGGTGCGTAGCTACGGTTCACCCTAACCATGAGGACTTATTCATAGGCTAAACCCAATAACTAAAACCTGAAAGGGAACTAGCCATTTAAAAAAAAAAAAAAGAACAAAACAACAAACCCTAGATTTCAAAACTCTTTACTAAACTTTCGAAAATCATCTTTACAATTTTTCTGAAAAATTTCTAATTTGTGAAAATTACAAGAATGCCCTTGGTGGCAAAATTACCAAAATGCCCTAGATCCACAAAATGTCAAACTTTTCAATGGTTTTGTCAAAACTCCATTATTTTATAATGTTCATAAACCCTAATGTGCAAACCATCAAAAATACCCTGATTTTGGAAAATTACAAAATTGCCCTAACTTGCAAAATTACCAAAATGACCCTGATTTCCAAATTTTTGCAACATCACCATTTGAAAGGTTAAACTCTCAAAAAGAACCCACAAAATTTTACAACTTTTGAAATATCCCTGATTTGTTAGTTTTTCCAAATATACCTCAGTTTGTGAAAAATTACCAAAATACCCCTGAGGTCGAAAATTACCGAAATACCCCCGGATTTCAAAATTTTTCCAAATTACCCCAAAACTTTGAAGTTTTCAAAATGCTTTTTGACAAAAGCACCAAGGAACGTTTTCCCTGAAAAAAAAGTTACGAAAATACCCCTGTAGGACAAATTACGAAAATACCCCTAGGTAGTGGAAAAACAACAACAATGAAAACTACAATGTTTCTCTGAATGAACGAAAGTTCATAATTGTTTGATGGATGTATGAATGAATGTAAAGACTGTGTGCATGTATGAATACGAAAGAACCACTCCTAAAACTCTTTTCATAAAACTTCTTCGCGGGTAATAAGTGAAACAAGTACTAATGTATAAAACTTTTAAATCAGATTAAATCGCGATGTTGGAAAATGAGTTCTAAGGGATGTGAACTTAGAGATTGTGCCTAGAAAGTATGATGGTTCTATGAAGATCAGAGTGCGCAGCGTAAGCATAGTGAGGTGAGAAGGATTGTACGACTGTTAATAAGTAATTTCGAGGACGAAATTATTTTTAAGGAGGGTAGAACTGTAACATCCTGGATAGGGCCTATGCATTTCCAGGTTAATTGTATGAAATGACAAGTTTCAAGTCCTATGAATAAATTTTTGATACTTTTGGAAACCTAGAAATGCATGAAAATGGAAATGAAAATGGAAATGAAAATGGAGATGGAAATGAAAATGAACATTTCTGGAAACCTGAACATTTTGGAAACTTAGACATTTTTGGAAACCTGAACATTTTGGAAACTTGAACATTTTTGGAAATGATTCAGAAATGGAAATGAACATTTCTGGAAACTTGGAAATGTAAGAAAATGGCAAGTAAATAGAGCCGATCGAAAATTTTAGGAAACTTAGAAATGATGCAGAAATGTCAAATTTTAAGGTTCAAAATAGGAAATAAAGGCAAGAGGGCCTTAAAAGAAAAAGTTAGAGAAATTTGACACATAATCAGGCTTGGAAAAGTGGCTTGAAGGTGTCACTTAGGGCCTATGGAAATGGCGCCATGTGCAAGAGCTGTTGGGCCTGGGTTCGAGTCACTTGGGAAGCAAATAAATAAATTTAATTTTTGCTTCCAGAAGGCTGAGGTGGACGGCATGGGTTTCTAGAAAAGGAAGAGTTTTATTTGCATAAATATTTGATTAATTAGGGGATAAATAAAGGAGTTTTATTCACATAAATATGTGAATAATAAGAGATAAATAAAGGAGTTTTATTCACATAAATATGTGAATAATAAGAGATAAATAAAGGAGTTTTATTCACATAAATATGTGAATAATAAGAGATAAATAAAGGAGTTTTATTCACATAAATATGTGAATAATAAGAGATAAATAAAGGAGTTTTATTCACATAAATATGTGAATAATAAGAGATAAATAAAGGAGATAATTGATGGATTAAAGGCTTTTATCTTTTAAATAAAAGAGATAATATTATCAAAAAGAGGAGTGGTGGCCAAGTAAAGGACTCCTAGGCTGATAACTTTGGCTATAAAAGGAGGACAGGAGGGCTACTCATCAACATTTGCTCCCTCTTCCTCTCTGCTGAAATTCTCCCTAGGCAAAACCCCTCTCTGCCGAATTTTCATTAAGCAAAAATCCCTCTCTTTTTCTTCTATTTTCTTCTCCGTTCTACTGTTAAGCTGAATCTTTGTGGATTCTAAGAAAGAGGGCAATCATCCACAACATCAAAAGGGGATTTTTCGGGAAATCTAAGGATCTAAGGTAAGGATTACAAATATAAATATGTGGTTAAAGATTATGATTCACGTTTTCAAAGTTAGATCTAATCTAACACGAAGTTATAGGATTTCAACAGGCTTATAAATGAATCCTCTTCAGATTTGGAATCCCATCATAAGGTAAGGGATATTCGGCCAAGGCATAATTTGTTTAAGTGTTTACCATTATTTCAAAAACCGAAAACTGACATGGTTACATACCTAGTATTAGCCGATTTCAAGGAAGAGGAATTCTAGCAACTGTTGGGACTTGATTAAATCAATTCGGCAACTAGGTAAGTAATTCTACTTCTAGTAGGATTTGGTTTTAAGACCAAATAGGTTTATTTATATGTTTTAATTAATGGCCGAATATAGGAGTGAAAGATCTAGATCGGTAGATCGCTCTACGGGAATTCACGGAAACTATTAAGCGAAAAAGGTGTGTACCCTTACTAACCTTCAATAAATTACGTGGTAATTATTAAATATATGAATATGTATCAGTATGTGAATGTGGTTAAGTACCACAAATGTGGTAAGGAGTACCGAGGTATGTTTCCTACTTTTGATAGGATTATGAATGTGATATACTTTGAACATGTGATTAGTAACATGAATGAAAATTAAGTATGTGGAATATGTTATAAAATAATTGGGGCATTTGGGATATATGTGAAGGAAGAAAGTGAAGGTGTTGACTTCGGTCTCACCAACGAAGGTGTTGACCTCGGTCTCACCAATGAAGGTGTTGGTTTCGGCCTCACCAACGAAATATGGTGGCTACGGCCCCATTGCGTGAATATGGTAACTTCGGTTACATTATTTGAATATAGTGTCTAATGACACAACGTAAGTGGGCGATGAGCACGTCGACTGCAGCGACTGCCTTCGATGGTGTGTAGCGGATGGAGGGTTGACTTAGTAGTCCCCACGGTGTAATTGGCAGGTACGGGTGGTGTGTAGCGGATGGACAAATAGGCTTGGGTTGGGTTGCATCATTATTTGATTTGAATATGCTTTGATATGAATATGTATGCCTGGAATGTTGATTGTTAGTTTGTGTACACATTGAGTCTGTTGACTCACCCCCTTTGTGGGACTATTTTTCAGGAAATGAGCAGTAATGGACCGGGTCGGCAGAAGCTAAAGGTGGCCATGCATCACTTGAAGAATTTATTAGAATTTGGACTTTACTCAATTTTAGTATTTTCAATTTTATCTTTGGATTTGAATGATGTAATAAGGCCATAAGGCCCAAGTTGGATGGTTTTATTTCCCTACTTTTATTTTCAGTTGTTATGTTATGAATTATTTTTGACTAAGTTTAATTAAATTTATTTTAAAAATAAACCCTAAATTGTTTTGTCACCAAAATTAAATGTTTTCTAAATTAAATAAATGGGTTTCCAACCTAAGCCCAACCCAAAACCAATATCTTTCTAAAAATTCACAAAAATTTTCTAAGTAACAAAAGAATTTGAAGCCGATTTTCTTAAGGAACATACCAGATCCGGTTCAGGCTCGTGGGCCGGGTGTGGGGTGTTTCACCATGTCCCCCTGAAACCTTAAGATATTTCGATTCTCACACGGCCTAATACATTCCACACAGCTTGACACACGGCTGTGTCTTCCTTGAAGCCTAATTTTGCATGTTCCACACGGCCACAGTCTGTTACAGAGCTTGGCCACACGACCGTGTAACCCTTCCACACAGCTTAATGCATTATACACGGACTAGCCACATGACCATGTGCTTCTGTTTTAAAGTTTTTCCTAGAAATTTTATGTTATGTTCAGTTTAGTCCCAGTTTCTTCCTTGAATTGCTCTTAGAATTTTTTGTGAACTTAATTGATCCTTGAATTAATTTTTATTCGAAAATCTACTACAACACCCCTAACCCGTATTTTTCACCCTAACCCGTATCCGTTGCCAAAACAAGGTTACAGAGCATTACCAAAATTTACAGAATAAATACAGTCATTTCATATTATTTAACATTCATGTCAGAAATTATTCATAAAGTCTCTTATATGAGCCTTCAAGGCCCAAAACATACATTAAAAAAAAAGTCAGGACTAAATCGGGTACTCAGAGAATTTTTCGCAAAATTTCAAAACTTTTTCCAAAGTGCAAGGCACACATGCTCATGTGGTCAGGCCGTGTGGATCACACGACCATGTGACACACCTGTGTCCCAACCCATGTCTGTACTCGTGTAACTCTCTGACTTGGGTCACACGGCCAAGTCACACACCCGTGTGCCAAGCCGTATGAAAAATCCTAAGCATTCTGTTTTGAGTTTTTAAAATGCAGGGGACACACAGTAAAAACACACACCTATGTGCTATGTACTAGGCCGTGTGTCACACACGGTTGAGACACACGTCTGTGTCTTTGCCCGTGTGGACAAAATAAGACCATTTCCTAGTCATATTTCTCACCCCTTTTTAGTTCAACCTAAACACGTCAAATAGCACATATATAAGCTATAATCAAGCCACCAAAACAAGCCAAATACATGTCTTAGACATATCATATTACCTCATACATCCAAGTATTCAATCTTACCAAATTGATCAATAATATATAACTCATTTGCATTAACTATACCAAATCAAACCATACCTATTAGTTAACTATCATTTAAACATACCAAAACACATATCAATTACGAGCCATACCAATGGCTTGTTTTAACCATACATTTACATGCCATCATTGGCCAATTTAGCTTATACATGCTATTATAACCTAAAATTTAATTTACTATTTATACCGAAACGAGTTGTTGGATAGATTGATAGTGTGAGATATCTCTACCAAGCTTCTAACCCAACAAACTTCCAAAGTACTATAAAACAAGAAAAATAAAACAGAGTAAGCATTTAATGCTTAGTAAGTTCATATAACAGGAAATAAACTTACCATTCTTTTACATTTAATGTAAGCATACAAAAATGTATCCAAGCAATTTGGTTATTAGCCTAAACATAACTTCATCAAACATGTTAGTCATGTATTTTTTGTGAATATCAAGAATCAAGGATGAGCTCATCAAATATCAAATTTCCATATGTTTTCAAGTGTTTACAAGTAGTATCTCATTCAGAATTCATCTTAACTTATATAAGAACTTTGTCTGTTGAACCATTTGAAATATCGATGGATACACAGTTATACACATGAAGTGTACGAATCTATAATCCATCAATTCATATTAGAGGGTACTCATTAGAGCACATAATCGGGATGTCCTCTCTCGAGCCATATAACGGGAAGCCTAAGTGAGCAATATAACGGGAAGCTTATCTAGGCTGTGTAACGGGAAACTCATAAGAGCCATAACCAGGAAGCTCATATGAGCCAATATTGGGTAGCTCTGAAGAGCCATTAACGGAAAGCTCCTGATAGCCATATATCAGGAAGTTCAAGCGAGTCATATCGGGAAGCTCCGGAGAGCCATTAATCAGGAAGCTAAAGAGCCTTTAATCGGGAAGCTCACAAAGAGCCATATAACGAGACACTCATAAGAGTTGCAGTGTGCCCACAACACATGCAGGATCACGATCGATTGGAATGCTCTAAAGAGCTATTAACGGGAAGCTCGCAAGAACTATATAACGGGATGCTCAAGAGGACAAGTAACGGTATGCTCATAAGAGTTGTGTGTCCGCAACATATGCTGGACCACAACCAATTCGGGAACCCTGTATCCATCGAATTTCATTTATTCAAACGAAACTTAATATTTGTCGAACATTGTTGGATATGTGATTAATTTTCATACATGACAATTTACACAATTCAAATACATAACATTCAAATTAAGCATATAATTATACAATTTAGTTACACGAACTTACCTTGACAATGTTCGTGAACTTGTATGCTACTAATCCGTTACTTTTTCTTTACCTCGATCTAGCTCCGTATTTGGTCTATCCGAATCTATACTAGTAAATTTAGCTCAATTTAATACAATTCATACTCTATTCAATCCAATTTACATTTTAGGCAAAGGTGCCATTTTGCCCCTATACTTTTATTTAATTTTGATTTTGTCCCTAGGCTCAGAATATGAAATTCATGCAATTTAATCTTTATTCCAAGCCTAGCCAATTTTTACATGTAACATTTACAACCCATGTAATTCATAAAATTCAGAATTTTTTCATAAATTTTACATCTTTACAAATTAGTCTCTAAATCATAATTTCATCAAAACTCACTTTACAAAAGTTGTTTATCTATCAACAACCTTTTATTTTCTACCATAAAATTCATAATTCATGCATATTCATCCATGGAAAAACTTTAATACTTTGATAACTTTACAAATTAATCCATGAGATAGCTAAATTAAGCTATTACGATCTCTGAAATATAAAACTTACTAAAAATAGGATAAGAAAACATACCTAATTAAGTCAAAATAGCTTGCTTGAGTTCAACACCCATAACTAGGGTTTCATGTCTTTAATTTGGGAAAGATGATATAAAATGAGGATATTTCTTATTTAATTAAAATGTCATCTTTTATTATTTCATCTTTCCAATTTAGTCCTTTTCTTTATTTAATTTTCCACAGATGAATCATCATACTTATCTACTAACTCCTCTTAATGATCTATTTACCATGTAAGGACCTCCAATTTTGAATTCCATAGCTATTTGATACTTATAACTACTAGAACTCAACTTTTGCATTTCATGCAATTTGATACTTTTATCAATTAAACATGTAACCGGTAAAACTTTCTTAACAAAATTATTATACGACATTCCTATCATAATGCAGACCATGCAATAATATTAAAATAAATTTCCTCACGGACTCGGATTTGTGATCTTGGAACCACTGTTCCAATTTCACTGCAAACGGGCTGTTACATCTACAATTTTATATGCCTGGATGATCACTGTTATAATGTGTTTATCGATATTGATTTATTAAATCGTTATGATACCATGAATAAACATGTGATATTAACCATGCCTATTGTTAAAGTGTTATTGATAAATTGTGAAGTGTTATTACTGTTATCGCCCCACTGAATACATGACAAACATCTCTATTACTAGTAATGAACAAAATAAGTGATAAGCATGCCCACGAATTTTGATTATTATGTTATAAAGTATGTCATATTGCATTGCATGGGATGGGATAATTGTACGAGGGAAGAGTGACAGTTTAATAATATGAAAACCAGTGGTGGCTAGTCCACAAACCAAGTGGCAGTTTGTTTAATCTGCAAATATGTTGTGCATTCACAACAAGTGGCAGTAACTGCAAATATGTGGTTCAATCTCGAATCAAGTAGCAGCATGTCTGCAAATGTTCTAATCTAAAAATTTTTAATGGTTTACCCACACTTTTTATAAACCCAGTAACATCTTTTATCTGCAATTACATTATGTATCCACAACAAGTGATAGTTTATCTGTAAATCAGTGATGGATCATCCAGAACCCGGAGTGATATAGTAGATGAGTTCTAGAGAACTCATAAGTAAGGTGTGTATTGGAGTTGGGTAGCAGAGTTGTGTAGGATCTTTTATGATAAATTAAAATTGCATTGTCATTCATTAACATGTGCATATAATAACTGTGATCTCTAAGATAGTGTGGTGAAGTGAAAATATAGAAAATTGTTAATTTGAAGTGTTTTATGATTGTGATTATTCTTAGATTTGCCAATCATGTGTTTTGTTTACTGTTTTGTTCCGATTTTGTTGTGATTGAACTCACACTGAATGTTATAGCTCACTTACCCTTTAATTTTCATCTTTATAGATAACCCATCAACTTAGGACGCAGACGCGACATTTAAAGGGTTTTGGCTCGATTTTTAATTATAAAATTATTTTAGGCTCGTTATTTGATTTATTTTATTATATAAAGATTGTAATATTTCATTTTGAACTATGGCATGAGACTTAAGATTTGAGTTTTATTTTGCAGCCTGCATGACATTTAATTTGTTTTTAGGATATCAAAATATGAATATTAATTAATTATGCATAAACTTTGTTTTTATTAAAAATACAAGCTATTATTGATTTTCTGTTGATAAACTATAAATAAGATCTTTGAATAATAAATAAATAGATAATTATCTAAATTTTCTTCTAAAAATAATCAAAAGTTTTAAAATGGTTGTTTTTAAAAACTCCGACAGCTTACTGGGTCATTTAGGTGGCTAATGTAATCTTCCGAATTTTGGTCTAACATCTAGGTCGGGATGGGGAGGTTACAATACAAATGTAAGTAGAAGAGAAATCGAACCTAGGTCTTAAGGATAAAAAAACATTAAGATTTAACCATTTGGAGAAAGCTGAAAACACAATTGGAAGCGTTTTCCTGCCATATCCACTAAAAATGAGTCCAGTTGGACGCGTTTTCCCTTTCTTTCTCCAAAATCAGCCTAATCCGATAATTATGGTTAAAATTAAGAATTTTTGGGTAATTCACCCAAATAATAATAGGATAATTATTTGATACACTGCTAATGGAGCTTTTGGACTCCACAAGGCTAGGGGTTGACAGTATCCTATAGGGATACTGTAAAATATTAAAGAATAAATACTTAAAAAAAGGATACGTGTCAATCTTTCAAGGTTTCTTGTGGAATAGGAAAAGTATAATGTCAATGTATCAACTATTAATCCTTAAAAAATAATTAAAATTTAATTGAAGTTGTGATAATTATTATACATTTACAAATATTGAAATTTAATTTACAATTATTAGTTAAAAAATGTTGTGCTAATTTTAAAATAAATTTATTACTTTATTAGAACTCTAAACATAAAATATAAAGAAAAAGAGTTGAGATAATTATAATTTAAATTTAAATTTTTAGTTAAAATATTTTGGTGTAAATTCTTTTTTTGGTAATTTTATTGATGTAAAATAGAGTTATTATTTGAATATAATTCTAAGCATATTAATTATCACTTAATTAATATATTAAAGATAATTATGTTAATCAACTATTGTTTTGAATTATGTTACTTTACATTAATCTATAAACTATAATCTAGAATCTATATAATAGAATAGAATCTATTATTATAATATATATAAAAGCACGAGTTTGAAAAAAAAATTGAATTGGTGAGAATACATTTTTTCTATCATATTATTAAATTGATATTTAAATATAATTACTATTTAATCTAAAATAATTATTTAACATTTACCTTTTTATCATATCACTAAACTCACATCTAAATAAAATTATAAATAAATTTAGAATAATTTTAGTATTTAAATAATAAAAAATTTTAATAAATCTATTTTCCAGGTAATTTAATAGTACCACCATTAAATAATGCACTTCCTTAAATTAGGGTTAAATATAAAATTAGTACTTGAACTTATCCATTTCTCCCAGATTGGTGTCAATGGTTTTTATTGTCTCAGATTAGTACCCAAACTTTTTTTTCTGTCAACTAAATTGGTACCTGAGTCTGACACCGTTAAGTTTAAGATACGTAGCGGAATAAGATTGTGTAAATGACGACATGATGATGTCATAATTTAAAAAAAATTAAAAAAATTCTTTCAACTTTCTCCCCAATTTTTTTTGTCGTTCTATTTTCGCTGACAGTTGACATCCTTTTTGGCTTGAAAATAGCATTAGAGTTGAGCTAAATTGGGGTTTTCAGTTAGGGTTTTCTTTCAAATTATGGTTTATAAGATGGTATCTGAGTTTGAATCTTTTAAAACCCTTGATTTACTCCATGAAATCGAGTTTAAAAAAGCGAAGCAAATCAAAATCCAAACACAAAATCCAAGCAGAAACAACCCATTTGGGGGAAAATGGAGTCAAATCCTAGAAAACAAATCCAAACTGAAACTTATTTTTGCAAACTTAGAAAAATCTTAGATCTGCAAACATGTTTATCATCCGAGGTTAGACAGTAGAAGCGGTAGTAAAAAAGAAAAGAAACAAGAGGCTGTGCGGTGCACATTGATCAGAGGCAAGGCCATTGACAGTGGTGGCCCAGTTTGACATCAAAGAGTAAACGAAACATAGTAGGAAAATTCATAGCTAACTATCTAGGGTTTTTATTGAGGACTTATCTGTTTGAGTTTGGAACTCCGGATCTCCACTCGACAATCCCAAAGGTGGTAAGGCGAACCACGAAACAATGTACCACATACTGAAGACCGATGGTGATTTGATGGTGAAAAAGGGAGATCAGAGAAAGAAAGAGATAAAAGCTTTGGCCTTTGTTTCATCAAATTTGGGTCGGATTCTTGGAAAACTAACTGACAATCTGAAGAAATGTGGTGGAGAGGAGTGTTCTAATAGTGCCCAATTGGAGCTCAGTTCATTGAAGGAATAAGTGAAAAATATAAGAATGGAAATTGGAAAAAGGAAAAGAAAAACCTAGAAAAAGAAAGGAAAAAAAAAGGGAAAAATGGAAATAGTTTTTAAAAATATTATTTATTGATTTTTAATATTTTTTAAATTATGACATTATGATGATATCATTATGCCACGTGTCACTGATAGTAAGTTAATTTTTTGTTTTTTTATTTTATATATTTATTTTTGGCTAATTTTTGAATAAGATGTTACTAAACTTGTTTTACTTATCAAGGATGAAATTGAATTTCTGAAATTCAAAATCAAATAAAATAGGCTAAATTGGAACGAAAAGCAAAGAGGAGGGCCAAATTGAAGAATTAAAGAATTAGTGATTGACTAGTTAAAATAGATTTTTTTTGAAATTGTCAAAATTCTATAAATAGTTTAAATCTGATTTTTGGTTGATATATTTAGGGGAAAAATCTTGCTAAATTTAGCATGAGAAATGTGTATAAATAGTTACTGTTGGTGGCATGAAAACTGTAATAGCCTGTTTTTAGTGAAATCGGAACAGTGGTTTCAGGACCACAATTCCGAGTCCGGAAGAAAAATAATTTTAATATTATTTCATGGTCTGCATTATGATTGAAATATCATATAAAAATTTCGTAGAGAAATTTTATTGGTTACATGTCTATTTAAATGGATAGGACTAAATTGCATAAAATGCAAAAGTTGAGTTCTAGTAGCTATAAGTATCAAATAGCTACAGAATTCAAAATTGGAGGTCCTTATATGGCAAATAGACCATTAAGAGGAGTTAGTAAATAAATATAATGATTCATCAATGGAAAATTAAATAAAGAAAGGACTAAATTGGAAAGTAAAAGATAAAAAGATGATAAATAATAAAATAAAAAAATATCATCATATTATCATCTTTCCTAAAACAAAAATATGGAAACCTTAGCCATGGAGATTGAGTTTTGAGCAAACTTACATGGCTCAATTAGGTATGTTTTCTTGTCCATTTTTAGTAATTTTTATATTTTCGAGATCGTAATAGCTTAATCTAGCTATCTCATGGATTAATTTGTAAAGTTATCAAAGTACTAGGGTTTTTCCATGGATGAGTATGCATGAATTATGAAGTTTTATGGTACAAAATGAAAGGTTGTTGATAGATAAACAACTTTTGTAAAGTGAATTTTGATGAAATTGTGAATTAGAGACTAAAATGAAAAGATGTGAAATTCATGAAAAAATTTTGAATTTTGTGAAGTATATGGGCTTCTATTGGTATATGTAAAATCAGTTAGGCTTGGAATAAGGATTAAATTGCATGAATTTCATTTTTCGAGCCTAGGGACAAAATTAGAATTAATTAAAAATATAAGGGCAACATGGTAATTTTTTCTAAGATGTGAATTGGATTGAATTGAATATTAATTATGCTAAATTGATGTTAAATTTGTTTGTATAGATCTGCATAGATCAAATATAGAGTTAAATCGAGGAAAAGAGAAAGTAGCGGATTGTAGCTTTTGTGTACACGAACATTGTTGAGGTAAGTTCGTGTAACTAAATTGTATAATTATATGTTTGAATTGAATGTGATGTATGTGAATTGTGTAAATTGTCATGTATAAAAATCAATCACATATCCAACAATGTTCGACAAGTATTAAGTCTCGTTTGAATAAATGAAATTTAATGGATACAAGGTTCCTGAATTAGTTGTGGTCCGGTCCTTCATGTGTTGTGGACACACCACAGCTCGAAAGAGCGTCCTGTTATTAGCTCTCATGAACATCCCGATATTTTTCTTTCATGAGCTTCCCGTTATATGGTTCTTTCGAGCTTCTCGTTAATAGCTCTTCAGAGTATCCCGATTGGTTGTGATCCTGTATGTGTTGTGGGAGCGTCCTAATATATGGCTCTTCAGAGCTTCACAATTAAAGGCTTTTTCATGAGCTTCCCAATATTGGCTCGCTTAAACTTCTCAATATTGGCTCGTAAGAGCTTCCCCTTAATGGCTTTCTAGAGCTTCTCATTACATAGCTCACATGAGCTTCCCGTTATATGGCTCGAAAGAGCTTCCCGTTTACATGTTTGCATGAGCATTCATGTATATGAATTGACGGGTTACAGTTTTGTACACCTTGTGTATACTACTTGTGTATCCATCGATATTTCCAATAATTCAACAGGCAAAATTTTGATATGAGGAAATATGAGTTCGAAATGATTTATTACTTATATATACCTGAAATACATGGAATTGATAGATGAACACAAGATGTGGAAAGTACACGTATATAGAATTTGACTATTTGATGAGCTCATAAATAATTCTTGGTATTAATGTGAAATACATGACTAACATTTTTGATGAGGTTATGTGAGTTTAGGTTATAAGCCAAACTGCTTTGGTTGTATTGTGTATGTTACCGTAAATGCAAATGTATGGTAAGTTAAACTCCATGTTATACGAACTTACTAAGCATTAAATGCTTACTCTGTTTTATTTCCTTTATTTTATAGTAATTCGGAAGCTCGTTGGGTTGGAAGCTTGGCGGATATATCTCACACTATCCATCGGCCCATTCCTGTATATATAGATAACTAATTTTGATTATAATGGCATGTATAGGGTAATTTAGCGAATGTTGGCTTAAAAATATTTTGTTATAAATAGCCATTGGAATGGCTTGAGAAGTTTGACATATTTTGTTATTTATATGTATGTGTGGCTTAATATGTTTGTTGTGTTTAATGTGGTTGAGTAAAGGATAATTTATGAGTATGATAATGTATGGTTTGAGATAATATGATTTGAGAAATATGCATATAAGTTTATATGGTCAATTAGGTAAGATTGAAAACTTGGACATATAGGGTGTTATGATATGTGTTAAACTTGGTTTTGGCTTGATTTGAATGTTTTGTATTGGTTAGTGAAAGTGTTGAAGTGTTGATGTAGGTGGAAGACTAACTGGGTTAGAAATATGGCCTTGGAAATGGCCTATTTTGGTCCACACGGGCAGAGACACTGGCATGTGTCTTGGCAGTGGGTCACACACGGCCTCATGCATGGTCCTGTGATTTGGTAGTGTGTCCCTTGCATCTTAAAAATTGAGAAATAAAATGCTCAGAAATTTTCACACGGCCTAGCACATGGGCATGTGGCTTGGCCGTGTGACCCAAGTCAGTGAGGACCCTAAATCTTACACGGGCTGGGACACGGCCATGTGCCCTTAATTCGAATGCCCACATAGCCTGAGACACGAATGTGCCTCTTGACCGTGTGAGCCACACGGCCTGGCCACACGGGCATGTGTTCCTTGCACCTTGGAAAAAAATTGACATTTTGCGAAAAATTCTCTAAGTACTTGGTTCAATCTCGACTTCTTTCTAATATGTATTTTGGGCCTCGAGAGCTCATTTAAGGGACAATATGATTGATTATTACTGGTTTATAATATGAATGCATAATGATATGAATTTATGTGTATTTGATCTGTAAATTTTGGTAATGTTCCATAACCCTATTCTGGTGACAAATAAGGGTTAGGGGTGTTACAAAAACAGAGGGGTATTACAAAAACAAACACTGAAAATTGAATGCAATTTCTTTCTTTCTCACGTAAAAGCTAGTGTAGGCATTCTGCCATTTTTTTTTCCATTTATTTACTTTGGTTTAATTGCTTCCTAAGTCCTTTATCCTTAAAATTTAATCCATTCCATAAACCAACAAAGCATGATTAATTTCATGCTTAACTAATTCCCTTTTAGCTTTAGCTCGGTTATCGCTTCGATAAAATAATCGTGAGATATGAACCCATACTAAAAACTTTTCAACACGATAGTCGCTATCTCTCCAGTATATGGGATAGTCATAATCATCCTTTAAAGTTAATTCAATTTCAATTCAAAAAGCGCGAGTTAGATTGGAGTTATTTGGCACACAGTTGGGAAAACGAGACGATCGTTTTTCGAGTTCAAATTCCCACGAACAAATTGGCGTGTCCAGGTGGGTAAAGGCTAGTTGGATTCCATCAAGGGAGATAGTGATCAGATTTAAACGACTCATGCGGTTGAGGCTGTTAATTTGAGTTGGGCTTTCTAGATTGCAAGGTTGTCGAAATCTTAAATTACGGGTGTCGAAACCATTCTTAAAAGGGGGTTTTAAAAAAAAGGAATCGACTTTTAAAAATATGAAGTCTCCACCGATCCTTTTCATTTAGGTGTGATCGGGTCACCTATAAAAATATTTTGGTTTGCGAAATTCGAGAAAACGGGTTCGGAAGTCGGTTACGTGCAAGGAAGGGTTGGCACCCTTGCAACGCCCAAAGTTGGTACCAAATTGATGAATGTTGTCCTAATGTCGAAAACTTGAAAATATTTAGGGTAAAACTTTCGAGAAAACAAACAGTTAATTGAATTAGGATTGAATCTCAAGATTAACTCGCTTCAAAGAAATAAAAGTATCATACCCAACACGTTAGGATATAACACCCTTATATTTTGACACCAAGATCATCTGTGATCTTCAAAACAAGTAAAAGAAGAGGGTATTTGAGTATTTAGTCTAGCGAAAAAATCGTGTAACATCCTGAATTTTTGGGCCTATGCGTTTAATGGGTGGATATGTTTAATGTGTTAATTTAAGTGTTAGGGGTCCAAATTGGGCTCAGGCTTAGGCAGAGGCCTTGATTAAAATTATCTGTTTGGGCATTATAGGGTTTAAAAGGTAGTATCTATGTTTAAAATACCAAAGTGGGCTTGTGGCCCAATCTTAGGAGGTGACGCCACACAAGGGAGTAAGGGGCCCAAATTTAAGTTTCATGGAGCCCAATTCTTTTAATTTAAGTTAGCTAAATTTTGGGCATTAGGATTAGGTGGAATGGATGGTAACAAGGCTAAAATTTAGGGGTTTTAATGTTTAAAATATGTGGATAATAAGCAGATAAAGGCTATTATTTAGGAATTTATTTTATGTGGATAATAAGCAAATAAAGGCTAAAATTTAGGGATTTTAGTGATTAAAATATGTGGATAATATGCTGATAAAGGAGGGAGGAGTTAGAGATAATTAAATCTCTTTTAGATGAGCTAGTAGATTAAGATAAATGAGAAAAGACAGGATTTATCTGTAAGGTCAGGTAAGTGCCGAAATTTCTATAAATAGGGGGAATATTTCTTCAATTTCGGCATTCGGGTTTTTCTCTCATTCTTTTCTCTTCTTCTCTGAGTAAAAGCCGAAAACTCCTAAAGTTCCATCTTCCTCTTCATTCTCTGCAAAAGCCGAAATCTCTAAGCCAATTCCCTCATCTTCACTTTGATTCAAAAGCCAAAACTCTTTCCATTCTTTTTCTTCCTAGCCGAAATCTTCAAGTCTCTTCCTTGTTTTCTTTTCTTCTTCTCTTTTCCTGTCAGAAACTGAAACTCTTCACTCAAGTATTTTAAAAGCCAAAGACACATCAGCCTTCTCTTGTTCATACTTTTTCCTGGATTTTCCTAAAGGCCGAAATCCCTAGATCTCATCTCTTGTGATTGCCGAATTACTTCTGTGGTGCCTACTTGTGCCGAAATTTGAAGGGAACTTTAGTGGAGTCAATCGCATAGATCTCTGAGTTATAGATCGGTAGCACTCGAATCGTGTTACTTTTGAGATTTCAAGGTAAGAAGATCTATTAGTTTCAATGTGTAAATTCAGGATTTACTAACCCTTGGCCGAATATAGGAGAGGCCCTATTTTCACATCTTTCCGGCTTTTTGAGCAAAGTTGTAGATCGGTCTAGCAAAGGTATCGACATTAATCAGGTGTGTAACCTTTCTCACTGTTAGACTGTTTGCTAATATATATTCATATGTATAAATCTGCTATACTCTGCTAAATGCCGAAATCCCGGCATAACAAGTGAAAACCCTTGAAGGGTAAAGGCTGATCAACAGGTTAGTGACTTCTGTCCTATTTCAGTGATTATTCCTGTTAAAACGATATGCTTTGTATGATGATTTCATTGTATGCTTGGGGTTGGGAAATTGATGAAAAGGGGAAGTGATCTGTTCTGGTGGCTTTTGCCATTTCAGCCTGGTGACTCTGTTACAAACTCTGTTTCTGGTGGCTTTTTGCTATTTCAGCCTGGTGACTCTGTCACAAACTCTGTTTCTGGTGGCTTTTTGCCATTTCAGCCTGGTGACTCTGTCACAACTCTGACGATGAGCAGCACGACTGCCATCAACGGCGTGTAGCGGTGCGGGTTGATTGTAGAAATCCCCTATGGTGTGAACGGCTGGTACGGGAGGCGTGTAGCGGATGGAAACTTAGGATTTGGGTTGGGCTTGCATAATTTTTTTGTTATATATATATTAAACTGTTATTCTGTTCTGTGGGGCTAAGGCCCAAATCTAATGGTTCATAAGGGTTGCACACTGAGTCTCGCGACTCAACCAATTTCTTAACGTTTTCAGGCAGCACCTAGTGCATCGGACCGGGCTGGAGAGAAGCGCAAGGTGGCCATGCAAAAGAACTCTTGGATTTAACAAGAAGACTCCAGTTTATTATTTTATATTTTTATTTAATGGGTTTTAAATTTTATTGTAATAAGGCCATGGGCCACTAGACTATTATTTATGTTTTGGTTTTATGCTGGGCTTTTATTACTGGGCTTTTAAGTTTTATGTTTTAAATTAAGTTAAGACATGTATGAAATTATAGTTTTTGTTTAAAATTCACCAAGGTAATTTATAACTTTATATTTTATATGAATTAATGAATTATTAAGTTTTCGGTATAAATGTTTAAACCTAGTAGTTGTTTTCCAAAATGCGACATGTTTTGTAAAATCCCTTAAGTGACATCCCAGATCCGATTGTAGCGTTTGGGCCAGGTTTGGGGTGTTACAAATCGACACCCAGCACGTTAGGATGTAATTTTCCGGACTTCTAAACGCACAAATATTACCTCTTTTTGTATGAATTAAAATGTCGAGTTGCGATTTAAAACTGTTGATCCACATGAAATAATGAATACGGAAAATTAACAATACTGATAATAAGAACAAAAAATAAAAAGATAACATTAAAATGATAATAATAAATAAAAACAAGAAGATGTTACTAACGATAGAGATAATAGTAAATATAGTGATAATAATAATAATAATAATGATACCAAATATATACGATATAATAATACAAATATGGTAATAATAATAATAATAAAATTAGTATATACATGTAATAATACAATAATAATAATAGTAATAATAATAGTAGTATAGCAAATATAATAATAATAATAGTGATAAAAAAATAAAGTAAATGATGATAAAAATAATAACAATAACAACATAATAATAATAGTAATAATAATAATTGCAAGATACTAAAAAGGATCAAATTAAATTTTAAATGAAATTTTGGGGTCAATTCGAAGTGAAATAAAAGGGGAAAGAGCCCATTTGAGACGTACGTGAATGAAGAGGGCTAAAATGGCAATTTATCCAGGCCTCCAAAGCGCGCCATTGTAGGGGGCTAAATTGAAAACCAGGATAAACCACAGGGCGAGATTGAAAAGTAGAATAAGCCTAATGGTAAATGGATGAAAACGAGGAAGGACCAAGTGGGAAATTATCCCACTAAGCAGAAACACGCGAATCCCTTTGCAGGCGGGTCGGAGCCAAAACGACGCCCTTTTGGCATCCGGACCCAAGGCACAAAACGGTGTCGTTTTATTGCCTTATATAAGGCCAAAATTTTTTATCAGGTTTCATTTCTCCTTTGCTCTTAAAAAAAACTGATTTTCTTTCTTTTATTCTCTGCAGGTTCAAATGGGGAGAGGGGATTCCGGCTAAGCTCCGCCACTGGTTCCGTCGCCGGGGCCGTCGTAGGCCACCGCGCACGGTGGCCGGAGAAGGTAAAATGTTGTTTTTTTGTTTTTATATATTTTCGATACTATATATATATATATATATATTTATACGAGCCTTTTTTAAGGGAAATAAAAGAAATATATTACGAATAGGGTTTCGAAAGAAGGATAAAAAGAGGAATATCGACCTTAACACTATGCTTTCTCTTCGATTCTTTGTTGTCTTCCCGTATTAATCTCTGATTGCAAGTATTGGTAATTTTTTTGAAAGTTTTTCTTTGTATTATATTGATTGAAAAAAATAAGGAAAAAAAAAAAAGAAAAGATCCCTTTACAGCGAAATCGATTTGGCTTTTATAGCCTAAGCTTTTATCAATCTGTCCTCTTTTTTTAATCCTCGCATGTGCTAGTGGAGGCCAGTGGACAAGACGATGGTGGTGTGTGAACGCGCTGATGGCAGACAGTGGCTAGTGGAGCAGAGAGTGGCGTGGTGCTGGCGGCTGAGTGGAGTTACGGCGCTAGGGTTTCTTTTTCTTTTCTTAGGGTTTCTGAAACCCTAAAATTTGGGTCATTTGGGCCTTTAATTATTTGGGCCTGTTTATTATTGGGCCCGGGCAATTTGGGCTGTTTACAGCTGCCCCTCTTTGCTCATTGTCGTGTAACGAGAATAGAGCAAAGACATAAAGAAGGCCCAAATTTGTCGGGATCCACTTGGTCTGGATTCTTCGGTGCTCTTATTCTTCATGTGGCCTCATCTTAGTCTACTGCATCTTTGTCGTTTTGATCCACTTCACTGCAGCCTTGGGATACAATTATTGACTTTGATCTGCTTCTCTGTAACCTTGGGAATGCCAGGTTTGCTGCCTGCGATCTGCTTCTCTGTAACTTCGAGAATGCCAGGTTTGCTATCTTCAGTCTGCTCCTAAAACATCAGGTATGCCAGACTTGCTATCTTCAGTTTGCTCCTAAAACATCAGGATTGCCAAACTTGCTATCTTCAGTCTGCTCCTAAAACATCAGGACTGCCAGATTTGCTATCTTCGATCTGTTCCTTCGATCAGCTCCTGCAATATCAGGAATGCCAGTCTTGCTATCTTCAGTCTGCTCCTGCAACATCAGGAACGCCAGACTTGCTATCTTCAATCTGCTCCTGCGACATCAGGAATGCCAGTTTTGCTATCTTCAGTCTGCTCCTGCAACATCAGGAACGCCAAACTTGCTATCTTCAATCTGCTCCTGCAACATCAGGAATGCCAAACTTGCTATCTTCAGTCTGCTCCTGCAACATCAGGAATGCCAGACTTGCTATCTTCAGTCTGCTCTTGCAACATCAGGAATGCCAGACTTGCTATCTTTAATCTGCTCCTGCAACATCAGGAATGCCAGACTTGGTATCAATCTGCTCCTGCAATATCAGGAATGCCAGACTTGCTATCTTCAATCTGCTCCTGCAACATCAGGAACGCCAGACTGACAGATTTAATATCTTCGCTCTGCTCCTGCAACTTCAGGAATGCCAGACCTGTTATCTTCGATCTGCTCTTGCACTTTCAAGAATGCCAGATCTGCTGTCTTTAATCTGCTCCTGCAATATCAGGAATGCCAGACTTGCTATCTTTGACCACCTTACTACACTGTCCTCTCGAGGACATAGCCTATAGAATAGGTGCATGCTTATGCCTAATGATTAGGATGTCATGATCAAAGTGAGTCAAATGCTCCTATTTAGACATGCTATGATGCAAACATGTTATGAGTTTGATTCCTTTTCAAGGCGTTATCGCTTATTTATCCTTCAAGGTTTCGTCTTCGTTCATCTTGAAGCAACATTTTTTTAAACACTTGGCCCTTATGGTAATTTTGGGGCTCGTGAGCTGTAAGTCGTATATCAAATCATCCCCCTTTGGGAACTACAACTTTTTTTGTCTATCATTCGGTTCATTTTACCACAATTGGCCTACCATACCATCCTCTAAATGACTTCAATCACAATTGTTGGACCACACAAAGAATTTAGTCCTGTCCCGTGTATCTAATCCGCATGCTTGGGGAATTTTAAACAATTGTCTTGTTTTGGTTTCCTGTTTTATCTAGAAATTTCCAAAGTAATATATGGAACTTCTTTTGTGAAGTTATTAGTTCATCACTCATTATTTTAATGCAACATGTTGCAATGAATTGATTTCGAAAGAAAGTCAAATAAATTATCCGAAATACAAGAAAAGCTGTTAGAGAACATGTCTCGAAGAAAAAGTATCAAAGATAACAAAAGTCAGGTGCCCTGGATATCATTGATTGGGCTTCTACATACAAATTTCATGAAGACTATTTTGGGCTTAGCATGTGTTTAGATGACTCAAAGAACTTTGTTGATGCCCCAACTTCATTTCTCGTCTATTCAGGTGTAGCAAGATCATTTGAATCCGAGGCGCCCTTTTGTGAGTTTCCGTTTTGGCTTCTCCGTTTTTTTTTTGTCTCAAAGCGCCCTTTGCGGGTTTTCACCTTGGCCTCTTCAAGCATAGTATTTCTTGATTGAATCTGAGTTTACAGGATTGGGTAAGCTTTTCCCATCCATTTCGGTCAGAATCAGTGCACCTCCGGAGAAAGCTTTCTTCACCACATATGGTCATTCCCAGTTCGGCATCCATTTTCCTCTGAAATCCTTTTGTATGGGAAGGATCTTTTTCAGTACAAGATCTCCTTCCTTAAACTCTCTTGGGCGCACATTTTTATCATAGGCTTGCATCATTCATTTTTGGTACATCTGACCGTGACGGATAGCCCTCAGCCTTTTTTCTTCAATCAAGTTCAATTGGTCGTATCGAGCCTGGATCCATTCAACTTCATCCAGCTTTATTTCCGACAAAATTCGAAGAGAAGGTATTTCCACTTCAATAGGTAGGACTGCCTCCATCCCATAGACTAACGAGAAAGGTGTTGCCCCAGTAGAGGTTCTGACCGACATTCGATAAGCATAGAGTGCAAATGGTAATTTCTCATGCCAATCCCTATAAGTCTCGGTCATCTTTCCCATTATCTTCTTGATGTTTTTATTGGCTGCTTCCACTACACCATTCATTTTTGGGCGGTATGGAGACGAGTTGTGGTGTTTGATACTGAATTGGCTGCAAACATCTGCTATTGTGCTGTTATTCAGATTCAATGCGTTGTCAGATATAATCCTCTCAGGCATTCCATAACGACATATGATCTCCTTTTTTAAGAATTTACTGACTGCCGATTTTGTGACATTGGCATACGAGGCAGCTTCTACCCACTTGGTGAAGTAATCAATGACTACGAAGATGAATCGATGCCCGTTAGAAGCTTTCAGTGAGATTGGTCCAATAACATCCATGCCCCACATGGAAAAGGGCTACGGGGAAGTCATCACATGTAAGGGTGACGGAGGCACATGAATTTTATCTCCATAAATCTGGCATTTATGACATCTCCTGGCATAGTTGATGCAATCTCCTTCCATGGTGGACCAATAATATCCAAATCTCATTATTTGCCTAGCCATCATGAATCCATTAGCGTGTGTTCCACAAACGCCTTCATGAACTTCTTCTAGGATTTTCCTGGTCTCTATAGCATCAACGCATATTAGTAACACCTGATCTTTTCTCCTTTTGTACAGAATGTCCCCATCTAAGACATAGTCAGAGGCCAATCTCCTGAGTGTCCTTTTCTCATTCTCAGTTGCATGCTCCGGGTATTCACGGTTTTTTATATATCAGAACACATTCTGATACCAAGGGTGATCATCTCTTTCCTCCTCTTCCAGATTACAACAATAAGCTGGGACTTCGAGAATACTTATCTGGATGGGTCTCATATCTTCTGGCCTGTTTACCTTGATCATAAAAGCCGGAGTTGCCAGGGCATCTACCATTTGGTTTTCATCACGTGGAAGATAATTAAAAGTGATGTTGTCAAACTCCTCGATCAATTCCGACACTATCTTTCGATACTTAATCAGTTTGGGATCTCGAGTCTCCCATTCACCTTTAAGTTGGTAAATTACTAGTGCGGAATCTTCATACACTTCTAGTATCCTGATCTTTCACTCTATGGCTGCTCGAATTCCCAAGATACAAGCTTCATATTCTGCCATGTTATTCGTGCAGTCAAAATCCAATCTACATGTGAGCGGATAATGATCACCACTAGAGGCTACCAGGATTGCTCCAATTCCATTCCCTACGACATTTGATGCTCCGTCAAAATTTAGTTTCCACGGGATTTCTTCAATGTTCCCCACATACATCAACTCCTCATTGGGGAAATCAAAACTCAAAGGCTCGTAATCCTCCAAAGCTCTGCTTACCAGAAATTCTGCTATCGCACTTCCTTTTACAGCTTTTTGGTTCACATAGACTATGTCATATTCTGACAACAGAATCTGCCACCTTGCCATCCTGCCATTCAAAGCAGTTGAATCCATCATATATTTCAACGGGTCAAGCTTTAAAATTAACCAGGTCGTATGGTATAACATATACTGCCTTAGCCTTCGGGTTGCCCAGATCAAAGCGCAACATAATTTTTCGATCGACGAATATCTCATTTCACATTCAGTGAATTTTTTGCTGAGATAGTATATCGCCTTTTCTTTCCTTCCTGACTCATCGTGTTGTCCAAGCACACATCCCATGGAGTTATTGAACACTGATAGATACAGTATCAATGGTCTATCTGGATTTGGTGGAGATAGCACTGGGGCAGTTGACAGATATTGTTTGACTTTGTCAAAAGCTCTCTAGCATTCTTCGTCCCATACACCTTGGTTGTGTTTCTTGAGAAGACGAAATATAGGATCACATTTCTCGGTTAACTGTGAAATGAATCGAGCAATGTAATTTAATCTTCCAAGAAAACCTCGAACTTCTTTTTGAGTGCGTGGTGGAGGCAAATCTTGTATATCTTTGACCTTATCCGAGTCAACTTCAATCCCTTTCTCGCTGACCACGAAACCCAGCAGTTTCCCTGACCGAGCTCCAAAAGTACACTTGGTCGGGTTGAGCTTCAATTGGAACTTCCTCAATCTTAAAAACAATTTCTTCAAAACTTCGATGTGTTCCTTTTCCGTTTGAGATTTGGCGATCATATCATCAACGTACACTTCAATCTCTCTGTGCATCATGTCGTGGAACAAGGTTACCATGGCCCTTTGGTATGTTGCCTCTGCATTCTTCAGCCCGAATGGCATTACTTTATAACAGAAGGTGCCCCACAACGTTATGAAAGTGGTTTTCACCATGTCCTCAGGGTGCATCTTGATCTGATTATATCCGGAAAATCCATCCATAAAAGAGAACCACGAGTACCCCGCCGTGTTATCCACCAACGTGTCAATATGAGGCAAAGGGAAATTGTCTTTTGGGCTGGCTTTATTTAGGTCTCTATAGTCTACACACATCCGGACCTTTCCATCTTTTTTCGGGACAGGAACGATATTGGCCACCCACTCTGAGTATTTGACCACCTGTAGAAAACCAGCATCAAACTGTTTCTTTACTTCCTCTTTTATTTTCAACACTAGGTCAGGCCTCATCCTTCGTAGCTTTTGCTGCACTGGCTTACATTCTTCCTTTATGGGGAGGCGATGCACTACAATATCAGTACTTAGACCCGGCATGTCTTGATATGACCACGCAAAGACATCTTTGAATTCCCGCAGTAACTCCACCAGGTTTCGTTTCGTTTCCTCGGTTATGCGTGCTCCGATTTTCACCATCTTTCCTTCTTCTAAGGATATGTTCTCTACTTCCTCATCATAGGGTAAGATTTATTTCTCTTCCTGCTGTACCATTCTCAACAGATCCGGGGATAAGTCACCATCTCTTTCACCTTCAAAATCTTGAGATTCTTCTAAACACATGTCATGCTCAAAATGGGCCTCTAGGTCTGTAGTATCGTTGCTTACATCGTTGATCTCTAGGGACTCTGTGTAATTTCTAAAAACTACAGATAGTTCCTCTGCAGTCCAATTGTTCAAAACGCTCACTAGTTCATAAGGGCGAATGCTCGCCAAGTTTTTTTGTCCAGTTTCTTCCTCATGTATAGCATTGATGTGAGGATCTCCAATCAATAACCCCCTCTCAGGGTGAATTATCCCTCCAGATACGAAAGTTTGGGATATGTGAGGAATCGTCATTGGTTCTCATTGGACTTCTTCTCCGTTTAATCGGGCCCTTCTTCTCTCTTGCTTCTTCTCTATTTCTATTTTTCTTTCTCTAGCATTAGACTTAAAACTCAAGCCAAAACGGTCTCTCTCATCTTTCAATAACGACACTTAAACTTCACCTTGGAGATATCTACCGAGTCCTCTTCCTGGTAAGGTCCCCTTACTGGTCATCATTTGTAGGCCCATCTTCGTGGTCTTGGATATCTTGGGTACCGGAATCTCATTCCCCTCACGAATGAATGTCGTGTTGATAAACTCTAAAGACTGGAAAGAGCATTCGATGGCCTCCTCATTTACCTCTACATATGGTGCATCATTGGTAACAGTTGCTATGATGTCTTCTTCTGTGTTTATAGTGACGAGTCGACCATCCGCCACCAGCTTCAGTTTTTGATGGAGGGATGAAGGCACTGCCCCCGCCGAATGAATCCAAGGCCTACCCATTAAGCAATTGTTCGAGGGCTTGATATCCATCACCAGGAAATCTACTTCATATGTATTCGGCCCGATTTGTAATGGTATGTCTATCTTTCCCATCACTCTCCTCTCGGTGCCATCAAATGCTCTTACTATGTTCTGGCATGACTTCATGTGAGAACTGTTTATTGGAAACCTTTTCAGAGTTGATAACGGTAAGACGTTCAAGGCCGACCCATTGTCAATTAACACACTCGGTAGAATAGATCCCTTACACCGAGTAGTTATATGCAAGGCCTTGGTTGATCCCATGCCCCTAGATGGAATTTCACCATCACTGAAGGAGATGAAATTATCAGCACTTATGTTGCCAACTAATCGGTCAAGTTTATTGACAGATATATCTTTGGTAATGTAAGTTTCGTTCAGTACTTTCATCAACGCCTCCCGATGTACTTCCGAACTCAACAGTAAAGCTAGCACCGAAATACGGGCTGGTTGCTTACGCAGTTTCTCTACTATACTGTATTCACTGTGCTTTAAGAATTTCAAAAATTCTTTAGCCTCTTCCTCTCTCACAGGTACATTGACAAGGGAGCTAGGTTCTTTCTCTGGTTCGACTACCATAGCCTTTAATTTGGCCGTATTTATTTTGATGCCTGGTGAGTCATGACGCCTCCCACTCTGTGTATAGAACCCTTTGCTTCGGCTTTCATTGACAATGCTAGCTGAGTTCTCTACTCCTGGTGTTGTTACATTACAATTATAGCTCCAGGGTACTTTCTTGTCATCCTTGTAAGAGATGGACGCTGGTTTCTTGATTATAATCTTAGGCGCCATTTGAGCTCCGCTTTCTGAATTTCTCGGGCGGGAAATAATGATCTTCAGAAAAGTAGCCTTTTGATGAGTCAATTCTCCTTCTGTCGCATGTATGATCCCCTCTTCTAAGCTTTCTTCATAAAACTCTAACTCTTTATTGTTCATGAAGCTTTGCACAAATAGTCTAAATTCTGCGTAGTCTTGGATCTCATGTCCTTCACCTTCGTGGAATGCACAGTAATTCTGGTGTTCTTTACATCCTCCCTCGAGACTTGACTTTATCATCCCCCTTTTTGTCATTTCTCTCCAAACTATTATTAACGGGGTCTTCACATCCGAGATGTCTTCCTTGGTCTTTCTTGCTCTATCTTTCCCGATCGCGTTTATCACTTTATCCCCATGATTGGGTAACGGGTTCCCTAAACCAGGCGTATTGTCAACCTCTACGACTTCTGTCTTGATGAGCCTTTCGACTACCTTTTTGAAGGCAGTGCAATTCTCTATGGAGTGGCCCGCTACTCCAGCATGGTATTGCATTCAGCACTGGGGTCATACCATTTAGGGTATGGGGGTTGTAGCGGCTTCAGATAGAATGGGGCTATGACATGCTCATTGAATAAGCGTTGATATAGCTCCCTATACGTCATTGGGATTGGTGTAAACTGGAGCTTCTCAAAGTTTTTCTTTGGGCTTGGTTCTTGTCTTGTAGCCTCTTGTTGCCTAGCAGCCACGACTTTTGGTGAATTAACGGTAACTGCTTTCGAGTATCCTTTATTGTATGTACTCATCTTGTTCACTTTGTTATCCTTTTTTCTAGGAACGGATCTCCTAGTAGCCTCACCTACTTCGATCATTCCACCTCTTATGGCGTTTTCGATCATCTCTCCCGCCATGACTATATCTGCGAAGCTTTTAGTTGTGCTTCCTACCATGTGGGTGATAAACGGGGCCCTCAAAGTATTGATAAACAACATAGCGGTTTCCTTCTCCAAGAGGGGTGGTTGGACTTGTGTAGCTACTTCTCTCCACCTCTAGGCATACTGTCTGAAGTTCTCACTTGGCATCTTCTCCATGTTTTGCAATGTTATTCTATCCGGCGCTATGTCTGTCACGTAGCCATATTGCTTCGTAAAAGCCTGTGCCAAATCTTCCCATAAATTAACTTGAGCACGGCTTAGCTGGTTATACCATTTGGTCGCCGATCTGACCAAACTGTCTTGAAAGCAGTGAATTAACAGCTGATCATTCTCGGCGTATCCTGTCATCTTTCGACAGAACATCGTTATGTGAGCTTCAGGGCAACTAGTCCCATTATATTTTTCAAACTTCGGGGTCCTGAACTTTGGCGGGAGTATTAGGTCCGGGACCAAGCTCCGGTCTTTAGCATTAACCCCACCACGGTAACTCGCGCTCTCCATTACCCTAAACTTCTCTTCTATCCACTTACACTGTTCTTCAAATTGTTTAGACATATCTAACTTTGCCCTCTCCGTTTCTGCTAGGTCATCAAGGTCGGGGATTACGGGGTTAGTTGGATGATCCCCTGGATGGGATTCCAAGCCCGTTGGAAGATTCATTGGCGTTGACGTATCGGCTTGATATTGGGGTTTGATGATAACATGGGCCATTTGTGGGTTGACCTCCAGTTGTACTTGGGTATGAGTTGGAGTAGGACCCGAAGAGTGAGGAGATTTTTCATTGTCGTCGCTAGAGTTACTAACGGTGCTCTTTTCTTTGTTAGATCCTCCGGCCAATAGCTGGGTCAACTGGTTCATTATGTTATTTTGGGATTCGAGCATCTGATCCTTCATTTCTTGTTGCATCTTCGCTAATTGTTCCTGCATTTGAGCTTGCAACTGATCTCGCATATCCTTCTGCATCTGTTCCAGTCTTTCTATTCTCTGATCCATTGTTTTTGCCTTACGACGGGTATTGTAGTAATGTATGATAGGTTGGTTTTCGTCGCTGAAATAATTTTTATTATTAGAATCTTTTAATGACCTTTAATGCATATGATGTCGTGTAATGCAATGTGATATGTGCAATGCATGAATACAAAGAGGCATCGACTCTGATTCAATTCCATATAGAAAACTTTATTTTGAAAACAAAGCTCTTTACATAGAATAGATTACAAATACGGCCTTGCTCTGACCCCTAAGGCTTTAATCTTCGTAAGTAGAGAGGCTAATTCTCGTCCCTGATCCGACTGTGTCTCGAACTGCATGCTCAGTACATCAGCTTGTATGGCTAGGGTCCGTAAATATTCAGCTATCTCTTGTATCTGGGTTATAGCTTCCCCCATGAGGTAATCTCTATCTCTGACTTGATTGCAAGAATAGTGCAACTCCATTTCTCTTCGCTCTTCATTTAACTCTAGAGCCTTGATATGGTTTTGGCATTTTAACAAGGCCGTTTCTGACTCTTCAATCTTCCTTTTCATCTCTTCTATTTCGCTCAGACTCGCTTTTAACTCTTTTACCGAGCTACGATTTCGATGATAATTAAGTGACCTTTCCAACTCTGCCACTCTAGACTTCAATTCATTTCTTCCGTTTTGGCTTTCTAACACTTGCATTTCTAGACTCTCCTTATGGGCTTTCATTTCTTGAAATTTTCTTTCCCATTGCTCGGTCTTATTTCTTTCTTCCTGCAACTCTTGTCTCCATTGACTTGAAGTCTTTCCTAACCCTGCAGTTCTCATTGAGAGGCGCATCTTCTTGTAGTCCTTCTTTAAGCTATTCAGATCTTCCTCAGGTTTACTTTTCCTTTTTCTTAACTCTTCGGCTTCTGCCTTTTGTGTCTCCACATCCCATTTTAAATGCATTTTTTCCTCCTCCAATTGCTCGATCTTCTTCTCGAGTTCTAAACTTTGCTTCGCAAAATCTTGCCTTACAATCTCTAGCTTAGTCGAAACTACTCGCAGACGTTCTTCCGTTGATCGAACATCACCTAAAATTGAACCCGGAATATTATTGTTAGTTCTTTTACTCAACCACGCTTCATACTCAGCAGTCACTGTTTCCCCCATGTTTATTCTCTTCATCCAATGTGTTTGCTTCCAAGCGTTCGCGACTTCCCTAATCTTCTTCTTGTAACTCTCTCCCGAATAAGAGAATTCACTCTGGGCCAAACCATACGTTGCCAGTACAAACTGCTTAGACTTATATTGTCTTGTTGCCAGTAGAGGGGCGTATCCGACGGCTCCCCAAATTCTGGGTAAAGGGACCCAATTAAAATCTCTGCATCTATAAAGTATCTCTTCAAGCATCATCCATGGAGCTTTCCACTCAATGTCTTTTTCCTGAAGATTCTGAAAAATTGTCATCCATCCTTCTGTTATATCTTCTCGTCTTGACACAGCTATTTCCTCCTTTAACGGTGAATAGTCCTCATGAAAGGGTCGATAAGAGACTTTATCCATCTTCCAAAAATGGGCGTGAAACCATACGGTCAATAACTGTGCACATCCAATAAACCTTCCCTCTCCTGCTCTGCTGCATGCGTTTAGTGATCTAAAAGTTTCTGCCAGAATTGCTGGTACAGGTGTAACTTGTTTATCCAATCGGTCAAATAGGTCCATAACTGCTTCGTCTATGTGTCTTAGGGCTTTGGGGAAAATAACTAATCCATAGATGCTTAAGGCAAAAGTATCAACTTTCCTTCTCACATCAGGGTGCGTCAAAATCAGATCCCTTAAATTTGCCCAAGGAATACATCTCCCCTCGCCTTTCTGTTGAATTCTAGCTGAGATCCACTGTTCACTTATTCCAGTAATCTTCATCAATTTCTTGGCAAGAGGAGGAGCAGGCCTAATATAAACCTTATCAACTTGTACCTTGGGACTACGAAGCAAGGTGGTATATTCTTCTATGGTCGGCACCAAATCTACTTTCCCGAAACTGAAACAACTGTATGCAGAATTCCAAAATTGAACCATAGCCCGAAACATGTGTTTATCTGTCTTGACATCGAGTAAGTAAGAGATATCACCATAACTGTGGTAGAACATTTGTTTAGCCTCATATTCCCAATGAGTCCAGATGTCGCGCAACTCTTGTAGCTCGTTTTGCGTCACGCTAATACGGGTGAAGTCCCACAGCTCCGACGTGTAACCTTTAATTAAGCTGTCTCCTTTTTCCAACTGTAACTTTTCTAACCATACGCGTACGGCCGCATTGTCTTCTACTTTATCAAGAAAATTGTTTTCCATAGCAAACTTCCTATCTTAGAAATCGAACAGAAACCGACACCTCTTTTAATGTGGAATGACATGCAAACAACAATGAATCGAATCGAGTCAGTATCACATAATCAGAGCAAGTAGAATATCATCAAACATTTATCTAGGTAACCGTTAAAGCTTCGGCATTCTACCTAGGGTAGGCTCTTAGGTTTTACTATATGTAGTTCGGCTCTACAGAGGGGTACCTGAACCAGTAGATTCCTCAATCCTCACCCATTATAGGCTCATACGGACTGAGTTCAGTTCAGGGGGATACATTTCTCTATGGCCATGCGGAGGTGAAAACCTCCGAAGCGCATAGGTACGGATGTATCCCGGAAGCAATCCACTAGCCCATGCGGAGGTGAAAACCTCACGAAAGCTTAGTTTCTCGATCCCACTTAAAGGTGTGACCAACGGTCATGCAATGCAATGCCAAATTATTTCATGCAATTTGACATTATAGCACAATCAAAGGCGTCAAAGAAATGATTTTCCCAAAACAATTTTCCAAGTTTTCGATCAAAAGGACAACAGTTAATCAATTTATGGCTTGACTCTCGAGGAATCCCCAGTGGAGTCGCCATGCTGTCGAAACCATTCTTAAAAGGGGGTTTTAAAAAAAAGAATCGACTTTTAAAAATATGGAGTCGCCACCGATCCTTTTCATTTAGGTGTGATCGAGTCACCTATAAAAATATTTTGGTTTGCAAAATTCGAGAAAACGGGTTCGGAAGTCGGTTACGTGAAAGGAAGGATTAGCACCCTTGCAACGCCCAAAGTTGGTACCAAATTGATGAATGTTGTCCTAATGTCGAAAACTTGAAAATATTTAGGGTAAAACTTTCGAGAAAACAAACAGTTAATTGAATTAGGATTGAATCTCAAGATTAACTCGCTTCAAAGGAATAAAAGTATCATACCCAACACGTTAGGATATAACACCCTTATATTTTGACACCGAGATCATCTTTGATCTTCAAAACATGTAAGTCGAGCGAAAAAATCGACACCCAGCACGTTAGGATGTAATTTTCCGGACTTCTAAACGCACAAATATTACCTCTTATTGTATGAATTAAAATGCCGAGTTGCGATTTAAAACTGTTGATCCACATGAAATAACGAATACGGAAAATTAACAATACTGATAATAAGAACAAAAAATAAAAAGATAACATTAAAATGATAATAATAAATTAAAACAAGAAGATGTTAGTAACGATAGAGATAATAGTAAATATAGTGATAATAATAATAATGATACAAAATATATACGATATAATAATACAAATATGGTATTAATAATAATAATAAAATTAGTATATACATGTAATAATACAATAATAATAATAGTAATAATAATAATAGTAGTATAGCAAATATAATAATAATAATAGTGATAAAAAATAAAGTAAATGATGATAAAAATAATAACAATAACAACATAATAATAATAGTAATAATAATAATTGCAAGATACTAAAAAGGATCAAATTGAATTTTAAATGAAATTTTGGGGTCAATTCGAAGTGAAATAAAGGGGAAAGAGCCCATTTGAGACGTGCGTGAAAGAAGAGGGCTAAAATGGCAATTTATCCAAGCCTCCAAAGCGCGCCATTGTAGGGGGCTAAATTGAAAACCAGGATAAACCACAGGGCGAGATTGAAAAGGAGAATAAGCCTAATGGTAAATGGATGAAAACGAGGAAGGACCAAGTGGGAAATTATCCCACTAAGTAGAAACACGCGGATCCCTTTGCAGGCGGGTCGGGTAGCGCGGGTCGGAGCCAAAACGATGCCGTTTTGGCATCCGGACCCAAGGCACAAAACGATGTCGTTTTATTGCCTTATATAAGGCCAAAAATTTTTATCAGGTTTCATTTCTCCTTTGCTCTTAAAAAAAACTGATTTTCTTTCTTTTATTCTCTGCAGGTTCAAATGGGGAGAAGGGATTCCGGCTAAGCTCCGCCACTGGTTCCGTCGCCGGGGCCGTCGTAGGCCACCGCGCATGGTGGCCGGAGAAGGTAAAATATTGTTTTTTTGTTTTTATATATTTTCGATACTATATATATACGTATATTTATACGAGCCTTTTTTAAGGGAAATAAAAGAAATAAATTTACGAACAGGGTTTCGAAAGAAGGATAAAAAGAGGAATATCGACCTTAACACTATGCTTTCTCTTCAATTCTTTGTTGTCTGCCCGTATTAATCTCTGATTGCAAGTATTGGTAACTTTTTTGAAAGTTTTTCTTTGTATTCTGTTGATTGAAAAAAATAAGGAAAAAAAAAGAAAAGATCCCTTTACAGCGAAATCGATTTGGCTTTTATAGCCTAAGCTTTTATCGATCTGTCCTCTTTTTTTTTTTTAATTCTCGCAGGTGCTAGTGGAGGCCAGTGGACAAGACGATGGTGGTGTGTGAACGCGCTGGTGGCAGACAGTGGCTAGTGGAGCAGAGAGTGGCGTGGTGCTGGCGGCTGAGTGGAGTTACAGTGCTAGGGTTTCTTTTTCTTTTCTTAGGGTTTCTGAAACCCTAAAATTTGGGTCATTTGGGCCTTTAATTATTTGGGCCTGTTTATTATTGGGCCCGGGCAGTTTGGGTTGTTTACAACGGGCACGAGTTACGTGGTTAGAAATTCGGCAAGGGTCAGTTTGCAGGTCGTACGGAAACCGACTACACAAGGAAAAGTTGGCGGTTAAGGTGTACTTAATCGCTATAACCAACTTATCGCTTGGAAGGGAAAATCCATTCTTCAAAGAATGGTTCAAGTTCGAAGTGTACCGAGGCTGAGGCTAAGCTTTAATATATTTAATTCACTAGTTTATTTTATTTCACTTAATTTATTTTGCAATCATAATTCTCTTTTTACTTTATTTTATATTATCTTTATCAACTAAACCCCCATTTTTATTTACTTTTCAGCTTTGCAATGCATGGGTTGTAACATCCTGGATAGGGCCTATGCATTTCCAGGTTAATTGTATGAAATGACAAGTTTCAAGTCCTATGAATAAATTTTTGATACTTTTGGAAACCTAGAAATGAATGAAAATGGAAATGAAAATGAAAATGGAAATGAAAATGGAGATGGAAATGAAAATGGAAATGGAAATGGACATTTTTGGAAACTTAGACATTTTTGGAAATTTAGACATTTTTGGAAACTTAGACATTTTTGGAAACTTAGACATTTTTGGAAACCTAAACATTTTTGGAAATGATCCAAAAATGGAAACTTGAACATTTTGGGAAACTTGGATATATAAGAGATAAATAAAGGAGTTTTATTCACATAAATATGTGAATAATAAGAGAGAAATAAAGGAGTTTTATTCACATAAATATGTGAATAATAAGAGATAAATAAAGGAGTTTTATTCACATAAATATGTGAATAATAAGAGAGAAATAAAGGAGTTTTATTCACATAAATATGTGAATAATAAGAGATAAATAAAGGAGTTTTATTCACATAAATATGTGAATAATAAGAGAGAAATAAATGAGTTTTATTCACATAAATATGTGAATAATAAGAGAGAAATAAATGAGTTTTATTCACATAAATATGTGAATAATAAGAGATAAATAAAGGAGTTTTATTCACATAAATATGTGAATAATAAGAGAAAAATAAAGGAGTTTTATTCACATAAATATGTGAATAATAAGAGATAAATAAAGGAGTTTTATTCACATAAATATGTGAATAATAAGAGATAAATAAAGGATTATTTTTCTAATGAGATAATTGAGGAGATAATTGATGGATTAAAGGCTTTTATCTTTTAAATAAAAGAGATAATATTATCAAAAAGAGGAGTGGTGGCCAAGTAAAGGACTCCTAGGCTGATAACTTTGGCTATAAAAGGAGGACAGGAGGGCTACTCATCAACATTTGCTCCCTCTTCCTCTCTGCCGAAATTCTCCCTAGGCAAAACCCCTCTCTGCCGAATTTTCATTAAGCAAAAATCCCTCTCTTTTTCTTCTATTTTCTTCTCCGTTCTACTGTTAAGCTGAATTTTTGTGGATTCTAAGAAAGAGGGCAATCATCCACAACATCAAAAGGGGATTTTTCGGGAAATCTAAGGATCTAAGGTAAGGATTATAAATATAAATATGTGGTTAAAGATTATGATTCACGTTTTCAAAGTTAGATCTAATCTAACACGAAGTTATAGGATTTCAACAGGCTTATAAAGGAATCCTCTTCAGATTTGGAATCCCATCATAAGGTAAGGGATATTCGGCCAAGGCATAATTTGTTTAAGTGTTTTCCATTATTTCAAAAACCGAAAACTGACATGGTTACATACCTAGTATTAGCCGATTTCAAGGAAGAGGAATTCTAGCAACTGTTGGGACTTGATTAAATCAATTCGGCAACTAGGTAAGTAATTCTACTTCTAGTAGGATTTGGTTTTAAGACCAAATAGGTTTATTTATATGTTTTAATTAATGGCCGAATATAGGAGTGAAAGATCTAGATCGGTAGATCGCTCTACGGGAATTCACGGAAACTATTAAGCGAAAAAGGTGTGTACTCTTACTAACTTTCAATAAATTGCATGGCAATCATTAGATATGTAAATATGTAACAGTATGTGAATGTGGCTAAGCACCACAAATGTGGTAAGGAGTACCCAGGTACGTTTCCTACTTTTGATAGGATTGTGAATGTGATATATTTTGAACATGTGATTAGTAACATGAATGAAAATTAAGTATGTGAATTATGTTATGAAATAATTGGGGCATTCGGGATATTTGCGGAGGAAGAAAGTGAAGGTGATGACTACGGTCTTACCAACGTAAAGTGGTGACTACGGTCACATAAAGTGAAAAGTGGTAACTTCGGTTACATCCAGTGAATACAGTGTCTAATGACACAACATAAGCGGGCGATGAGCACGTCGACTGCAGCGACTGCCTTCGATGGTGTGTAGCGGATGGAGGGTCGACTTAGTAGTCCCCGCGGTGTACAGGTTGGTACGGGTGGTGTGTAGCGGATGGACAAATAGGTTTGGGTTTGGGTTGCATCATCCTTTATTTTGTATGAACATGATATTGATATGACTTGTATGCCTGATTTGTTGGAAATTAGTACTATGTACACATTGAGTATGTTGACTCACCCCGTTGGGGAATTATTTTTCAGGTGATGAGCAGTAATGGACCGGGTCGGCAGGAGCTAAAGGTGGCCATGCATCGCTTGAAGAAATTATTTGGAATTTGGACTTTATGAAATTTTAGTACTTTAAAACTTTATTTTGGGTTTGAATGATGTAATAAGGCCATAAGGCCCAGTTGGATTTTCTTTATTTCTGTTTATTTTTATTTGAATATGATACAATTTATGTTTGATTAAAGATAAGTAAATTTATTTCTTTTAAAATAATAAACCCAAAAATTATTTTGTCACCTTATTTAAGTTGGATTTCCAGAATTTATTAAATAGGTTTCAAATTAAGCCCAACCCAAAATATTTTTTTTTTAAATTTACACAAATTTTCTCTAAGTCATTTAGAACATTGAAAACCGATTTATTTAAGGAACATACCAGATCCGGTTCAGGCTCGTGGGCCGGGTGTGGGGTGTTTCATGGGTCGTGGGCACGATTGTTATTGCGAAAACAATTCTGGTCGCGAGAAAATGTGAAATTAGATAACCAATCCCTGTGGATTCGATTCTACTGCTCTATACTGCTATTTAGTGTTATTTTTTCATAGGAATTTATATTTGGTGGCTTGGAACCCATCAAAATTTGGCACTGTTGCTAGGGATTGGAAATATTTTCTTTCTAATTTTCGTTTGTGTTGATGGGTGCCAAGCCACCAAATATAAATTCTTATGATATAATTATTTTATTAATAATGCTTTCTTTATTTATGTAATAGTTATTGTCACTTAATTAAACTTTGAATTCGTATTAAATTCCACTTATTATTTTAGATTAATTATTTCTTAAGTAGTGTTATAGTTATATACCAACTAAAATTAATAGTGTAACACCCCTAACCCGTATCCGTCGCCAAAACATGGTTACGGAGCATTACCAGAATAAACAGATCAAATACAGACATTTCAAATTATTTAACATTCATGTCAGATATTATTCATAAAGTCCTTTATATGACAAAATATACATTAGAAACAAGTCGGGACTAAATTGGTACTTTTTTGCAAAATTTCAAAATTTTTCCTAGGTGCAGGGTACACATGCCCGTGTGCTAGGCCGTGTGTAGGTGCAGGGGTCACACGGCCAAAACACACGCCTATGTGCTAGACCATGTGTCACACATGGTTGAGACACACGCCCGTGTGGACAAAATAAGGCCATTTCCAAGCTTTATTTCTCACCCAAACCTGTCTCCCACCTACATTAACACTTAAACACATTCCCAATCCAATATAAAACATTTGAATCAAGCCATAATCAACTCTTATGCATATCATATCATCTTATATAATCAAGTATCCACACTTGACAATTTGATATATATATATATATATATATATATATATTCATATCTATACCAACTATACCAACTCAAGCCATATTACAATTTGCCTATTAGTTAACCAACAATCAATTATACCAAAACACATATCAACCATGATAAGGCCATATACTTATATATATATATATATCAAAATGTATCAAACATAAGCCATTCAAATGGCTAATCACAACAAAATATTTACATGCCATTAATGGCCAAATTAACCTATACATGCCATTATACCAAAGTTGATTTAATAAATATACCGAAAAAAGGCGATTGATAGTGTGATATGGCTCCGACCAACTTCCAACCTTAACGAGCTTCTGGGTTACTATAAAAACGAGGAAATAAAACAAAGTAAGCATTTAATGCTTAGTAAGTTCGTATAACAGGAAATTAACTTACCATTTATTTCTCATTTAAGGTAAGCTAACTAATCATGCTCAAACCAATTTGGCCAATTGCCTAAACGCATATCCTCATCAAGCATATTAGTCATGTAATTCACATAAATACCAAGAAACATGAATGAGCTCATCAATATTCAATTTCCACATACATGTATTTATCACTTCAAGTATCCTTGAACATGTACATATCATATCTTTGTACTTCAAATGTTTCTCATAGTAATTCATCTTGAATTCATTTCATCTCATATTGGAACTTTACCCATTGAATCATTTAAAATATCAATGGATAAAAGGGTAGTATACATGAAGCATACGAATCTGAAATTTGTCAATTCATATTTGGAGGTGCTCATTAGAGCACATAATCGGGAAGCCCTCTCTCAATCCATTTAACAGGAAGCTCCTGAGAGCTATTAACGGGAAGCTCTGGATAGCCATACATCGGGAAGTTAAAGCGAGCCATATCAGGTAGCTTCGGAGAGCCATTAATCAGGAAGCTCACAAAGGGCCTTTAATCGGGAAGCTCACAAAGAGCCATATAACGGGACGCTCATAAGAGCTGCGGAGTGCCCACAACACATGCAGGATCACGACTGATCAGGTTGCTCCGAAGAGCTATTAACGGGAAGCTCGCAAGAACCATATAACGGGAAGCTCAAGAGAACTAATAACGGGACGCTCTTTCGTGCTATGGTGTGTCCACAACATATACAGGACCACGACCAATTCGAAAACCCTGTATCCATCGAATTTCATTTATTCAGTCGGAACTTAATACTTATCAAGCATTATCGGATATGTGACCAATTTTTCATACATGTAAATTATACAATACACATACATAACATTCAATTTAAACATATAAATATACACAATTTAGTTACACAAACTTAACTTGACAAGTGTTCGTTAATTTGTTGTCTAGTAATCCGACACTTTCTCTTTTCTTCGATCTAATTCTGTATTTTGTCTTTCAGGATCTATACGTCTCTTTTCTTCGATCTAATTCTGTATTTTGTCTTTCAGGATCTATACGAGTAAATTTAACTCAATTTAATACAATTCATATTCAATTCAATCCAATTCACTCTTAGGCAAAATTACATTTTTCCCCTATACTTTTAATTAATTCTAGTTTCGTCCCTAGGCTCGAAAAATGAAATTCATGCAATTTAATCATTATTCCAAGCCTAGCCAATTTTTACATACCACAATGGCAGCCCATATATTTCATAAAATTCATAATTTTCCACGAATTTTACAACCTTTCAATTTAGTCCTTAAATCATAATTTCATCAAAATTCCCTTTACAAAAGTTGTTTATCTATCAACAGCCTTTCATTTTCTACCATAAATTTCATAATTCATGCATATTCATCCATGACAAAACTTTAATACTTTGATAAATTTGCAAATTAATCCCTGAGATAGCTAAATTAAGCTATTATGATCTCGAAAACATAAAAATTACTAAAAAGGGGATAAGATTACTTACCCAATTAAGCCAAGTAAGCTTGCTTGAGTTCTCTTCTCTTAGCTAGGGTTTCCATGTATTTAATTTTGGGAAAGATGATATAAATGATGATATTTTCTTTTATTTTTTTTAATTTATCATTTTTATTTATCATCTTTCTAAGTTTGTCCTTTTCTTTATTTAATTTTTCATGGATGAATCATCATACTTATCTACTAACCCCTCTTAATGGTCTATTTTCCATATAAGAACCTCAAATTTTGAATTCCATAGCTATTTGATACTTATAGCTACTAGAACTGAACTTTTGCATTTCATGCAATTTAGTCCTTATACCAATTAAACATGTAATCGGTAAAATTTTCTTAACAAAATTTTTATACGATATTCCTATCATACGATAGACCATAAAATAATTTTAAAATAATTTTTCTTACGAACTCGAATTTGTGGTCTCAAAACCATTGTTCCAATTTCACTAAAAACGGACTGTTACAAATAGTTTGTACTATAAATATATGCTTTAGCAAGGTATTTTCATTCAAAATAACTTCTAAGTAATTATTGAAATAAGAATCATATTTTAACATTATTTAATAATCTTATTTCCATCATCATATGGTTTTCATTATTATTTGAGACGTTTGGTTATTATTATTTGCTATTCGATTGTTTTACTATTATTTTATTTTAATATTATTTATATAATTATGAATATTGTTTAGCATTATGTTATTTTACAGGCAATAAAATATTAAAATAAAAGTTCTTTATATTTAAAATTTTGTTTAAAATATTGACTCAATTCAAATCACAAACTATTTTATTTAATTACTTAATAATTTATTATAGACTCTTTCTTACTTTTTTTATTACTTTTAAAATGCTATTTTCTCTTAATTATTTTTTAAAATAGGTAGATTTTTATTATAAATTAATCAATTCTCACTTAATTAATAAATATATATTTAAAAATAAACACATGCAACACATAATATAATAATTAATTATTTTTAAATGAAAATAGAAAAATAAAAAAAATATTTTCACTTCTTTTAAACATACCTCAAAAGATCTGTGCTAACGTATAATTGAGATCGCATTTAATTATGACTTAGCTCAAATTAAATTTTCTTTATTAGAGTTTGATTAAAAATTTAAAAAAAACGAATTTGTCAATGTTTATGGATTAAGCGTCTCTATCTAAGAAAAAATAAATTCAGTTCTTGTGCATGACTTTTTTTTAAAGACTTCCTTAAAAAGTTAAAAAATAAAATCATCATAAAAAGTTAAATTAGTTTGAAAAAGTTTGTAAAGTATTATCTTTAATAAATTTAATATTGAATTAGAATATTTCTATTCTATTTTATTATCGGATTTTGTTTCCACAGTTGAGAGTCTGAGGAGTTCATAAAGTGATTTTGCTTAAAACTTGAGGAGATAGGGAGTTCACATTTTACTTATAAATGTCATATAAGGGTATGGATTTAGATCCCATCAAGGGTAAATGTTGACGCAGTGAGTGAATATACTCCCACTTTGTAAACTACCTTTTTAATCTCTTGATAGAGTCATTTTTTCGAACCCAATACTAAACTAATTAAAAGATTTATTTATAATTCTTCACAGATTTCTTCGCGAATGAATTTGACATCCCCTCAACAACATTCAAAATATAAAATAAATCCAAATCATTAATGCCTAATCTAAATATATTATTAAAAAGACAAGTTGAAATAATAGATATTCATTTTAAATTAGTTAAAAATAAGCATTAAAAATCCAAATATCATACAAATTCTTAAAAAAAAAAAAAAGAAGAGAATATCCATAAATGATTGTTGATTATCCAACTCCCCTCGAACCGATGAGATGTCTTCGCTGTCTTGTCCGGTTCGGTAATGCTTACACCACTTGTCCCCCTCCATGCAATGCAAGCTTTTTATCTTTCTATAATTATAATTTATCTTCTTTTTTGCTTAAAATCTACGCTCCAACTTGTCTGCTTTTATTACTTTACTAGATCTACGCTCGCCGCCCACCACCCAAGACCACCGCCATGGATCCACCACCCTCCTCCGCCCCTAAGCTACGGCTAATGTGTAGCTACGGCGGCCGTATCATCCCACGTCCACAAACCAAATCGTTCTACTATTCTGGCGGTGAAAACCGCTTGATCACCATCCCCACCACGGACAACACCCCCCTTACTCTTTCTTCCCTCGCCACCCACCTCTCCACCTTCCTCCGCCTCGCCACCCCATTTGTTCTCAAATACCAACTTCCAGATCACGACCTTGACTCGCTCATTTCCATCTCAACCGATGATGATCTCCAAATCATGTTGGAAGAGCACAAGAGACTCTCTTCTAGTTCTACTGCCTCACCTTCACGAATCAGACTTTTCCTTTTTCCCGTTGGTAGTGGCGATAAAGCTGAGTTGACTCATCCGAAACGAGAGAGTTGGTTTGTTGATGCTTTGAGGAGTGCAAGAGTGGGGTTTGGAGGTGAAAGTGGTGAGCAAGCTGAGTCTATTCTTTTGGAAACTTCTTCTTCCTTTGGTTCTACTTCTTCTTCGCTTTCTTTGTCGAGTTTGCCTCCAATTAAACCCTCACCGGATTCAATACCAAGGTATTGCAAACAAATTTGGGTCTTTCTTTATGTATGGAAAGAGAGGAATTTTGTAGTGTAAATGTGCATTTTCTTTTTATTGTTTTATAGAGCATTTGGTGATTTCTATTGTTTGGATTCGTGTTGACTGATAAATAAGGGTTTGAATGACATGCTTAAAGTTCAAACAGAAGGAATTTGAACTTGGGAATCAGATTTCTAACTGGAAAAATCTATGCTTAAATCTTGTTGGGATAAGATGCAACTTTGATCATAGTTAAGTTTATTTCAATAGAACTGAAAAATTCCATACTTTTTGCTTCCTTTGATTGTTAAAGTTTTGTTTTGTCATTCCAACAGCGATGAATGTGTTGGGAGTGCTGTTTCTAATGTGCAGACTGGAACTTTTCAAGACCAAGTTGGCCCCATTTCTGCAATGGACAATAAGCTTTGTTCTAACCGTTTTGAAGCAGACAAGAAAATGGCTGATCCTTCCTCTGGGATTGAGATGCATAAACCGATCCATGCATCCGGGTTTCCAGTAAATCTGATGCATTTACCTCCCCAGCAAACACAAGTAATTCATGAGGATACCCGTTACGTGCACGCGAACATGCCTGGGATGCAGCCCGTTACATCATATTACCCAGTCTATTATCCGGTGCCACAGCAGCAGCAGCAGCACCATCTCCATTATCAGTCGAATCAGCCTCGTCCAATGTATTATTTCTCTGTCGCACCGGCTCAGCCCTACAATGTACCTGTGCAACATAGTATGGTTCATGCAACTGGTATTGGTGTTGGTCAGCCCCAAGCTCATCCAAATGCTTCATTGGTTCCAACACAAATGGTTTTCAAGGAGGTTGCAGCAGTACCTCAACCTGCAGCTGAGTTAACCTCACAACAATGCCAAAAGATTCCCGCAGGACACCAACTTATTAATGTACCGCATACTGAAACCGAAACCAGGCATGCAGGTGCTCAAGTTCAACACCAACCTCAATCATTTGGTGTTGCTGCTGGTGAAAATGCAAATTGCGCTAACAAACTTGATGATGACCCTGCTCGAGTCCAAATATACAAATCTCAACCACCCCCACCCATGTTGCCTTCACAGTATCAAACCATGACCAAAGCCACGACATTGCTTTTGTCCGAAGCTCTGGCAAAGTTGCATACAGACAACGCTGAACAACAGATTACAACATCAGAACCATAATGATTTGATTCTCCATCTGGGGAAACAGTTTTGGTAGTGAAACTTTGCCTGCCATATAAGTAGACAAATTTGGTGGTCCTCTTAACTTATTTCTTTTGTTCCTCGTTTTGTCCATTTGTTTGTTTTATTTGTTTTTCTTTGATATTGTTGAAATTATAGTGTTTCCAAACAAAGTGTTATATGGTTGAATTGTCTCTGCTGATCTTGTTGTTAAAAGTGAAACATTTGTTTATGTAATCTTACTGATGGAATGGAGATTTTGTTATAAATGTTCAATATTTGTCTATTTCTTTGATTAAAAGAACTGTAAAGAGAAAGCTGGAAAACTGAACTTTTGCCTATATGTAGTTATTAACTATTCAAATTACAATTATCATTTGCAATGTTGGGCGTGGTGTGTGGGGTTTATTACATATCTTGGTGCAAATGGTTACGACCTGGATCTCAGGTCATTTGCTTGCTAAAACTGCAATTAGTCGCTGACCAACCTCTACATCTGCTATGATTTTGACTATTCAAATTGTCCTTTGTCTTCATTGCTTATTGTTGAAATTTGGCCTGAAATGCAACAGCAAACCAGCAGCAGACCAGCATGCCAGATCAGCATTGATCAGCATTGAAGCTGAACCAAATGTAGCAGCATCGTTTTGTTCTTTTGTTCATTTGTAACTTGATTTAGTTCTTTTGTAATTTGTACTTTAAGTTAGTAGGATTTGTTATTGATGTAATAGCTGAGATGTCAGCTACATTTTGTGTGTAATGGAAACTGTCATGTAACTTATGGTTTTAATGTTAATGAAAATTCAAGGTGAAGATCAATTTTTGGATTCAAATTTTATGCTCTCTCTTTTGCAACCATTTTTTCACTTTGCTTTTTTCTTCCTTGTTATGCTAAAACAACCCCCAACAAATGGTAATCAGAGCCTATCATCTTTGAGTGCTCTGTTGTTGGTAGTTTTTTGTGAAGAAAGCTTAAAAAAACTGAAGTTGTCTTTTTTGTTGCTGCAAGATGAGCTTCACACCACCACCACCACTTGTGTTTGCTGGTAAGAACTACCACATTTGGGTAGTAAAGATGAAAACTTACCTGCAAGCACATGACCTATGGAATGTGGTTGAAAATGACACCAAAACAGCTCCACTGAGGGCCAATCCCACCATTGCACAGATTAGGCAACATGGTGAAGAATGTGCCAAGAAGCACAAAGCAGTGGCTTGCTTGCAAAATGGAGTATCCGATGTGATTTTCACTCGGATAATGGCTTGTGACACACCAAAACAAGCATAGGAGAAGCTGAAGGAAGAGTTTATGGGGTCAGACAAGACAAGGCAGCAACAACTGATCAACCTCAAGAGGGATTTTGAGAACTTGAATATGAGAGAGTCAGAGACCATCAAGCAGTACTCTGATAGGATAATGGCCACATTCAACAACATTAGGCTTCTTGGTGATGATTTTAGTGAGAGTAGAGTTGTTGAAAAGGTCATCACAACTCTCCCTGAAAAATTTGAGTCAAAGATCTCCTCATTGGAGAACTCGAGGGGCTTATCAACCATCCCCTTGTCTGAGTTGGTAAATACCCTATATGCACTCGAGCAAAGGAGGACGAACGGGCTGGAGGAGCATCTAGAAGATGCTTTCTAAGCAAGAGCCAAAGAAAGCTCAAGTTTGAGCTACATAGGGAAGAAACCATGGCTTGACAAAAAGAAGAAACCAAAGATGGATGCTGGAAAGAAGAAATTTTCACCATGCATTCCCTGCAAAAGAAGCACACACCTGGAGAAGTACTGCTGGTACGTGCTGGATGTCTAATGCAGAAGCTACAAACAGTTTGGTCATATTGAGAAGGTGTGCAAGAACAAAGGAAGGGCACAAGCTCAGTAGCAAAACCAAGCTCAAGCTGCTGAGGATGTTCAAGCTCAGGAGGAGCATGTTTTCTCTGCATCTTGCTATCCAATCTCAAGCAAAATCAGCAGGAACTGGTTAGTAGACAGTGACTGCTCTCACCATATGGCATTAGATGAAGGGCTGTTCAAGGATCTTGATAGAAGTTTTGCCTCCAAAGTCAGAATTGGAAATGACAACGTCATTGAGGCCAGAGGCAAAGGAAATGTAGTGATCAACACTCACTCAGGAAACAAAGTAATTTCAGATGTTCTGTTTCTGCCTGACATAGACTGAAACTTGCTTAATGTTGGCCAGCTAATTGAGAAGGGTTATTCACTCATTTTCAAGAATTACTCATGTGTTATTGAGGATTCATCTGGTCAAGTATTGGTTATAGTAGCTATGATTGAAAGATGTTTTATGTTGAACATGAATCAGTTGGAAATGAAGGCTTATACTAGTGCTACTGATACAGCTAGTTTATGGCACAAGAGGTTAGGCCATGTCAGTTATAAATCACTTGGTTTGCTATACAAATTGAACCTAGTTGAAGACATGTCCAAAGTTGAAGTCAGTGACAATGTTTGTGAAATTTTCCAGCTTAGGAAGCAAGCAAGATTGCCTTTTTCTAGTTAATAAGGCATGGAGAGCTCGAGACAAGCTCGAATTAGTCTACACTGACATTTGTGGACCAATGAAGTCTTCCTCTTTAAATGACAACAAGTATTTTGTGCTGTTTATAGATGATCTAACTAAGTTCTACTGGGCCTATTTTTTGAAGCAAAAGTCAAAGGTGTTTGAAGCATTCAGTAAGTTTAAAGCTCTTGTTGAGAATCAATCAGGCTGCAAGATTAAGGCTTTAAGTTCAGACAATGGAACTGAATATTTGTCTGAGAAGTTCCAGAAGCTGTGTGAGCAAGCTGGAATTCATCATCAGTTGACAAACATCTATACCCCTCAGCAAAATGGAGCCTGTGAAAGAAAGAATAGAACAATACTCGACATGGCTAGATGCTTACTGTTGAAAAGTAAATTGCCAAGCAAATTTTGGACTAAGGCAGTAAACACTTTAGTGTATCTGTTCAACAAGCTACCTATTACTACTGTAAAAGATAAAACCTCTTTTGAAGCTTGGTATGAACTCAAGCCAATAGTGTCACACCTAAAAGTATTTGGTTGTGTTTGCTATACACTCATACCAGCTAAAAAGAGAACCAAACTTGAAAGAAGATCTGTGCCAGGGATCTTTGTAGGTTACAGCAGCACCAAAAAGGGCTATAGGGTGTTTGATCTTTCAACTAATAAGATCTTAGTGAGAAGAGATGTGAAATTTAATGAAGAAAAAGTATGGAATTGGAATGGGACAGATGCAAGTTTGAGTGAAGAAGACCAGCTAGACAATAATCTAGAACCAGCTAAAGAGGGGCCAATTTGTGATGATTTTGATGATAAACCTGTAAGAGGCACAAGAACCATTGCAGATATTTATCAAAGGTGTGATGTTGCAATAATTGAACCTTCAAATTTTGATGAAGGTGGCAGAGAATGCTGAAAAAAGGCCATGGAAGCAAAAATACAGATGATTCACAAAAATGATAGTTGGGAATTAGTTAACAGACCAGATCAAAATAGGGTTATTGGTGTAAAGTGGGTGTTTAGAGTAAAGTACAATGCTGATGGCTTTTTGAACAAACACAAGCAAGACTTGTGGCAAAGGGATACAACCAGCAGTATGACATTGATTTCATGGAAACATTTGCTCCAGTTGCTAGGCTGGACACAATTAAGCTTCTGTTTGCCTTGGCTGCTCAAAAGAAATGGAAAATACACTAGCTTGATGTCAAGTCAGCCTTTTTAAATGGCTTCCTCAAAGAAGAAATTTTCATTGAACAACTATATGGGTTCAAAGTTCCTTGTGAAGAGGACAAGGTTTATAGGCTAAAAAAGGCCTTGTATGGTCTGAAGCAGGCACTAAGGGCCTGGTATGACAGGGTTGATGTATGCCTGTCTAGGCTCAGGTTCGAGAAAAGTGGGAGTAAACCTACACTCTATGTGAAGAAATCAGAGAATGAAACTTTGCTGATTGTTTCACTCTATGTAGATGACTTATTGGTGACTGGAAGCAAAGGAAATATAATAGATGAATTCAAAATGCAAATGCAGAATGTTTTTGAGATGACTGACTTGGGAGAAATGACATATTTTCTTGGCATGGAAGTAATTCAAACTAACCAAGCCATATTTATAAGCCAACAGGCTTTTGCACTAAAGATCTTAAACAAGTTTTGTATGTCTAATTGGAAAACTTTCAGCACACCGATGGCTCAAGGTGAGAAATTAACAAGCAATAGCTGTCATGAGAAAGTTGATGAGAAGGAATATCAAAGCTTGGTTGGTTGTTTGCTTTACTTAACAGCTACTAGGCCTGATATCATGTATGCTCTTAGCTTACTGTCCAAATTCATGCATTGCTATGGCATTATCCATTTTATAGTAGCTAAGAGAGTTCTTAGATATGTGAAAGAGACTTTAAATTTTGGATTAAAGTTTGAGAAGCAAAAAAAGCTCAAGCTGGCAGGGTATTCTGATAGTGATTGGGGAGGGTCCATTGATGATATGAAAAGCACCTCTAGATATTTTTTCACTCTTGGCTCAAGTGTCTTCTGCTGGAGCTTAAAGAAGCAACAAACTGTTGCTCAATCAACAGCCGAAGTAGAGTACATTGCAGCTGTTGTAGCTGTTAATCAAGCCATTTGGCTTAGAAAGTTATTGTGTGATTTAAATGAAGAACAGATTGAAGTTACTAAAATCAAAGTTGATAATCAGTCAACAGTTGCCATAGCAAAAAAATCCAGTCTTTAATGGCAAAACCAAGCATTTTAAAATTAAGTATCATTTTGTTAGAGAGGCTGAACAATCAAAGGAAGTTAAACTAGTTCATTGCAGCTCAGAAAATCAGTTTGCTAACATTCTAACTAAGTCACTCGGTGCTACAAGGTTTAATGTTTTGAGGAGAAGCATTGGTGTTTGTTGCATACAGTCCAAGGAGGAGTGTTGAACTTTGGCCTGCAATGCAACAGGAAACTAGCAGCAGACCAGCATGCCAGACCAGCATTGAAGTTGAACCAAATGTAGCAGCATCATTTTGTTCTTCTGTTCATTTGTAACTTGATTTAGTTCTTTTGTAATTTGTACTTTAATTTAGTAGGATTTGTTGTTGATGTAATAGTTGAGATGTTAGCTACATTTTGTGTGTAATTCAAGCTTTGTTTTTAGTCAATACTTTAGTGGGAGCAGTTATGCATTAGGAAACTGTAACAATCCGAATTTGACCCTAATCGGAACGGTGGTTTCGGGACCACGAATCCGAGTCTGAAATATTTTTAAATATTATATTTTGTGCTTATTATATGTGAATTAATGCGTGTGAATGTTTCGTAGAAAAATTTAATCGTTTGTGTGCTTAATTAAATAAAAGAACTTAATCGCGTAAAGTGTAAAAGTTATAAACTATAGTGTAAAGTGCTAGAATGATGATGGCTTTTTAATATGGAGTATTAAAAGAGTAATTAACCCATTTTATGAGTTAGTGGGTGGCAAAGGTCAAGTGTAACCTTATATTATAAGTTGTTTATATTATTAATTAAAGGTTAAAATGGTAAAACATTAAAAACGTTATTATATGTTATATTATATGAAATTGAAAGCCATTTTAGTTGTTCTTCTTCTTCCATTGCCGTGAGTTAGCTAAGAAAAAGGGGTTTAAAGGCTTAAAACATTCGGCCATCATCAAGCTCAATTAGGTAGGAATTTTAGCTCGATTTTTGATAATTTTTATAATTTTGTGATCGTTGCTTCGTATTGGGAATTATAGTGAATTTAAGTATTTTGGGCTAAATTGCAAAAATAAATTTTTGAGTGGGCAAAAATGCAAAATAAATGAAAGAAATGGACTTGTATAGTCCCTATGAGAATTCGGCCCTAAGGTATTATAGTAAAATTTTGTGTATTTTGTGTTTTGTGCAAATAGGACTAAATTATAAAAATGTGAAACATTAGGGGTAATGGTAATTTGCCCATTTATGTGTTTTGGGACTAAATTGAGATGAAATGTGCTTGAATGAGCTAAATTTTAATGTGCCTAAATCAAGAACAAAGAAAAACGAATTTGGATTGGGGAAAGGCGAAGGTTATCGAATAGCTGGCCTACGTTGTCCGTCGACAGTCGAGGTAAGTCTTTAAGCAAATATATAATAAAGAGTTAATTATGGACATGTTAAATGTTAATATTTGAAAATTTTGAGTATGAATCTATGTGTTAGCCGAATGTAAAAGTGTTAAATTGGATTGAATATATATTTTGTTAATATGACTTGAATAAGTATATTCGATATGATATGTGGATGGAATATGATGTGTATGATTTGTTTGTGATGTTAGCTGATGCGTCGTTGAAAGCACCAAATATATCCTATTCCCTGTAAAATAGTAAAAATAACAGTAAAGGGGAAGTAGGGTCGAATCTTCAGGGACCGGATTATACGAATACTTGTTTCTCGAAATCCTGGGCAGAATCGTGCCCAAGAAAACCTGCGTTCCTAGAAAAATAAAAAAAAACAGAATTAACAGTTTCGATCTGGAAAAATAAAAATAAAAATAAAAAATTTAAGATGAATTGAAATTATGAGAATGAAGTATGAAAATCAAAATGAGGAAAATAAAAAGAAAGAGTTTAGAGAAAGTTTCTTATATAGAGAGATTCCAGCCTCCAGTTGCCTCGATCCACCTTGGGTTTAATCCTTGGCTTCTAGATGATCCTTCTCAACCCGAATAAGCCGGTTATAGTGGAAGAGGACGCCTACGACCACCAGCTCCAAGGATTTAGACTTCAATTTGATGGAACCTGACTCTAGCCAACAATCGCTCTTGTGGGATCATCTATGCTAGATCAACGTTTCTCAATGGCGAATCCCAAGCCATTTTGTCTCTTGGGCTCGCCAACCTCTGACGCAGTAAGCTAACGAACCGACTGTGCAACCTTCTCAAAATATACAAAGTGGTCGTTCCTTGCACACGTTGAGAAGATCACTTTTTAAGGGACATGGACGGAAGCGTCAGCCTCGTAATGCGGAGAAACGATGAATACCCTGTTGAGAAGGCTAAGTACGGATTCTAAACCTCAAGAACCTTTTTTGGAGATTTTCGACAACCTTTGGCTAGAAGGGTTTTAGTGGCTCATAGTTGTGGTAGGAAAGAAAATATATGAATGGTGATTTTTTATTAAAAAGAAAAAAATGGAAAGAACAAAAGAGTTATGGGGAGAGAGTTTATAGAAAAAGATGAACCCCCATTTGAGTCACTTCATCCCCTATTTATAGTGCTAAGATAAGTAGACTAGTCCTACTTAAATTTCTAAAGATAATTACAAATAATCAAAGATAAATAAAGATAAATAAAATAAATCCTAAATTAAATAATCCTTAATAACTAATATAATTAAAATAGAGTCTAATAAAACAAAGTCTCTTCTTTTTGCATTTCAATCCTTGTGTCCTCCATGCTTGCACTTTTGGCACCAACTTTTCCTTTTGTTGCACATTGGTCCATTTTATCTTTAATTTCACATTTTTGGCCCTTAATTTTGCTTTTGCCTCTAATTTAGTCCCTACAAGATAAAAGACCATAAATAGCCCAAATTAGTAGAATCATACTCAAAATGAATGTACAATTAGCACATAAAAATATGTCATTCTAAAGTATTATCAGATTCCCCCTACTTAGCCCATGCTTGTCCTCAAGTATGGTTCCTAACCACTGTGAAGATTAGATCCTGAAAGAAATTTTACTCCAAAGTTTTATAAAGATTAGTCAAAAATGCATATGAAAAATAAGAGAACTTCTAAGCTTGCTTTAAGTAAAATAGAAAAAGTTTTCTAATTAACACACACAAAAATTAAAATCGTCTTGAATTATTTCATGCTATTTAGGTAAATTACCAAACCTACTAAGACACTCTATTTATTTCCGCTTTTAGTCCCCAATTGAAATTTTATTAGTACTATATTTTTTTTCTTTTCTTTTCCTTTTCTCTTTCTTTTCTTTTTCTTCTTTTTTTTCTTTTTTTCTTCTTTTTCTTCTTTTTTTTCTTTTTTTATTTACTTAGGAATATATTTCCGGTTAGCAGAGTTTTACCTATCACGTCACACAACCTTTTGACGCGAAGTAGAATGACAACCCAAGCACCCTACCCCGGTTACTCAGTCAGTCACGTTTTAAGCTGCACTCATAACCTTGGAAACATTTATTAAATAAAATTTACACGAAATTTTAATTTTAAGAGGACTTAAGAGAAATAATCAAGTGTCGAAAATAGGTTTTAGTAACCACCTAATAGACATGAACATAATTTAGGCATGCAAATGTATTAAGTGTCCACTTGATATTAAACTTGATCAATTTTACAAAAAGCAAGATAGAGTTAACTTATTAATCATAATTATTTTTAGCCTAATAGAAATAAAACAGTGGAGATAAAATCAAACAGACAGAACCATAACTAACTCAGTAGCCAAGAATCATGCATGTAGGTCAAACAGTGGCAAGTCGTGGTCAAATTTTTGGGCATGAAAAGCGACAGAATATTCTTAAAAAAATGAATGGACAAAATGGACCCTCAAGCAGCAAACATGAGTACCTCCCCCTACTTAAAACACATTGTCCTCAATGTGGACGCAAAAGAAATAAATAGGTAGAAAAGTTTAGAAAAACTCCCCGTGTAGCTACTGTCGATTGCGGAGGACTTGTGCGTGAAGGGGACGATGTGGCTAGAATAGGCTTGTTTGGCTGCAGGAATATGACATTCTGGCTCACTTTCTGCCTCTTTTTCTTCGTATTTTCGCTTCGTTTTACCTAGATGGAAGAAGAGAAATTTATTTGAATAAAATTGAAAGAAATTAAAAAGAAAAGAAAAGAAAATAATAAATAATAACAAAAATAAAAATAAATAATAAAAGAAAAATAAAGATTGGGTTGCCTCCCAACAAGCGCTTGTTTTAACGTCATTAGCTCGACGACTTAAATGGTTCTACGGTGGCTCAAAATAAATCTTTTTAATCATGTGAGCTTGGAAATTCTCATTTTTTATCACATCCACCATATTTGGGTTTAATCATCTTTGCGCCTTTTTCATTGGTTTCATATTTTCCCCCAAGGGGTTAATCCCTTTTAAGTCGGCAATGGTCTCATCATTCTCCAAAAATGTGAATTTGAGATGCTCGAGAAGTGGTTTTAATTTTGAATCTGATGCCTGCACAACAGAAGGTAGAAGTTTAGTATCCATAGGAGCCAATAATTTATTAACAGATTCAAAATCATCAAACATCATTTTAGATTTATCTCCATAAGATGACTCAAAAGTTTTTTCTACTGATGAGTTAATTATGTCGACACGATTTACGTTCAAGACTTCACTTAGGTGGCTAATTGTGCCATAAACATTAAACTTCACGATCTCACCATCAAACTCCATCGCGAGGGTTTCGCTTCGGACGTCAATCTTAGTATTTGCGGTACTAAGGAAAGGTCGCCCCAACAAGATGTCTGAAGACCCAGGAGTTTTATCCTCCTCTATTTTTATCACATAAAAGTCTGCAGGGAAGATAAGTCCATTGACTTTGACTAATACGTCCTCGAGGACTCCTTCGGGATGCACAACAGACCTATCTGCCAATTGAATGCTAACACCTGTTTTTGTCAAAAAACCTGCGTTAAGTGATTCATAAACAGAAAAAGGCATGGCAATTATGGAGGCTCCTAGATTACACATAGCCTTTTTAATTCCCAAATGACCTATTTTGCATGGTATTGCAAACATGCCCCTATCCTTACATTTTGCCGGCATTTTTCGCTGTAACACTGCAGACACATTTTCACAAACATTCACCCTTTAATTACCTGTTAATTTCCGCTTGTTGGTGCAAAGCTCTTTAAGAAATTTAGCATACCTCAGTATTTGCTTGATGGCATCCAACAGCGGAATGTTGATCTCGACATTCCTAAATGTTTCGAGGATTTCTTTGTCCTCTTTACCTCTTCGACACTGGTTGAATCGTTCTGGAAATGAGGTGGAATTCTGGGCAATGGGGGTTTCGGTCGGACCTGTTCGTCTTTTTCTTGAGTGATTTCTTGGGCAAGATTTTTGTCGGGAATTGATTCCAGTACTTTTCCACTTTGCAACGTCACTGCATTTGCGTGTTGTCTTGGATTCAGTTCTGTTTGTGACGACAGCTTCCCTTGAGAGTTCAATTTCTCAACTGATATGGTCAATTCTCTTATAGATGCCTCGGTTTTCTGTTGAAAATCAAGCATATTAGCTGCTAATTTATTGACCAAAGTTTCTAGAGAATTACCTGAGTCTTGTGGCTACTGTGGAACTCGGTTTTGGTATGGCTGGTTATATTGTGGGTTAGCCCCATAACTTAAGTTAGGGTGATCCCTCCATCCTGGGTTGTAGGTATTAGCGTAAGGGTCGTATCGCCTCTGTGGTGGGCCAGGAAAATTACCCATAGCATTTAAATGAGCCATAGTATTGTCATACAAACTGGGACAAGTATCGGTTGCGTGCTCAGGTGTAGCACATATTCCACATAACCGAGCTGGTTTAGCTTTTTCTGCAATAAGAGAATTTATCATAATCGTAAGTCTATCAACTTTATCCTCTAAGGTTGAATTACTTAGCTGGTGAACCCTTCTAGGGGGCTCAGGATTAGCTCGAAACTGCTGAGAATTTGCAGCCATTGTAGAGATTAAGTCCTTTGCTTGTTGGGGGGTCATGCTGACCAACGCTCCTCCACTAGCAGCGTCTACCATATTCATCTCCATCGATTTCAAACCTTCATAAAAGTACTGGAGGAGAGATTGCTCTGTTATACCATGTTGTGGGCAGCTCACACACAACTTCTTAAACCGCTCCCAATAATCATAAAGAGTCTCGGCTTCTTTCTGCCTTATTCCCACGATCTCTCTTCTTAGCTCAGCTGCTCTGGATGCTAGAAAAAACCTGTTGAGAAATAAACGAGATAAATCAGCCCAAGCAGTAATAGATCCAGGAGGTAAATGAAATAACCATTCCCTAGCTGAGTCTGCTAGGGAAAAGGGAAAGCGCGCAATTTAATTTGATCCTCAGTTACGCCTTGAGGTTTCATACTCAGACAAACCATATGAAACTCCTTCAAATGTTGATGGGGGTTTTCATTTTGTAACACCCGAAATGTTGGCAGAAACTGAATTAACTCGAATTTTAGTTCAAATCCGGTATCCATGGTAGGATATGCGATGCACAGTGGCGGTTGTTCTGTCGGAGCTTTGGCCAGTTGCCGAACTGTTTGAGCCATTGGTGGAGGTGCTAAATTAGGGTTTCCGTCAACCCTAACGTTAAGCACTCCTTTTGGAGAATCGACTTCTACTTTTTCGCCTTCAAAAGTTTGAGTAGGGTTTTCGTTAATCCTAGACTCTGCTTCGTCGTCAATTCTGATTTCTGGCGGTGGATTACTTTGAGTCTCAACCACCGCTGACTGCTTTTTCCTTAACTTTGTTTCCTTGCGATTAGCTTTTGTAGTCTTTTCAATTTCTGAGTCAAACGCAAGAGTGCCTGGAGCAGATCTGGTCATAGAAAACAAAAAACAAGATTAGTACGTTACCGATCCCCGGCAATGGCGCCAAAATTTGATGCGTCATTGAAAGCACCAAATATATCCTATTCCCTGTAAAATAGTAAAAATAACAGTAAAGGGGAAGTAGGGTCGAATCCTCAGGGACCGGATTATATGAATACTTGTTTCTCGAAATCTTGGGCAAAATCGTGCCCAAGAAAACCTGCATTCCTGGAAAAATAAAAAAACAGAATTAATAGTTTCGATCTGGAAAAATAAAAAAAAAGAATTTAAGACGAATTGAAATTATGAGAATAAAGTATGAAAATTAAAATGAGGAAAATAAAAAGAAAGAGTTCAGAGAAAGTTTCTTATGTGGAGAGATTCCAGCCTCCAGTTGCCTCAATCCGTCTTAGGTTCAATCCTTGGCTTCTAGATGATCCTTCTCAACCCGAATAAGCCAGTTATAGTGGAAGAGGACGCCTACGACCACCGGCTCCAAGGATTTAGACTTTAATTTGGTGGAACCTGACTCTAGCCAACAATCGCTCTTGTGGGATCATCTATGCTAAATCAACGTTTCTCAATGGCGAATCCCATGCCATTTTGTCTCTTGGGCTCGCCAACCTCTGACGCAGTAAGCTAACGAACCAACTGTGCAACCTTCTCAAAATATACAAAGCGGCCGTTCCTTGCACACGTTGAAAAGATCACTTTTTAAGGGACATGGACGGAAGCGTCAGCCCCATAATGCGGAGAAACGATGAATACCCTGTTGAGAAGGCTAAGTACGGATTCTAAACCTCAAGAACCCTTTTTGGGGATTTTCGACAACCTTTGGCTAGAAGGGTTTTAGTGGCTCATAGTTGTGGTAGGAAAGAAAATATATAAATGGTGATTTTTTATTAAAAAGAAAAAAATGGAAAGAATAAAAGAGTTATGGGGAGAGAGTTTACAGAAAAAGATGAACCCCCATTTGAGTCACTTCATCCCCTATTTATAGTGCTAAGATAAGTAGACTAGTCCTACTTAAATTCCTAAAGATAATTACAAATAATCAAAGATAAATAGAGATAAATAAAATAAATCCTAAATTAAATAATCCTTAATAATTATCCTAATATTAATTATCCTAATATAATTAAAATAGAGTCTAATAAAACAAAGTCTCTTCTTTTTGCAGTCCAATCCTTGTGTCCTCCATGCTTGCACTTTTGGCACCAACTTTTCCTTTTGTTGCACATTGGTCCATTTTATCTTTAATTTCACATTTTGCCCTTAATTTTTCTTTTTCCTCCAATTTAGTCCCTACAAGATAAAAGACCATAAATAGCCCAAATTAGTAGAATCATACTCAAAATAAATGTACAATTAGCACATAAAAATATGTCATTCTATAGTATTATCATTAGCACTAAGAAATGTGTCTTGAAGGATTGTTTCGGGCTTCGAGCCTAGCAGGCCTTGTGCCGGTGGATTATTTCGGGCTTCGAGCCTAGCAAGCCTTGTGCCGGTGAATATATCGGGCTTAATGCCTAGCAGGCTAAATGCCGGTGTTAAAATCTCAGACTTTAAGTCTAGCAGGCCAAGTGCCGGTGTATGCGATTCGGACCAATGAAATTCTTGTTGTATGCTGGTGAGTTTTCAATTCCCGAACTTCGATATTGAAATAGTAAAGTTACAAAACAAATCAAGAAAGCTTAAGTTATGAAGGTGAATTTGTGAGTTCGGTTACAATGTATGTATTAGTCATACTTAAATGTTATACTTATATGCTATGCTAATAAGTAAATGAAATGTTGAAAGGAAGTAATGCACATATGATAGATGGAACTTGTATATATGTTCTATACCATGAGGAAATTGGTTATAGAAAAGCATGAAAGAACTAAGGTATTTGTACAAGTAATGAAAATGTTGAAGTTACTTAACTGTGTAAATAATTTATTTGGGAATTTCTTTTAAGGTACGGTTTGGTGAAATTTAAAATGAGAAATGGGTATAAGCCAATATGTATGTTTCGATTATGGTATTTGATCATTTGTTTCGGTTTTCAAAGTGCATATGTATATTTGGTTTGTTAATGGATATGATGTGGTGGATGGCATAATTGCATAAGTATAATGAAATAAATGTTTTATATGACCGAATAGGTATTTAAATTAGTGGTTGAATGTGTATATTATAATTATGCTATTAGATCATTCGTAATAAGTGAATTATTAATGGTTGTATGTGTTCAAGTTTAGTATATGTACTTTACATTGATTATAAAGCAAACGAACTTGGTATGCTATGAATTATTCTTTATATACATAGATGTTTTGGTTTTTAAATGCGTGTGTACAAAAGTGATATATTTGATATTCAGCTTATGTGATATTAGTTCTAAGTTGTGTTTTTTTTGTTAGTAAAGCCTCATAACCTTAGTCTGGCGACGAAGACGGGTTAAGGGGTGTTACAGAAACTGTCATGTAACTTATACTTTTAATGTTGATGAAAATTCAAGATGAAGATCAGTTTTTGGATTCAAATTTTAAGCTCTCTCTTTTGCAACCATTTTTTCACTTTGCTTCTTTTTTCCTTGTTCTGCTAAAAAACCCCAACACTTATGAATTCATGGATTATATGATAAGAGTATGTTTAATTCTTTCAATTCTTTTAAAGGTCTTTGGAGAACTATATTGTTATATCGATATATTTTCATATTTGGGTTATATCGATATATTTTCATATTCAGGTATGTACTGAACAGATGTCAGATGCAAATAGTTAAAGAAAATGAGTTGGATTAATATAGTGCGCAACTGTTTTCCCATCATTTTGGCCAACAATCATCCTGACTTATTTTCCGAAGATAGGAACCAAAGCAACCTATCTCCATGCCATCTGCAATTTGCCGCTTTCACCTCTTACAACCTCTAGACCTCTCCATGAGGGCGGTCCTTTCTCAACTTATGTACTCTTAATTTCTTTCTTTTAACTTTTTTCGAACTATTATTCGTATCAGATACTCATGTTAGATATATGAATAAGAGAATATAATTTTTAATTTTTTTTAAATACATAAAAGAACTTATAAAAATCTTACCATACGTGAGCCTAACACGATCATATGCAACACTCACATCTGAGTTGAGCAATGTAGTTTGATGTGAATAGAACAACATAGTTTAGTGGCTAAAACTTGAATCCTTTGAGGCAAAGAAGTATGTTCTCATTCAAACTTCTGAAGTAACCAAAACTGGTTCCATAGGTAGTAGCTTACTTTAAATTTGAGTTTATGTAGTCTGTCCTTAAACTTGTCAAAAATACATAATTGATATCTGAACTTTTTTTACCTAGTTGGTACTTAGATTTGTATTCTAATCGTCCTGATTGGTACTTCCGCACTAACACTGTTAATTTGTGCTAATGTAGTGTTGTTGGCCAATTTGATGGGGACACATGACAACCTTTCAAAATGGCACATAGCAGACATAAATTAAAAAATTAAAAATATTTTAAAACACATAAATTAATTTTAAAAAGTATACTTTTTTGGACAAGTTCAAGTACAAACTAGTATTTTTGGACAAGTTCAGGGGATAAGGTGGTTAAAAAATTGAGGCATTGTGTGTGACAAATTTCAAATTCAAGTACCAATTAGATAAAATTCAAATACTGACTAGATACTTTTAGACAAGTTCAGGGGTAACCTACATATTAACCCTTTAAATTTTGTTGTATAACTTTTCTTCTAACCTGCTATTCTTGTTTCCTAATAATAGCTGAAACCTATTTTTTTTGCACTTGGCATGAACTTTGAACACAGCTTCGTTCAAAAAAATTTTCATGTATTTTGAGGTTCTTTTGGAGGATTAAGTTTTTGTACCAATGCATCGGACACACGTATAGGTCGATAAACATAGGTAGTCATTGTCTCCATTCTCTGCTTTGTAGTTTTTGCATACTTATCCAGCACTCAATTTGGCCATTTCATAGAATTTTCAAACATGAATCATTTTATCTTATAAGCCATTGTTCAGGGACTAATGCTGCAAATGAAAAGAAACAATGATTAGCTTTATTTCTTTGGGAATTCCCTAATTAATTTGTGGTTCATGATCATAGTGTGTTGTTTGTACGCTTCATGGCTTTGGTACTGCTTGGATGTAGTGTAGAACAGAACACTGTCCGTCAATCTAAGAGAATGTACTTTGCTGTGATGCTGAACTGTTGTAGGGTTGCTGAGTTCAGTTTTCAGATATCTTACTCGAAGCAACGCAGCATTTCATCACTACAAAAAAACTGCTTATGTTCATAGTAACAAATAAATATTTATTCTGCTAATGTCCATAGTAAGTGATGAATCCATCCTTCTAAGAGAAATGAAATTAATATTTTACATGTATGGGAATTTGTCCGAAATATGTCAAAAAAAAAAAAACATTTCAGCTCTCTCTCTGATCCAATTGATGGCATCAACTTATTATGAAGTCAATTTCTCGAGACTATAACTCACAAACCTCATTGAAGGTCTCCTATCTGGACTCTTATGGATGCAGGCCAGTGCAAGCTTGAGTATGGCGGTTATGTTGTCTTCCTCAACCCAACTATGAGCTAAGGAGGGATCAATGATGGACGACAGCGGCTTCCTTTCATCAATCCCTAGTTGAATCCATTGAACCAAATCCATCTCCGAAGAACCTACTTGAATGCTTGGCAACTTTCCGGAGATCATCTCCAGTGATATCACTCCAAATGAGTACACATCCCATTTCTGTGATGGTTTCGTGTCATTCAAGGCTTCCGGTGCTCGGTAATACGATCCGTTCGAAGATGAATTCATCGGTGTTAACTCGAATGGAGAACTTTGTTGTGGTGTGCAAATTGCCATCTGTTGTTCCACCTTAAATTCAGGTAATTCCTCGGTTATGTTGGCGAGGCGACTGAGTCCGAAATCAGAAATACGAGGCTCCATATCCTCTCCAAGAAGAATGTTGCTCGGCTTCAGATTTCCATGGACGTACCTTTTCGGACTGAATTCGTGTAAGAAGGCTAATCCCTTGGCTATTCCTTTCATGATTTTTACTCGAACTGGCCACAAAAGCGGTTTAAAGTTCACAATTCCGGATTTCCCTGCTTAGATTTAAATGTTAGAACGATTATCATGGAGATTCCTAGAACAACATGGAAAATATTTGCAGAATTTTAATAAGTTACCATGAATTGCAGCAGCAAGATCTCCTTTGGTTATGTAATCATATATGAGCAGCTTCTCATCATCCGAACAACAATAAGCTCGAAGATTAACTATGTTCGGATGCCTGATTTTCCCAATCGCTTCAACTTCGGTTTGAAACTCCTTGAGTCTTTGTCCACCTCCGTCTCCAAGTCTTCTCACCGCCACAGCTAGTCCGTTGTCGAGCACCACTTTATATAGAATCCCACTTGAACTCTTCCCCAAGAGAAAAGCAGATGCTTTAAGAAGTTGTTCGAGATCGAAGTCGACCTCGGTGTCTAATGGAACAAAGTTGCACTGCTCCATGTTTTCTGATACAGTGTCATTGTCTCTTCTCGCAAAGCAGAATATGTCCCTACCAATCATCAGTTTCTCTTCGAAACGATAGCCGGTGACTTTCCGAACTCCGTTGCAGACATAGGCCTTCTTGTACCAATAAGAGAACATGAATCCAATGAAGCAGAGTCCTACCATCACACCTGCAATGGTTTTAATCACCCTACCGCCTTCCCCACGCTTTATCGATCTATGAAATGGCTTGATAGGAAATGGCTTATTAGATGAATGACACGGAATTTTCAATGGTAATCCACAAAGCGAAGGGTTGCCTATGAAAGCTGTTGGCCCTGCATTTCCTAAAGCACCATTCTGCGGTATCGGACCGGTAAGATTATTGTAACTGAGATCGATATACACTTCCTCAGGGAGGCTTCCTAGGCTAGCTGGAATCTCACCGGTGAAGAAATTGTGAGACAGATCGAGAGTACCGTGCAAATTCGACAAGTTTCCGATGTCACCAGGGATTGAACCGTCGAATCTGTTGTAAGAAAGATTGAGCTTCTGAAGGCTAACCAAACTGTTTCCAAATCCCTCGGGGAGTGAGCCGTTGAAATAGTTTTGACTGAGAACAAGTGTAATTAATTTCTTGCATTGAACTATAGACGAAGGTATCGAGCCATTGAACGAATTCCGTGAAACATCAAAGGTTTGTAGGTTCGTAAGGTTCCCGATTTGGGACGGAAGCGGTCCGTATAAGGAATTACCTGAAACTACCAAGCTCTTCAGCCTAGTTGCACCAAAGAGCTCGGTAGGTAACGTTCCGCGAAATGAGTTGTTCTCGAGGTTAACATGACGAATCGAGGAGAGGTTTGCGAGTGCAGGAGACAGGTAACCAGATAGCCCGATGTTGGGAACGATAAGAGCATGAACTTTCTGCTTTCTACATGAAACTCCATGCCATGAACATGGATTCGGATCTGATGAGTTCCAATTGATGAGATAGCTTCCGGTGTCATTTTCGAGGGATTGTTTGAAGGATAAAAGAGCAAGAGCTTCATCATTTAGAGCAGATAAGTGAGGGTTGCGATTGCATACAAGGAGAATCAACAAAAACAACAATGGATTCATCAGGTATAAAGTCAGGGTATTTGAAAGATTTACAGAAGAAATGTTAGTTTCATCATAATAAATACATCCAATTTACGAAAGAAAATGAGTTGTAATTTGTTCAAGTGTTGACTAGGGAAAACCTAAATCATATACTTTGTTTTTCTGTCACACACGCTGTTATATTTATTCAATTACGGTTCAAAAAACATGTAGCTGCAATAATATGATTCATATATCTTTTATAAGATATGTTTGACATTAGTAGGGTTATGGTTTTATCTTTTACCATGCGCAGACTCGAAAACGATGTAGTATAGCTTTTAATAAATGACTTGGTCAATCTTAGTTTGACATATATTAATGATTTGATGAAAAGGGAAGAGATTATTGAGGGCAAAGCGTGATTGAAGGCGATGATAATTGCATGAAGATGGCGTTGAATGTGCTTTTGGAACATTGATATTGGAGTTGTCTTCGGTAGGCACGCCTTCATCACTTTTTCAACTTTTGATTTCTCCCATCTTTAGTCCCAACTCCACTTCTCTTAATTAATATTTTTTATTTAAATTTAATTATAAAAAATTTATATATTTTTTTACAAAAATATTTTTAAATAATAAAATTGATTATTCCAATGACAACATGAGAATCTCAAAATTTTTCGACCCAAGGCTTCATTCAGTTTAATCAATGAATTTCGGATTATATTTTAATTTGTTTACAGTTCAATTTTTCTTTAATTTTGAATGATTTTGTTATTTGATTTTCGATTTTTAAAATATAAATTTATAATTATTTGAATTTATTTAAAATTTATAATGTAAAACAAATGTGTTTTTTGAAAAATTTAAAGAAAAATGCCTTTTTCTGAAAATGAAAATACTATAAATTAACCATAATTAAAAAGAAAAAAAAAAACTAAATCTAACCAAATCGTTAATTCCACCATCAAGTTTGAGTAACTTGAGTAAAATATGACCCTAACGAGAAAATTTTAAACGAAAACATGAATATAACATATATATAAAGACAAACTGCTAGATTAGATTAAACACAATTGTTTAGGCTAGATTTTGGGACATTTTGGATTGTCTTGTTTGAAAAGACTAACTGAATTTCAAGTTTTCTATCACTGTTCATAAATTACAGATGGGATTGGCAAAATTACTAATAAATATCAATTTTAAAAAAAATAAAAAATAGATCGTTTTTAATATTATCTAGAGAAATAGACTAAGGTCAGATACATTTTTTTTGAAAGTAGTTTATATCAAACACATTTTCTTTTAATAATTTAGTTTATTTATTCTAATGTTAATATGCTAAAGTTTTTCCTCCACACTTTGAACTACTCATAACTCCTCTCAACTCATAAATAAGATAATAATATGTTTCAGCGCACTCAAACTCACGTCCTCCTGCATTAGTAACAATGCTTATGCCAATTGAGTTAAAATCAATCGGCTCATACTTAGATATTTTGTTTTTCTTAAGAAAAAAAAAAGAAGAAGAAGCATGTTTCAAGTTTTTTTTCTTTTTAAATTAATATTTTTAATTAATAAATAAATTGTTTTCTTTTTAATCAATAAACACATTTTTAAATTTATTTTATTTTATTTTAATTCATGTTTTCTTTATGGATAAAATAATAAATATGCAACTATAAAATGAATTTTTTTACATACATCATTATTTTAAATAAATTTTCTTTTTAAAAAATCAACTATTTTTTATATTTTTATATTTTTTTCGCGTAGTTTGTGGGAATGATAAAATTTAATATTATAAAATCAAATAATTTTTCCAAATATCATTATTTTTATATGTGAATTATTTTAATTAATTATTTCAAATACACTTACAAAAATATATAATACTAAAATTTAGTACACCCATGATATGGATGTTTTAAAAAAATAAAATATATCTACCATAATATATATAATTATATATTTTTATTATATAATTACATGTTTACTATTTTATCTATATAAATAAAGAAAATATGAATTAAAAACTTAAAATATGTTTTTTAATTAAAAACTTAACCATAAAAATAATATGTATATTAATTAAAAATTAAAAAAAGAGTTGGAAACAACATGCTTTAAATAAAAGTACAAATTTATTATTTTGTCTCTACAAATAAAGAATTTATTAATTGAAAACATGAATTAAAAATAAAATAAAATAAAATAATCTTAAAATATGTTTGTTAACTAAAAATGTAAAAATAACGTGTTTATTAATTAAAAATATAAAAGAAAAAAGAAGAAGCTTGAAACATGCTTTAAAAATAAAAGCAGGATGAGATTTGAACGTAGGCCCATTAGTGAAAAATCTAGGCATTTTTACCATTTCTCCGAAAAAAGTAAACTTACTAAAAAGAATATGTTTAGTATACAATTCATCTTAAAAGCAAATCTCTTGTTTTTACCTTAAGAACTGTTTAAAATAGCATTTACTACTAATTTTACCTATGGGATTTTACATTTTATTTTGGCTCCCCCTGCTCTTGATTATCAGTAATCAATTCAAAATATCCCAAGATTGCAAGGAAAAATCTTTCTAATTGGATAATTCACTTTCTTTTAAAATGAGTGTAATAATATTAAATTATCGATGGATGATCAAAATGAAACTAATTTTTAACATAAATATCTAAGATGAAAATAATATTTTATCACGATGTTTGAAATGAAAATTTTTATTTTTCGGTGCTCAAAATGAAAAATTATGAAAATTTGGTAACCAATTATGTTATTTAACCTAATTTTAAATTTATTAAAAGATATATATCCGATGATTAAACTTTTTAAGTATAACCCTAACTTGTTAAAAGCATCGTTGTACTATTAACCTATATAAGAAAGAAAGAAAAATAACAAAACAACAAATTGCAATACCAATTATGTTACCAATACGACATCATCAAAGATGCTCCAAAGATTAAAGGGAGACTCAATTATTCATCCGGGAATAAATAAAAGTTCAACCCAATAACAAAACTATGAATTAACTATTATAAATCTGTCAGTACGGCCTGTGCTAACTCTTATCACCCATTAATGAGGCTTGTACTAACCATTTTATCCCGTTAACCAGCTTAAATTAACTCTTATAACCCGTTAGTGGGGCCGATGATAATTTTCATTTGTCAATCAAATACAACACATTAAAATCATTTATCTACATTACTTATATAAAAATTAGGGATAAATCACAAAACAATACATGAATTATAGTTTAATGTGTAATTATATACATGAAATTTTAATTTGATTCAATTCTTGTAAATTATTAACACAATTATTGATATAACATCATTTTATATTTATATATCGCATACATAAATAATTATATTTATCTAATATACATGTGTATAATTACACTAAATTAAAATTTATATATACGATTATACATTAAATCAAAGATAATATATAATTTTAAAATTATCCCTAAAAATTACGAATAAAATAAAACAACGAGATTATACTTACCTCTAATTTCCCTTCGTAATTTAGCTGCTCAAGAAGAAAGTTACAAAACTTATCCAAGATTACTTAAATATAACATAATTTAAACAAGGCATTTAAAAATCAATTATGAAAGTGATTTTAAAAGATTATGGCTCGAGTTATATAAAACATGAAATCCAGAATCACCCTTGGTTGCAAAAATTTTGTAATTCACTATTGATGTTTTATATATATATATATATATATATATATATATATAATCACCATTAATCTCTTATAATTTGTAGAAAAAAAATAAAAATTAAATAGGTTACCCAAAGTGGTCATAATAAAACATGAGAAATTTCTAGATTATTTAATTTTTTTTAATTTAAATCCAAATACTGAACAACAAAAAGATACACATTTTTTGAGTCAAAAGTTATTTTACTCACATTTTCTATTTGTAATTTGAATCTGGTTCGCCATTCGTAGCCATAAGAAAGAAAGCAAAAGCATGAGATTTCTTTTTCTATTTGGTTCTAGGTTGAACAAGGCTTATAAACAAATTTAAAATGAAAGGGATCATCAAAAATTTCAGCCCTGAGTAAAAATGTAAAAAAAAAAAAAACTAAATTGCATAGTTTGAAAAATGCTGAAGCCCCAAAATGGTAAATAAGTCTTGATAAAAGAAATTGAAAGAACTCGGAAAGGGTCAGGTCAACGGTCGAATCCTCTTTCGCTCAAGTATAAATACAAAAAAAAAAAACATCATTTGAATTCAATTTATTAATGGAAAAACAATTAAAATATTCATTTTTATTTGTAACCATTTTAGTTATTTATTTTTGAAATGTTATGTTAATCACTTATGTTATCGTGTTGTAACATTTTAGTCGCTAAGCGTTAATTATCGTTAACAGTGTAACGGTAAACTGACGTGGCACATTAAATCATAATTTCAAGCAAAAATTTTAGATTAAATTATACATTTGGTTCCTATATCTTTCCGTTTTGAGCAATTTAATTTTTTTTTTATGTTTTTAGAACTTTCCTTTTATTTTCTTTTTTTTTTCTATTCTCTTCGCCTTCTTCGTCTGTTTTCCTCCCTTCTCCATTTCTTTTAACGTAGTTTTTCTATATTTTCTATTTGTTAAAACTAGTCTATATACTTTATTTTTTGAACAATTTAATTTTTTTCTTTTTATTTCTTTATTTTTCTTTTTTTCCCTCTCTTCTCATATTATTTACTGCAAAAACTTAATTTTTATCCACCAAATAAACCAAATCATTGTTTCTTTCACATGATTCCTAAATTGAATTTCACTCAAAAACGAATATCAATCATTCTTATTCAAATCTCGATTAGAATATAACCTATTTTTGAAACTAAAATTGGATCTAACTATAAAAACCATATCCTTAATCAAGTCAAAACATAAATTGAATTCTTTATATTCAAAAAAAAAAAATTCCGTTTTCAAACTTTTACTGAATCATATAGATTATTCATTTTCTTTTCTTTTATTTTATTTTCTGACGAATAAAATTAAGCAAACGAAAAAATTGATCTAAACCTTCTTAGATATTCTCGAGCAAGTTTGATTGGAAGCCGAGCATGGATTAACCGAAGAGAAAAAGGGAGCATGGCACTGAAGATGATCCACTTAACTAACCAAAATCACGACAAAGGCAAGTACACCTATCGAATAGTAGTATAGTTGTGGTGAGTCAGGAATATAGTATCCACGGGGACTAAAAGTACTAGTAATTACTATCTTTTTCTTATCTAGCCTATAAATTGAAAGGAGTGTTTTAATCTCAAATTAATTAAACTAATTACTAAGAACTTGATAGAGAATGAATTGGGAAAATATTCGAAGAAAACCAATGATAAAGACAATACCCAGAAAGAATCCACCTAGACTGCACTTATTATTCTGAATCTGAACTAAATGATTTATTCACTTGCCTTGATCCGTAGAAATCCCTAAATTATATTAATATCTCTTTCGAGAGTAAAAATAACTAACTCTAGGTTGATTAATTGAAATTTATTTCTAATTAAAGCCCCTATTGTCACATTTACTCGATCTATGGATTCTCCTATTAGATTTGACTCTAATCCGGTAGATTTATGTCGTCCTATTTCTAACTTTGCATGCAACTCATCTCAATTATGCCAAATCTAATCTTAAACATGGACTTTTGCTCCACTAAAATAAGTACATCAATCATGAATTAATATCCTGAAAACATTAAAACATGAAGTAAGTACACATAATTGAGATCAAGAACAAAATATTTATCATGTAACTCAGAAAAATCAAAAAATAAGATTCATCATATGTTTCATCTTCCCTAGGTATCTAGGGAATTTAGTTCATAATTTGGGAAGAAAACATCTCAAAATTAGGAAAACAACAAGACATAAAGAACCCAAAAACTTCTAGAGAATTTGAATGGTGATCTTTAATCTTGAAGGAGATCCTGCTTCTGAGTTGATTACGACGGCGTTCTTTGAGTAATTTCTTCGTTCTACTCTGCGTCCTCCCTTAGGTCTTCTTCTAATGTGTATTTATAAACTTTGGAATGCTCAAAAACCTCCAAAATTGGCTTTTTTTGCATGTTAGGGAAACAGGGTTCGAAATCGACACCAGTTGGCACATGGGCGTGCGGCCAGCTCGTGTGGCTCAATCAGGCGTGTGCTCAGCCCATGTGGGAATGCCCAGGCCGTGTGGTTCCTGAAAATATCTTGTTTTGTCTGATTTTGCCCGTTTTCCGCTCCTTTTGCTCCCCTATGCTCACCTAAGTATGAAAACATAAAATTAAAGGACCAGGAGCATCAAATTCACTAAATTATATAATAAATCATCCAAAAACATGTCAAGCATGGGATTAAAACATGTTACTTTTATGGTTTATCAAATATTCCCACACTTAAGCGTTTGCTTCCTCAAGCAAAATCCTCAACTCACAATTAAAATTAAAATTTCTCAATTCATAATTCTCATCAATAATGTTTTATCATAATTCATGAATAATCACACATTGATAATTCAACTAAAAAAGCATTTAAGATTCAAACAATCCAAGTCACACATTTTTAAAGCATGAAAACATAGGTATTTTCCCTTATCTAAGTAATTACCTTTAATTCAAAATCGACAAGAATTGACATCCTCACTAAAGATTCGCTCAAATCACTCAAAGCGTTTAAGGTTCAAAAATTAAACATTCAAAAGTCGAACATGAAAAATCATTACCATAGGCTTGAATGAAAATCAAATTTCCACCACTATAATGAGATGATACACAAATCAAAAGGTCTTTAACAGGTTGTAATGGGGCTTGGGTTAAAGGTGTGGATAAAGGCTAAAAAAGAGGGTTAGAATCAAGATCGAATTGATGAATTACCAAACTAGAAAAATAAACAAATGTTGAATTACATCAATCGAAACTATTCAATAAAAAACGAGCTTCTTCTCAAAATATGAATATAATTGTTCAAGCTCAATCATCATAACTACGTAATAATCAATAAATAAAAATGTAAATGAATATATTTTTTTTTTTTGAGAATAAAGATAATAAAAGATAATTTAACAACTAAAACAAAAGAACATAGTTAGGCAACTAATCAAATCAAATCTCGACAAAAAGGGAGTCAATAAAACGGGAACAATTCTCAATGAATAAAAAAATGAGTTATGTGTTAACATTAATGGATAAATTAAGAAACGGTTTGTTAGGCTCAAAGGGGTTCACTAAGGGTTAATTATAAAGGTAGGCTTTTTATGGGATAAGTGGGTTAAAACCTAGGTGCCTTTATCATCTCATTATATCAAATCACAGGTGTGGTCTCGACATGTATAATCGAAGCAAGTTTTAGAATAACAAATCAATATTGACACATTCAAAACCAATAATAAAATGAGCAAGAAAAGTGTATGTTCTAAAGGCTCAAAATCTCACAAAAATTATGGTTTTTTTATGTCAATCTTACAAATCTCAAACTTCAAGGTAATACTTCAATTTAGAGAAACAACCTAACAAAATTTTAATTCTAAAAATAGACTTATCATTCTTGATTCTCTCATGTCTTAAAGTTTAAACAATCAATGCACATTTACCTACAAATTTTATCTAAAACACATCAATGATAATCACAAATCGATAAGAATTCATTCTAATAGTAATATTAGAAAATTACTTAAACACAAGGCATAATTCAGGGATTTTCAAATAATGATATAAATAATCTCCCCACACTTAAAATGTACATTGTCCTCAATGTACAAAAATAGATAATCACAGTAGAAACAAAACATCATAAGAGAGGGGGAGAAGTGAAACTGCCCTGAATATTGGATGAAATGCCCAAAATAGTGAAAAGTAGAATTGTAGATAAATGTAGATGTAGTGCATGATTCTGAGCAACTGATAAGAAAATAAACACAATGCTAAAAAATATTAAAGGGTTACTCGATTATAAACAACCATAATAATTAAAAAAATATAGTTCAAAATATAAAAACAAAAGAAGTCAAAAAAAATATAACAATAAACATAAAAATAAAAATAAAACTAAAAATAAATGATAAATGGACTCAATGGTCCTTATCATCGGACGCATCAACATCGTGAGTCGTCGGTGCTGGAGGAGAAATATGGAAATGTTGACAAATCTGTTGCAATGTCGCACCAATACTGTCGAACCTTTGAACGCAGTACTGACGGAAGCTAGAACTCTTCGGTAGATACTCCTCAGAAGCTAACAGCAGATGGAATAGGTCAGTGACTCGAAGGTGGAGGCTGTAGTGGGTCCTCGTGATAGGGAGGAACATCATCAGTGAAGTCCTCGGGTTCATTCTAATCATCAGAATAAAACAATCGATACTGAGAAGGGTCCACTCCACGACGCCGCTCGATCATCCTCATGTATATCATGCTCGAGATACCCTAAGGGGACATTTGGCTAGTGTGGGTGTAGAGGACTGCTCCGATGTGTCTAGGAGAATGAAGTGTCGAGCGAGGCGAGTCACATAAGGGCCTAGACAAATGGGGCCCTTCCTGTGGTGGTCAATCTGATGGCGGAATGATAGAGCGATGAAATATGCCAAGTCAAATATATACCTGTGAGCTATATTCCTTAGCAAATAAGCGTCATGAGTGCTAATGACTCCGGTTCTCTCTCTCCGACTTGTCAAAGTATGAGTTAAGAGGGCGTGAATTTACCGTAAGGTCAGAAAGAGAGAAAAGTCGCCTTCGAGCAACTCGCATCATATAGTGTCTGACTAGCTGTAAGGTCAGTCCAACAATGTGATGGCGCATGATGGATGTGTCGATGAAGTCTAAGGAAGTCCTCGATGCTCATAAATTCCTTCGTGTAAAGTCCCATAGCTGCACCAAACTCGGGGGCACTCATATGTCACACTAAACCACCAAGTCTAAAACTGATGGTACCTGGCTCATCATGCACCATCATGACCTGCTGTACCAGAAACGTCGAGCAAAACTCCAATGTCAGCTCCATGTAGGTGGGCTCGATGATGGAAAAGAATCTATCCCACAAAGCTGTGGCGATAATGGCGTGTATGTCATCAGCGAGTCGAACCCCCTTTCTTTCTTTTTTTAGACAACACAGCAAAAATGAAACATTTTAAATAAATTTCCCTTTTATAAACCTTTGAAACGACGTCGTTTAGGGCCTGTTTAAGTGGCCTTAAAACGGCGTTGTTTTGCGCAGATCTGACCCACGACCTGACCCATACCGTCGAGGATCCACGTGTTTTTGGACTGAGGGTCTATTTGTGCCTCAGTCCTTCCGCTTTTGAGGCGTGTTTCGATTAAGTCCCACCTTTTTTTATTTTTCTAATTTTACCCTATAATTTTATTTCTTTTTCATTTTAGTCCTTAAATGAAATGCTGCGCGTAAAGGGCCAGGGATATTTTCCCTTTCGCTCCCTCTTGTTGTTAGCGCGTTACAGATTAGTCCATTATTCTTCTTTTTATTTCCAATTTACCACGAAACTTTAGTTTTTGTCCAATTTAGTCTCTTTTCTATTTCTTTCGTTATTTTGTCATTTTTATTCATTATTTTAATATTATCATTGCTATCAATATTATTATTGTTGTTATTATTACTATTACTATTACTTTTATTGTTATTAGTATTATTATTTCTATTTTTTAATTATTATTATTTTCAATAACATTATTGCTATTATTATATTATTATTACTACTTCTATTATTATTATTATTATTATTATTATTATTGTTGTTATTATTATTATTATTATTATTATTATTATTATTTTCACCACTATTATCACTATTATCATGATTATTATTCTTATTTGTTTTACTATTATTATTAGTTTATTAACGTATTTTTGTTATAACCTATTGTTATTGTATTATTGTTATCATTGTTATTTTATTGTCTTTAAACTATTGTACATGCTACTCTTTTTATTTATTGACTGTTTACTTTAGCTTTTATTTTATTGTATTTTATTTTTGTCTTTATTATAAATGTTATTTATATTATCACTCTCGTTTTTATTCTATTATACATAGCGGTATTATAACTCATTTTCCATTTTATGACAATTCTATTACATTTTATCCGATGCATTAAAATTTATGTTTTGAAATAAACAAATACTTCGCGTTTTAAGATTAAAAAGAAATCGTACCCTAACTTACTGGGTTTCGATTTTTCTCGTCGAGTCTAAAGAACCGATTATTTTTTTAAAAAAAAATCAAAGCATATGAGTTGAATAATAAAAACTAATTTCCAGGAATTCAAAATGTTGTGTCCTTACTTACAGGATGTGACACTTTGTGATCTTGAGGTGAGGATTTCTAGAAACAAAGGCAATATTCTGTATTTGGAATTTTGAAAAATCGAGCCCTAACTTACTGGGTTCCGATTTTTCATTTGACTTCCAATAACCGAATATCCTTCTTAAATTTAAATGCGAGTTTTAAAAGTCAAAAGGCAAGCTTTGTATCGAGGATTCAAAATGTTGTATCCTAACTCACTGGGTATAATATTTTACTTCTTTGAAATAAGCGGGTCTCAACATCCGATTTAATTCATTCAATTTCTCTTTTAAAAAGGAATCATATTTTAAAATCTTTTCAGATTTTTGACATTAAGACGTTAACTAATAATTAGGTACCAATTTTGGGCGTTACGATGATGCTAACCCTTCCTCGTACGTAACCGACTCCCGAACCTGTTTTCTCAAGTTTCGTAAGCCAAAATCATTGTTTTCATAAATCAAAATGTTTTGATGATTAATCTCAAGGCGACCCGATCAGACCTCAAAAAAGATTGGTGGCGACTCCATTTTCGTTTTTAAAGTCGACCCCATTTTCAAACCAAAAAAAAAAATGGTTTTGACACAGGGCATACACGCCTGTGTGGCCAAAGGACATGCCCTTTTGACCCTATGGCATGCCCATGCTTCAAGCTGTGTCTTACCTCGTGTAACTCCCTGACTGACCTCACACGGCCAAGTCATACGGCGTGTGCTAGGCCGGGTGGTCAATTTATTTTTCAAAAATTAAATGCAGTTTTCACACAGCCAGGGCACATGCCCGTGTTCTAGATCGTGTTCCTCACACGGCTGAGACACACGCCTATGTGATAGCCATGTGTCTCATACAGTCTGGTCACACGCCCGTGTGCCAGGCCATGTGGACTCAAAGTGAGCCTTTTTCATCAATTACCACACCCTGAAAATTTATATAGCAAGCAACTCAATTACCAATCTTTCAACCAATCCAAAACACATTAAAATACATCTAAAACATGTCAAATAATCAACCTAATGACCTAACCAATGTACCAACATAGGTATCTTACAAATACTTACTAACTCAATTCATTTAACTTCATTTAAACGAACCTTTTATACCAAATATCAACCTAAAATTTGCATATGTTAAATTCATTCATACTTCAACCAAAATATTCCATTTTATAGTCATAACATAACACATATGTTCATATACATATATAATCAACCAATTCAATTTATGTTGTTATTTACAATCATTTTCCTCAAATGACAAACATAAGACATCCTAGGTACATGCCATTACCAAAAAGAAACATACTTTACCATGCCTGAGTTCGGGATCTCAGATGGATGTTGATTTGACAATTTGACTTCAACCTAACCTACGCACGGAAAATAAACCGTACGCTGAGTATAAACTCAGTGGTATTTCTATAATCTAAATACTATAAAGAAACAACATTATAAAACATACACTTTTATTCATATATAAACATTGTCCAATCAATAATTCAATTCATCCATTTAACCTTCATTTCCCATCAATAGAAATTTTCAATTAGCTTTTCTCACTTTGAGTCACATATCATTTAGCAATAACAATACTCTTTTCATGAACCCTTGGTTCAAGCATTTCATTTGTACAATTCAATTCAATGTCCAATTTCACATCCAATATCAATCTTGTTGCTAATTTATTTATTCACCCCTATTAACAAGACTCAGACTTTGGTGAATACACGGATCCAACCAAAACAGACCAGTATGGCACCCAGTGCCTTATCGGATAATTCGAAGTAATAGATTGACACTAGTGTCTCATCGGCCATGCAAAAGTAAATTGGTACCCAATACCGCATTGAATTTAACTGAAGTAATAATATGACACCCAGTGTCTCATCGACTCGTGGTCAAAGTATCCCTGAACTCTTCCAATCTTATGGCATGCCAACTATATCCGACTCAGCCCGATACAGTTAACAGGGTTTCACATCTCTTTTCAATTATTGGACATTTCAAATAATCACATATACTCATAATTCAATACAATTCAATTCAATTCAATACCAATACTCACCTCAATTCCACTTACCATATATATAAATTACAAATACAACAATTAATAATTAGTTTCGGATTATAGAAATACAAATCATAATTTCCGAGCTATTCCTTGTTAACCTTGTCTTTTCCTTTCTTAACCGAGGTTTCCGGCTCAACGTTAGCTACGAAATTAAAACAATTAAAAATCACTAATACAACACAATTTAACATTGAATATTTCAATTTATAAACAACTTGTGCCTAAATTCCAATTTAAACCCTAAATCGAGACTAACTTTATTTTCCCAAAACTAATTTCATATCTCATTCAATTTCCACTTTAGACTAATTTCAACTATCTAATTTCACCATAAAACCCTAATTTTAAAATTCTTTCAATTTAATCCCTATTACTCAAAACTTATAATTTATTCTACAATTTAATCATTTTCTCAATTCTAACTTGAAATTCTATCAATTTAACCTCTAATACTTCAATCTATTCAACATGAACAACATCTAAAAATCCACTAACTTTCAAAGTTTCAACTTAAATCAAGTAGTATTTTGTTCTAGGATTCTAAAAACATCAAAATTATAAGAAAATAGATTAAATTGACTTACCAATTAAACTTTGAACCTTTGAAACCCTAATTTTCCTTTCTTTTTCTTTCTTCCTTTTCTCCCCTGTTTCATTTGCCCTTATTGTTTCTATTATTTTATTTTCTTTGTTTTATTTATTTATTTATTATAATAGTATAATATAATAATATAAAAATAAAATAATATTTACTTAAATTATAAGTATTATTTAATTATTACAAATATATGTTTATTATTTACACACATGTAATTTATTTTTACCATACACTTGTCAATTTATGGCTTAATTGCTTATTTACACCCTTAACTTTTCTATAATCTGTAATTCAACTTTTATCCTATTTGCAATTTAATCCTTACACCTAATTACTTCTTAATTCAAGCTAATTCATCTAACCAAACCTAATTAACCTCACTACTAATAAATATTTACAAATCCGTTTTGTGAAAACAGAGACCCGAAAATACACTTTCCGATTACCCGACTATCGGGTCATTACAATTGCAGTCAAGAGAAAAGGCAAAGTTGCAATTGAAAGCATTTTAGGAAAAATATAATTCATGGTAATTCACATGTATATTTTTATTTTTTTTATACTTTTAAATTTTAAAAAATAATTTTTATATTTTTTAATTTTTTTTAATTTTAAAAAATTAATGAATTACTAATGTGACATCCACATGGTAATTCACATGTATGCATTTTCCATCTATTTTGGAATGATTTGACAAATATCATAAGTTTAAAGAATAAAAAAATGAAAAATTAAATAAAAACTAAAATGACTATTTTTATAAAGTTCAAGGGTCAAATAAATCATTGTGCCTTTTTTTTAGTGAAGAAATTCATATTTTGAATAAAAAAGTACGAAGTCCATTTGATGTGTTGGCATTTACCATCCCTACCTATAGACAGTACTCTCACTGGTATTGATGTGTGTCCACGTTACTAACTAGAAATACGACAAAGGCAAGTGCACCTATCGATAAATAATATAGCTACAGTGACTAAAGATATCGTATCCACGAGGACCAAAAGTACTAGTAATTACCGTTTTCCTATTATTTAGCAGACAAATTGGAGTGATTGGTTTAACTAAAATTACTAAATTAATTTAATTAAAGAACTCAACAGAGAATAAATCAGGAAATAATTGAATGATAACCAATGAGAGAAACAACACCTAGGAAAGAATCTACCTAGACTTCATCTATTATTATGAATCTGAATTAAACGATTTATTCACTTGGCATCTTGATCCGTAGAAATCCTTAAATTATGCTAATATCTCTTTCGAGAGTAAGAACAACCGACTCTAGGTTGAATAGTTGGAATTTCTTTCTAATTAAAACCTCTATTGTCACATTAATTAGATCTATTGATTCACTTATTAGATTTGACTCTAATCTGATAGATTTATGTCGTTTTATTTCTAGGATTGCATGCAACTCCACTCAATTATACCAGATCTACTTTTAAACAGGGAATTTTCCTCCTCTAATTTAAGCACATTAAACATGAATTATTATCCCGAAAATATTAAAACAAGAGATAAGCACACATAATTGAGAACAAGAATCAAGTATTTATCGTGTAAAACAGAAATCAAATAATAGAATTCATCATAAGGTTCATCTTCCTTAGGTATCTAGGGAATTAGCTCATAACTGTGAATAAAAACATCTCAAAGTCAAAATAACCACAAGAAATAAAAAAACTCATAAAAACTTCAAAAGAAATTAAAAGGAGGTCTTCAATCTTGATGGAAATCTGCTTCTAAGTTGGCTCCAATGGTGTTCTTCGAATTGTTTTCTTCAATATTCTCTAATGGCTCCATTCTAAAAATTTCATTTTTCTGCGTGTTTGGGATGATAGTCGCGAAATCGATACGGTCTGACACACGGCTGTCATGGTTGTATATCCAGTCCGCGTGGGAAGGCCCAGCCCTGTGGCTCCCGCTCCTTTTGCTCCCAAATGGTCTCTGAAGTATAGAAACATGAATTCAAAGGATTAGGGGCATAAAATTCACCAATTCACATAAATAATCATCCAAATGCATCAAGAACGAGATTAAAATATGTTACTTTTATCGCTTATCAAGTATAAATTTAAAATAAAAATGGTTGAAGTATTTATTGAGACATTATAAAATATATGAAATAAATACTAGCATTTTACAATAATATTGCATTACAATGTTGTAGATATTATCGCACCAAACTACTTGAAAGCGAAGCGAGTATGGGTCATACCGGATGAGGGAAACGAATGGAGAATTGATCGTCATCTGATCCTATTTGTCCGTCGTCTAATGGACCTCGAAATGTCAAGGGATAAGTCTTCTCTAGTGTGGCTAACATATGCTTTTTCGTCCTTATATGTTCTTTCACACCATTCAATTCTTGGTTTAGTTCCATCATTTCTTTTTCTAAACTCTCTTTTGTTTCTCCTAATTTCATGAGTTCTTCTTTTACATTTTGGCCATGCAACCTGCGTATTTCATTAATTGATTCATCTTCCACCTCCGATTCTGGAATCAATGCCAACACCTGATTCATATGCAAATCAAAAAATATATCATTTTTTAAAGGAAACCACAACAATAGAATTTTGAACCCTGGATTTTAGGATGCAAAATGCAGATATTCTTTTATGAAAGATATATTTACCATAGAGATGACAAGTTTTCACAATAAATTTTCACAATAGTAAACCAGCTCTCTTTTGTTTCTTTTTTGCTCGTAAACATAGTAATGAAATTCTTCATCAGAATTAGAAGCTTCTTCTTTTGAGTTAAACTCATATTCAAAAGAAGACTCTTTAAGGGTTAAAGGATGGAGTTGGGATTCATGTTTTATTGTTTTGGGTGTCGATGATAGACACTAGAGATGGATGTTAAAGTCACATGGCACACATCGAAGGATAAAGGTTCAACTATTTATACCACAAAAATGGCAACTTAATGTGAGATTGGTGGAGGTTCGGGGCTGAAAAATGAAGGGATTTTAACGGGAGGTTCAAGGCGAGCAGTGCTCTAGATTCCAAGAAAGCTTGATTCAATCCTATTGATGGTTCGAACACTGTAAAGAATAATATTGGTTTGTCTAATGTGATTATGTGAGATTAGATGCGGTTGGCGACCAACCCTGCTGAGAGCCATGAGGAACCTTTTTTAAACTGTCAAGGGCTTGGGAACCCTTAGACAATTCGCGCTCTCTTAAGGCTAATTTCATTGAAGGATCTCAAGATTGTCTTCTTGAATGAGACAGGTTGATGGCTAGTGAGACTGATACTATTAAAAGGCAATGGAACATGCGTGGTTGCTTTACTATGGATTATATTAATAGAGCAGATGGATTGGTTATGATTTGGAAAGAGGGGTGGCAGTTGAGCTTGCAATCCTTCTCGATGAGCCATCTTCAGATGAGGGTGTATAGGCTTGATGGTGTTAGTTTCCAGTTAACTGGTTTTTATATCAATAGTGATAGGAGGTACCGAGAGGAGGGTTGGAATCTTTTAAGGACTCTTAAGGCAAGCTTAACATCCCCTTGGCTGCTTGGGGAGACTTCAATGAAATCCTTTCGGATAATGAGAAGCAAGGGGCGCAGAAAGGTCAAGGTTGACATGGATGGTTTTTTTATGCTGTGGAAAATACACGTCACTTAGGTATCAAGCCAGATATGGAGTGGTTTATTTGGACCAACAAAAGAGACAACCTCAACCTTGATAAAGAACGACTCAATAGGTTTGTGGCTTCTTTGGATTGGATTAGTACATTTTTTAACTTACAAGTTGTTGTCTTGTAGTAGGTTGCTATGAATCACCACCCAATTTTGTTGGACACTGAGGGTTTAGGGGAAATTATGAATCATGGAAGGCAAAAAGGGCCCATTAAATTCGAGGCTTATTGGGATGAGAAGAGATTGGATTCAGTTGGAAAAGGTTTGGATACTTGGAAACTAGAAGAGTTCAATCGCTATAGGGACCAAATTGTTGCTTTGACTAATAAAGTGGTAAACTCAATCCACCTTTACCTGACTCCAATGCTCATGAGCTTCAAGAGTGTAGGCATGAATTGGGTGCATTGTTGGACAAAGAGGAGAAGTGTTGGCATTAACAATCTCACATTGTGTGGCTTAAAAAGGGGATCGAAACACTCGATTCTTCCATGCTAAGGCTAACAAGCGGAAGAAGAAGAACTGAATTAAGGGGCGTAAAGACCTAAATTTATTATTGAAATAATTTTTATATAAGTATAAATTCATATTGGTAAAGTGTAACTACAGTCTCATTTTCGCGAAAAATGATTAATTTGATGTATTTATTATTTGAATAAAAGCATTTTTTAATATGTTTATTGGATATTTAAATTTATTTTATTTAGGATTTTTTTCAAGTTATTACTTTTATAAGTCATTTTTATAAATTCATTGTATTAAGATTATAAAAAATTAAAAGAAATTTGTTTAATTTTTTTAAAATAATATCTCCCTAAAAATTACGAAGAAAAGAGATATGTTTATAAATGTTTATATGGGTATAATAGTAAAAAATAGCGTCTTTTTTATTTCCTTTATTTTCACTTTTTTTTTTAATCTTTTCAACCAAAAATACTAACAAAGACATACTTTCTAGCAATTAATGGAAAATCTTAAAAGAGAAATGTCGCACCTTGGAACAGATGATCAGATCTCGCCAATGAAGGTTATCTCGCACTAGTGAAATTAACAAATCTGGGTAACCTTCAGTTAGTGTCTTTAATAGATGGTCTGCCTTCTTAAATTCTGCTTTTAGTTCGTTCATTTTTGCTTTTCGTTCCTTCATTTCAGCTTTTCCTTCCTTCATTTCCACTTCTAATATATGTTGTCTTTCATTTAATCTGATGCAGTTTCGTAAGATCTTTTCCACATGCAACTTTGGGATTTCTAGAAAGGATTTAGCTTCTTCACTCACATCCTCCTTTGAAAATTCTTCTTCATTTTGTTCTTCTTCACTTGAAAATTCTTCTTCATTTTGTTCTTCTTCACTTGACCAAATGTCCTTAGGGAGAAATGGCAACACCTGATACATAATTTTATATTTAGTTGTTTACATGCACCTTAGAGGTGTCCATGGGCCGGGCGGCCCGGCCCGGCCCGAAGGCCCAACCGAAATTTAGGAGGGTTTGGGCAAAAATATAAGTCCGAAAAATGGATTTGGACAAAAAATAAGGCCTGTTTAAAAAATGGGCCGGGCCTCGGGTAAGGTATTTTTGGCCGAGGCCCGACCCAAATTCACTAAATGACAAAAAAAATCTGCTATTTTTTTTTTATTTTTGAATGTTATTTTCATTTTGTTTTCTCCTTATTTTGCTACCATATTACTATTATGTTGCTACTATTTTGTTGTTATTGAATGAATATTGTATAAAACTTATTTTATTGTTAATTTTGTTATTATTTTAAAGGCATTTGTTAGTTTTATTATTATTTTAGAGGTATTTGCTTGTTAAGTTACATCTATCTTAGTGTTATTTAAGTCTACATATTTTTTTAAAATTTATTTCAATTTGTTGGGAAATATTTATTTTGATTTTTTTAGTATTTTTTATGTATTATATATATTTAAAAATTATATAAAATAATATAAAAATTTAATACAGGCGGGCCGGGCCCAAGTTTTAGTATTTTTATATGGGCCGAGCTTGGGAAAAAATTTAAGCCCATTTTTTGGGTCCGACCTGACCCGAGCCCGATGAATGGGCCTAAATTTTTAGTTGAGCCCGGCCCGGCCCGGCCAATGAACACCTCTAATGCACCTACTAATCTATTGTTGTTATGTTATTCGGATATTTTATAAATAATATTAAACACAAATATGCGTTTGATATAAATATATTTAAAAATTTTCATATATATACAAACAATAGTTAGGTATACATATTAGATGCAAATACTTTTGATAAAAACACTAAATTGAAGTGATCTACTTGATTATACATGTGTCAAATATATATTTATATTCATCACTCTCCTCTAATTTAAATAACTTAGTCTTAAAAAAGTTAACTATCTAATTCAATTAAATGTTTAAAATTTTCCTAAAAGTTAATTAGTAAATGAAATAATTGAATTAAGTAAATATTTTTTCAAAAGATATATACTTACAGCAGAAATGACGCATTTCACTTCAGCAATAAATCTGCACTCAGCGCAAAAGTAAATTAACTCTCTTTTATTTCTTTTTTGCTCACAAACATCACAATAAAATTCATCCTCAGAATTATAACCTTCTTCTTCCGAGTTCAACTCATATTCCAAAGGAGATTTTGTAAGGCGTAAAGGATGGAGATGAGATTTATGGTTTATTGTTTTAGGTGCTGATGGATGACACTGGATATGGATGTTTATGTGACATTCCAAACATCGAAGAATGAAGTTACAGCAATTTGCACCACAAAAATGGCAAGTCATACCGGCTACTTTCTCAAAGAGAGTGAGCAAATGGTCATGGCCATAGAGAGCAAAAGAGGGTTCGAGCTTACTACAATCCAAGTGAAGGTTAAACCCACACCTATTTTCGGGACAGCTATATGCTATAAGACATGAATCAAAGCCCCGATAACAGGCACCACAAGTATGGATTTCATCATTGTATGGAAGGGATGTGATGGTGAGTTTGTGGGGATCAGAAGGATGGTAAATATGTGGAGGGAGGTAAGGTAATTTAAGAGCGCATGATTTGTGTAAAAAGAAGTGGTTGCATGATCTGCGGCTACACCTGAAAGCTGGTGTGGGAGATAAGCAAGTTTCCACACATACCACACATCGAGGTTCGTTGTTGAAATCTTTATGGTTTTCGATGAGTGCTAGTGGATGTGGGTGGCTGAAATGTTGGATCTCTTTGGCATCTTCAGAGTCTACAGTGGGAAGCAAGGAACATTTGACATGCAGATGGAAATAACATCTTTGGCACCTGAACTCTATTCTGGAGATAATATCTTCACCGCATTTATCACAGCGAGAGAAACGCGTTGTGTGGAATAGGAGAGTGCAGGGATGGATGAGATGATTGATCAACTGTCGAGGAATGTTCGTCATGCAAGATTTATGAAGGAAAAACTTGCATTCCGTGCAACCGTAGGTAGAAGAAGAAGAAGAGCAGAGCTTTTCACAAATGGCACAGACAACTTCTTGTTTTTGCAGGGTGGAATCAACAACAGGTTTTAAGGGATGAAAATGAGTGAAATGTTGAATGGTCTGCTCCTCATCTGAATATTCTACCATGGGCTTTAGGGCGCATTCCACATGCATACTAAAAAGACAACGTAACTTGCATTGATAGCTACAGTTTGAAGAGATTTCTCCAAAACAAGCAGAACATGTTCCAAAACTTTTACTAGAGAGCACAAGCGGGCATGGATGAAAGAAACTTTGAACCTCTGGTTTGAACCTATCAAGACAAGATTTATGAACATAAAATAAACATTTGATGCAACCGTAGATCGTGGTCCTACGTAAGGGATCCTTACATTCACTGCAGTACATATACCTTGATATCCGCGGGTTCTCAATGATCGACAAAGGGTGGTAATGGATGGGGTGTTGAATCTCCATTTATTAAAAAAATGAAACAAACCATCAAAAACACTTATAATTGTCAGCAATCCGCTCTTGCATTATATAACAACCACCAGTTTAATTTCGGTAAACTACACTCATTAATCATTATCCCTAAACTAGTTAAAATTTTGTTTGGGCCACCAAATGTTTTTATTTATATAATAACTATTAACATTGTCGAATTATTATATTTTTGCCATCCATCCATTACCCCATTACCTCTTGTTAAAATAATGAGGTGACATAATTTAAAATGTAATAATCAATTGAATCCTTAAAATAAATAAAAATTAATATTTTTAATTAATAATTATATTTTAAAAATATTAAAAATAAATTGATTAAAAATAAAAAATTATTAAAAATATTTATATTAATGTTAATATATTAATAATATTAATATAAATATAAATATTTTTATTTAATTTTTATAATAATTAATGTTAATTAATTTTTAATATTTTAAAAACTTTTTTAAAATAATTATTAAGAAAATAATTAAAATACCATAATAATATTTTATTTATATTTTAGGGACCAAATTGGTTATTATCCCTTTAAATTAATGTGCCAAATGGGAGGTATCAAATGAGTAGAAAAAATGTAACAATTCGATAATGTTAATACTTATTACATAATTAAAAAAGATTAGGTGACCGAAACTTAATCTTGACCAAAATTAAGGGACAACGACTGCAATTAACCCTATATATAATTTGTCTCTTACTTTTCTTAATGACTAAATCACTACAGATTCTATGCATAGCATAACATTGTAAGCAAATAAAACATTAAAGTGATTCCATCTTTAATTAATCAAACTAGTAAATTAATGGTTAAAGTTGATGATATTTGGAAGAAACGAATTATAACAAATAATATAAACAATGATTTGCAATAAAAATCTTTTAGGGAAATTGTTGGATACAAATATATATATAAACATGGGATCAAATCAAAATAGAAGCTTTAATGTTTGGAAGAATAGATACTTAGCTTGGTTTAGGTATTTTGAAGAGGAATCATGAAATTTTTTTCATTAAAATATATCAAGTCTAAATGATTTTATAGGGAAAAAGAAGCCTTAAATTATTCTTTCTTGATTTCCTGCCTGGACCATCAAATCTATTGTTGTTGAATAACCATTTGTGATAATGAATTTGCACAGGGGAAAACAACTACCAGAATCTAGTCCTTGCTTTCAAATGCATCTTTTGCTAGGTTATTAACACCCAGACTCCACCTCTTTAAAAACATGGCAAAAGCTGACTGATCACCATTGTCACATCTTTTTAAGATGGCAAGTCAAATTATTTAGTTGTTAATAACAGATTTAATTAGGTGTGGGTAAAATTTGATTTGATTCGAAAAAATTTTGAATTTTAAGTTAAACGAGTTAAGTTATTCGATTCAACTCGAATAAGTTATTCGAGTTTTAAGTTGAATTTTACAATTCGAATAACAGATTGGTGTAAAAACTTCTTTGATTCCTGTCGATTTTAAAAATGAGCAAATTGATTTGTCTCAACAAAAATTACAAAAGAAAATCAAAATGTTTTTCAAAATTCAAAATGTTTTTATAAATTATAAAAATTTTAAAATATATATATGAAAGATATATAAAAAAGTTAATAATTTAAAAGTTTTCTAAAATAATAATCTTGAGCACCTAAATAAGTTAATTAATAATTTAAGTTTATTATCCTAATATCTTATTTTTATTATTTTGCTTTGAAATTTTTTAAAATATATAGGGTTTCAAATTTATATATTCTAATATAGAATTAGTTATAATCTAATAAGATTTTAATTTGACATATTTAATTTATTAATTTAACTCGAATAATTTCACTCGTTTCGACTCGACTCGAATTTTATTTCACTCAATTTAATTTAAAAAAATCTAAATCAAATTAAAATGATAAAATAAAACTCATTAACTTAATTAAATCAAAAACTTTTAGTTGGATACAACACTTACCCTTATATTTAATAGCAATAGTTTTGATCAATCTGTTAACGGCGGAATCGTTGAGGAGCCCATATTTTGCGCGATTGAATTTCTTTTATTTCTTGTTACTATGCCCATTAACGGTCAATTATGTTGCACATTGTTTAGCCCATAAATCCATCGACATTTACACTTTGTTTGATTTGGAATATCCAAATATCATTCACCTATTATCTAAACTTTAGTACTTTTTTTTCGTCAGTTGAGAAAGTTATTTTATAATGTTAAGTATATATAAAAATGTATTGATTAAAATCATAAAAAAATTATATTATCTAGTTCGATTTACTAAGTGTTGAAACCATTTTTTTTGAAAAGGGTCGACCTTTTATTTTGAAAACAAAAATAAAAATTAGGAGTCACCACCAATCTTTTTTATGAGGTGTGATCGGATCACATCTAATTTGATCGTTTTAATAAACAGTTTGATTTACTAAAACAAAAAATTTTGGTCTACAAAATTCAGGAAATGGGTTCGGGAGTCGGTTATGCACAAGGAAGGATCAGTACCCTCATAACACCCAAAATTGGTATCTATTTGATTAATTAATGTCTTAGTGCCGAAAGTTGAAAACTTGAAAAGAGTTTAAAATATGATTTCTCTTTGTAGCAATATTATTTTTACTTAAAATTTGCTCGAGTAAATCGAAACGTATGTTAAAGACTCTCTCATCTCGAGATATCAAAATGTCACATCTAGTAAGTTAAGAGACAACACCTCGAATCCTTGAGAATAAGCTTTCCTTTTATTTTTTATTCAAAACTCATGTATTTTAATTTTAAAAAGATATTCGGTTATTTAAGTTCAACGAGAAAAGTCAAAACCCAATAAGTTAGGGTACAACTTCTCGAATCTCCAAATATGAAACATTGCCTATTTTTAAGATTTTCTCATCTCGAGGTAACAAAATGTCACATCCAATAAGTTGGGACACAACATCTCGAATCCTTGAGAATAAGCCTTTTTTATTTTTAATTTGAAATCTCATGTATTTTGATTTTAAAAGGATATTTGTTTATTTAGGTTAAACGAGAAAAATCGAAATCCAGTAAGTTAGGGCACCACTTCTCAAATTTCCAAATACGGAATATTGCCTTTATTTCGAAATTTTTCTTTTTACAAATTTGGGTAAAAAATAATGCAATATTTAAAATAGTATACGAATGACATGTCGCATTAATAAATGACAATAATGAATATACTAATGAAACAATTTACAAGAATCACATAATATACGCTATTTTAACACCAATATGACAACCAAGGAAAAATAAAATAAATAATAACAATGATAATAATTACAAAACATGCATATAAAGACAATGCCAAATTTTAAAAATAATAAGAATAAGGGCATTAATGGATAAATACATAAACAAATATTGATGAAAATAGTTTATAAATATTTGAAAATAAGGGACCAAATTAAAATGTAAATGAAATTAAGGGTACAGCTTGTAATAAAGTACATAAATAAATAATAATAATAATAGATAAAATAATGTAATAATACTGAAAAAAAAGGAAAAACATGAAAATAAAAAATAAAAAAAATAAAAAACAGAAAAACCAATAGATGTATAAATATAAATAAATAAATAAATACAAAGAAAAATAAAATATAAAAGATCGAAAGTAAGGGACTAAATCAGAATCTAAACAAAATTTAAAGTAAAAATCATAATAAAATAAACAAATTAAAAAATAAAATAAAGTAAAGGATTAAAATCAAATGCGCAAAAACAAGCAAGGACTAAATAAGCAATTAACCCTATCTCCAGGACACCTTTCCTTTCCTCTGTAGATCAGTGAACTGAGGATTAAATTAAAGCACACGAAAATCAAGTGGTCAAATTAAAAAAAAAAAGAAATAGGACTAAATCGCAACAGGCCATAAAAGCGGAAGGGGCCAGCAATTAAATATCCCATTTGCCAAAGAAACACGCGGATCCTAGTGGTTCGGGTCGGGTCGGTCCGGTTCTCATCAAAACTACGCCGTTTTGGTGTCTAAGCTTTAATCCCAAAACGACGTCATTCCTTATGGCTATATAAGTTAGTTTTTTTTTTTTGACAAAAACTCATTCAGCCTTTGTTTTTTTTAAAAAAAAAATCTGAAACCCTCTCAAGCTCTTTCAAGCCCCCCTTCTCCAATCTGGGATCTGGCTATCAGCCGCCGTGCCGGCTGTTAGTCACCGACGACGGTGCCGCCATCCGCGATGGCCAAAGTTCACCGAAAAAAGCCTACTCTGGCTATTTTTCCTCCCTCAGCCTAGATTTGAGACGAAAATGGCCAAAAACCAACTGAAAATTAAAAAAAAAAAAGGAAGAAACCTTTCGATTCCGTCTTCTCCGATCGCGACAAAGGTAATATATTTTTTTTGTTTTAAATATATGTGAATATATATCTGTTATATTGAAAATAAATATGCAAAAAAAAAATGAAAATATACATTAAAAGAAACTATGTCAAAAATATACTTTTGATCTAAAATTTTTGCTTGAAGCTGATTTTTCTCTCTTTTTTTGTATTTTATTTCTCCGTGAAAAACTACATTGATGGTTGTTGTGGCTTTTATAGCCAGTTTTACAATATTATTTTGCTTTTCTTTTTTTGTTTCGCTACTATTTTTTTGTTCTTGCTGCTACTTCCATGTTTTCCTCTTTTGCAGGTATTGACAAAGTCAACAGAGGGGAGAGAATAGGCTCCTTTGCCGTTTTGGTGTAAGGCAGCAGACCTTGGGCGGCGTTTGCTCTTTGGAAGTACATGGAGTGGCACAAGAGGCTGGTTAGGGTTTCAATTTTATTGAAAATAATTTAGGTTTTTTTTTTTTAAATTTTAGGCTGTTTATAATTTTTGGGTTTGGGTTTATAATTTATTTTTAATTTTGTTTAGATCCCGGACAAAATTGGGCCCTTACACTAAGTATTTTTTTTAAATGTAATAATAATTTATGAATTTACCCTTATTAAATAAAAAGATAATATTCATGTTGGATGGAGGGTCGACTTAGTAGTCCCCACGGTGTGCAGGTTGGTACGGGGATGTGTAGCGGATGGCATCTAGGTTTTGGGTTCGAGTTGCATCATCATTTGTTATCTGTTGTATGAATAAGTGTTTGATATGAACATGTATGCCTGATCTATTGAAGGTTAGTGTTGGTTACACATTGAGTCTGTTGACTCACCCCGTTGTGGGAATATTTTTTTCAGGTGATGAGCAATAATGGACCGGGTCGGAAGGAGCTAAAGGTGGCCATGCATCGCAAGGAGAAATTTAAAAATTTGGACTTCTATTTTTACTAAGTATTTTAATTTTATTTTTAGGTTTGGAATGATGTAATAAGGCCATAAGGCCCAAGTTGGATTTCTTTACTTCTGTTTATTTTTAATTTATTATGTTACGAATTATTTTTGATTAAAGTTCATTTAAAATTATTTCTTTAAAAATAAACTTTAAAATTGTTTTGCCACCGTAATTAAATGATTTCTAAGTAAAATAAATAGGTTTCCAACTTAAGCCCAACCCAAAACGATATTTTACTAAAATTACATAAATTTTCTCTAAGTAACAAAGAACTTTGAAACCGGTTTACTTAAGGAACATATCAGATCCGGTTCAGGCTCGTGGGCCGGGTGTGGGGTCTTTCAGTTTGGTATCAGAGCCCAGTTTTAAAACTCTCGGCCTGTGGGCTAAGGCCCAAAACGTTTTCAAATCGAGCCAAGTAAACTTTTTGAAAGGATTTTATGAAATAAGCAGGTTTTCTGGCATGGCACCTAAGTCTCCGACCCGCAGTCCACCAGGTAAGTACCCCTAACTATTTGGGTGATTATGTGAATTATGAATTATGGAAGGGTAGAAAAGGCATGGAACGTAGAATAGTATGATAGGAACTTGAACCCTAGGATTAGACTACTCAAACACAAAACACATAAGACTTAATGCACTAAACAAACCTATGGCTAGGTCACTAAGCTAGGGTGTGGTAACCCCTGTGCGCATGTCTAGGATTGGATCCGGAAGAGCCTGGTATTTAAGTAGTCCTAGTGACTCACCTCCTCTTCGCAGGAATCCTACCTGGTGCGTAGCTTCGGTTCACCCTAACTCAGAGGGCTCAGTGGTGTGGCAACCTCTGTGCTCATGTCTAGGAATGGTTTCGGTGGGAGCTTGGTATTTAAGTAGTCCGCGTGACTCACCTCCTCTCCACTCGAATCCTGCCTGGTGCGTAGCTTTGGTTCACCCTGACCAAGAGGGCTCGGTCATAGGTTAAACACAATGACTAAAACCCGAAAGGGAACTAGCCATGTTTTTTAAAAAAAAAAGAACAAAACAACAAACCCTAGTTTTAAAATTCTTAAAAATTTCTTTTAAATTTGTGGAAACTATCTTTACAAAATTTCCCGAAAAATTTTTGATTTGTGAAAATTACAAAAATGCCTTTAGTGGTAAAATTTCCAAAATGCCCTTAGTTTATAAAATGTCAAACTTCTCAACAGTTCCATCAAAACTTCGCTACTTTATGAATGTTCAAAAACCCTAATTTGAAAATTGTCAAAAATACTTTGATTTTGGAAAAAAAATTACAAAATTGCCCCTAATTTACAAAATTACCAAAATGACCCTGATTTCTAAAATTTTTGCAACATCACCGTTTTGGAAAGTACAATTCTCAAAAAAAGAACCCTCAAAGTTTTGCAACTTTTGAAATATCCCTGATTTATTAGATTTTACAAATTTACCCCGGGTTGTGGAAAAAAATTACCGAAATACCCCTGAGGTCGAAAAATTACCGAAATACCCCTGATTTCAAAATTTTTCCAAAATACACCGGGACTTTGACATTACCAAAATACTTTCTGACGAAATCACCAAGGATCTTTTTCTTTTGAAAAAATTACAAAAATGCCCCTGTAGGATAAATTACGAAAATGCCCCTGTAGGACAAATTACGAAAATACCCCTGGGTAGTGGAAAGCAACAACAATGAGAATTACAACGTTTCTCTGAATGAACGAAAGTTCATACTTGTTTGATGGATGAATGAATGAATGGAAAGACTGTGTGTTTGTATGAATACGAAAGAACCACTCCTAAATTCTTCTTCATAAAACTTCTTCGTGAATAAACAAGTGAAACGAAAGTACTAATTAATAAAACTTCTTAATCAGATCTTGACACTAGAAATGAGCTCTAGAGGATGTGGTCGTCGTGGAAGGGGTAGAGGAAGGATGAGTATTTCAAAATCCGTCAGATCGGGTCAAGGACCTAACAACGAGATACCACCGCTACCACCACCCCCAGCTATTGGTGTTGAGCAACAAGCTCAGACGGAGGAAGATGCTGTGTCGCAGGCTGTGCTGCGAGTTTTGGAATTGGTGGCTGGTGCAGGTGGAAATTCAGGAACCCATAAGTCTGTGCCTGAACGGCTCCGAGCTAATGGAGCCGAGATGTTTCGTGGAGTGTCTGGTTGGAAGCAACGGAGCGCATCATGGATGAGCTTGATCTAACCCCTGAGGAAAAGTTGAAAGGGATGGTGGCACTGTTACGCGATGAAGCGTATCAGTGGTGGTTAACTGTTCGGGATGGTGCCACGGCTGAGGATCTGACCTGGGAGTATGTTAAGGAAGCATTTCAGAAGAAGTATGTGGGAACCAGGTATACAGATGAGCAAAGGAAGGCTTTTCTGGGGCTGGTTCAAGGGAGTAAGTCAGTTGCAGAATATGAAGCTGAATTTCTGAGGTTGAGTCGCTATGCTCGAGGAGTAGTGGCAACTGAACATGAGCGCTGTGTCCGTTTTGAGGACGGACTGAGGGACGATCTGGGACTGTTGATAGCACAGCATCAGGAGCGGGAGTTCTCAGCTTTGGTGGAAAAGGCCAAGGTGGCCGAGGGAATTAAGGATTCTACCAAGCAGGCTGTGGATAGGAATAAGCCCAAAAGAGGTTTTGGACCATCTGGAAAGGTTCATAAAAGGCCTAGAGTTGATGGGCTGCGAAATCAGCAAGCTGGTACAGGATGGCAGTATCGCCCTTGTGAGCATTGTGGAAAGAAGCACTTAGGGGAGTGCTGGAAAAAGACGGGAGGATGTTTTCGGTGTGGGTCCAAGGACCATATGCTTAAGGATTGCCCCAAGAAACCAGATGAGAGTCGACCGGTAGCTCAGACTGTTAGTCAGGTTGGTAGAGACAGACAGTAGCCTCAACGAGGTCGTGGTTCGGGCAACAGAGGTAACGTTACTGGCAGAGGCCGTGGAACACAGGGCCGAGGTGCTGCTAATGCTGAGGCAAGGCAACCGGGTTTGATTTATGCGGTTCGCCGGAGGGAGGATGGTGACGCGCCGGATGTTATAACCGGTACGTTCTTTATTTTTGACAAACCCTATTTTGCTCTAATTGATGTGGGCTCGACCCATTCATATGTTGTATGTAGTGTAGTGGAAACACTAGACCTAGACTCTGACCTTTCTGATAGACAGATGACTGTAGTAAGCCCATTAGGCCAAACTGTAGTGGTAGATAAGATCTTTCGGAATGTACCCCTAGAGATTCAGGGAAGGAACTTTCGGGCTGATTTAATGGAGTTACCCTTCGGAGAGTTTGAACTTATACTCGGAATGGACTGGCTAGTAGAACACCGAGCCGTGTTGGATTGTGCGGCTAAACGAATGGAACTAAGGACCTCAGAGGATAAAGTAGTAGTAATGATTGGAGAAAGGAGGAACTACTTGTCTAACGTAGTTTCGGCGCTGAAGGCTGGGAAGATGGTTAAGAAAGGATGTAAGGCGTTCTTAGCCTTCGTAAGTGCGTTGGGTGGAAAGGAAGAAGGTGTCAGCGGGGTTAGAACCGTAAAGGACTTTGAAGATGTATTTCCGGAGGAATTACCAGGAATACCCCCAGATAGGGAGGTGGAATTTGGAATAGATTTGTTACCGGGAACAGCTCCGGTGTCAATCGCTCCATACCGAATGGCGCCAAAGGAGTTAGTGGAGCTCAAGGCTCAAATCCAAGAGTTGTTGGATCGTGGGTTCATCCGACCCAGTGTGTCTCCATGGGGAGCACCGGTCTTATTTGTGAAGAAGAAAGACGGAACTATGCGTATGTGCATAGATTACCGTCAGTTGAATAAGCTGACCATTAAGAATAAGTATCATTTGCCAAGGATCGATGACTTGTTTGATCAGCTGAAGGGAGCCGCAGTGTTTTCAAAGATCGACTTAAGGTCGGGATATCATCAGTTGAAGGTGAAGGAGGCTGATATCCATAAGACCACTTTTAGGACAAGATACGGTCATTTTGAGTTTGTGGTGATGCCGTTTGGATTGACGAACGCTCCAGCCGCGTTCATGGATATGATGAATCGAGTTTTCCAACCCTATTTGGATAGGGTCGTCGTTGTATTCATCGACGATATTTTGGTGTACTCAAAGTCAGAGGAGGAGCATGATGAGCATCTCCGAGTTGTGTTACAAGTGTTAAGGGAGAAGAAGCTTTATGCCAAATTCAGCAAGTGTGAATTTTGGCTTAAGAAGGTGGCATTTTTAGGACATGTGGTATCCGTAGAGGGAATAAGAGTGGACCCTAGGAAGATCGAAGCAGTGTTGGATTGGGAACCACCTAGGTCCGTGGCTGAGATCCGAAGTTTCTTAGGCTTGGCAGGCTATTACAGAAGGTTTTTGGAAGGGTTTTCGTCTATAGCCGCGCCTTTGACAAAGTTGCTAAGGAAGGAAGTACCCTTTGAATGGACTAATAAGCAACAGGAGAGCTTTGAAAAGCTTAAGAAGGTGTTGACGGAAGCTCCAGTGTTAATTCAACCGGAGGCAGGAAAAGATTTTGTGGTGTACTGTGACGCTTCGCATACGGGGTTAGGCTGTGTGCTAATGCAAAATGGTAAAGTGGTCGCTTATGCATCTCGGCAGTTAAGGCCTCATGAGGTTAACTACCCAACTCATGACATGGAACTAGCAGCAGTGGTTTTCGCCCTTAAAGTTTGGATGCACTACCTTTATGGAGAAAGGTCAGTTATCTACACAGACCACAAAAGCCTTAAGTACTTGTTAACACAGAAGGAGTTGAACTTGAGGCAACGAAGGTGGGTGGAATTATTGAAGAACTACGACTATTCGATAGAATATCATCCGGGCAAGGCGAATGTGGTAGCTGATGCCCTAAGTAGGAAGGTTGTGACGAATCTAAGGGCTTTGTTCGCTCACTTAAGTTTGTATGATGATGGAAGTCTGTTGGTAGAGTTACAAGTCAAGCCCACATGGCTGAATGAGGTGAGAGAAGGACAGTTAGCTGATAAGGACCTAAGTGCTAAGTTACAGCCTGTACAGAACGGAGAATTAAAGGATTATGGCGTCAATAATGAAGGAGTATTGTGCTTCAAAGGAAAGGTCTGTATGCCAAGGGACAAGGAGTTGAGACAAAGGATTCTTCGGGAAGCACAAGTAGCCCTTATGCTATGCATCCCGGAGGTATTAAGCTGTATAGAGACCCAAGGGAACAATTTTGGTGGTCTGATCTTAAACGAGAGGTGACTGAATTTGTGGGGAAATGTTTGACGTGTCAGCAAGTTAAGGCTGAACACCAAGTCCCATCGGGATTACTTCAACCGATCGAAATTCCGCAATGGAAGTGGGAGAGAATTACCATGGACTTCGTTAGTGGGCTTCCCCTTACGCCTACTAAGAAGGACTCGGTACGGGTGATAGTGGACCGTTTGACCAAGTCCGCGCACTTTATTCCAGTAAGAATTGATTATTCTCTTCAGAAATTGGCTAAGTTATATGTGGCGGAAATCGTGAGGTTACATGGAGTACCGGTATCAATCATCTCCGATAGAGACCCAAGGTTTACGTCTCGGTTTTAAAAGGCACTTCATCAAGCTTTAGGCACTAAGTTGGACTTCACTACGGCTTTTCATCCACAATCAGACGGGCAATCTGAACGAGTTATACAAGTGTTGGAGGATATGCTGAGAGGCTGTGTGATGGATTTTCGAGGAAGTTAGGAAGATTACTTACCTTTAGCTGAGTTCGCCTACAACAACAGCTATCAGGCTAGCATTCGGATGGCATCATATGAAGCATTGTATGGTCGGAAGTGTAAAACTCCTACTTGTTAGACTGAGTTAGGAGAACATCGAGTGTTGGGTCAAAGCTAGTGGCAGAAACTAAGGAGAAGGTTGAGATAATTTGGGCAAGGTTGAAGGAAGCCTCTGATAGGTAGAAATCGTAAGCAGACCTTAGGTGGAAGGAAATAGAGTTTGAAGTGGGAGACCAAGTGTTCCTGAAAGTCTCGCCTTGGAAGAAGGTTATGAGGTTCGGTCGCAAAGGGAAGTTAAGCCCAAGGTTTATAGGGCCCTATCAAGTACTGAAGCGAGTTGGGCCAGTGGCATACCAATTGGAGTTGCCACCAAAATTGCAGTAGATGCACGACGTATTCCATGTATCTATGCTACGTCGCTACCGATTTGATCCGTCCCATGTGGTACCTGTTAAAGAAGTGGAGCTAAGGCCAGATTTATCCTACGAGGAAGAGCCAATTCGAATATTGGAACATGATGTGAAAGTACTACGAAGGAAGTCGGTTCCTCTAGTCAAGGTGTTATGGCGCAACCATGGATCGGAAGAAACTTCGTGGGAGCCAGAAGAGACAATGCAACAGCAATACCCTCAATTATTTTAGTTAGAAAATTACGAGGACGAAATTATTTTAAGGGGGTAGAACTGTAACATCCTGGAAAGGGCCTATGCATTTTCGGTTCTATTGTACAAAATGACATGTTTTAAGCATTATGAATAAATTTTTAATATTTTTTTGGAAACCTAGAAATGCATGGAAATGGAAATGGAAATGAACATTTCTGGAAACTTGGAAATGTAAGAAAATGGCAAGTTTACAGAGCCGATCGAAAATTTTAGGAAACTTAGAAATGACCTAGAAATGTCAAATTTTAAAGTTTAAAATAGGAAATTAGGGCAAGGTGGCCTTAAAAGAAAAAGTTGGTAAAATTTGACACACAATTAGGCTTGGAAAAGTGGCCTGAAGATGCCACTTAGGGCCTATGGAAATGGCGTCATATGTAAGAGGAATGGGCCTGGGTTCGAGTCACTTGGGAAGCAAATAAAGGAGGCTTTATTTTTGCTTCCAGAAGGCTGAGGTGGACGGCACATACTTCTAGAAAGGGAGGAGTTTTATTTTCGTAAATACTCGATAAATAAGTTGATAAATAAAGGATTTTTAAATTGGATTATTTGAGGAGATAAATGTTGGATTAAACTCTTTTATTTATGATAATTAAAAGATAATATTATCAGATAAAGGAGTGGTGGCCAAGTAAGGGACTCCTTAGCTGATAATTTCGTCTATAAAAGGAAGGAAGGAGGGCTACTCATCAGTTTTCTTCCTTCTCTGCTCTACCGAAATTCTTAGGGTTCTCTCCTCTTCTCTTCTCTTTTCCTTTGTCTAGCTGAATTCCCTAGCCTCCTCTCTCTTTTATTCAAAACCAAAAACACAATCCAACCAAGCCGAAATTCTGCCAAAGCCGAATCTTTGTTGTGACAGAAGGGTGTTGTCGATTTTATTCAAAAAGGTAAGATAAACTATTATTTGATTTTCAATCTCTTTTTAGCCGAAATATGGGAATCTAACTCCTTTAGAATTCCATGGCCAAAATTTGGAAGGTTTTCTTCGGGATCTGGTAGTTGTCGACTACAAGGAGAAGTACAACAAAGTTTTGGGATTTCTAAGACTCAAGGTAAGTCATATGAATATTCGGCCATAGGCCATTTAAAGATGATTAAGTGTTAGAAATCAATCTAACATGTGCTTATAGGATTTTCGACAGACTTATAAGGCAAGGTTTTCGGGATTTGAACAAAAAGGAAATCAACACCAAGGTAAGTGTATAAATCCTACTAGGATTTGGATTTGTGGTCGAAAAGGTTTATTAATATGTTTAAATGATTGACCGAATATAGGAGTTAAGGATCTAAATCAGTAGATCAGTTCTTCGGGATTTCAAGGACTTCATTAAGCGAATCAGGTGTGTAATCCCCACTATCTTTTAATATGTTATATGGCAAATATTTAATATATGAATGTGAATGTGGCTAAAGTACCCTAATGTGGTACAAAGTACTCAGGTACGTTTCCTACTCCTATTAGGATTATGAAATATGTTATTTGTAACATGTGAATAAAAATAAGAATGTGAACTTTGGCATGTAATTGCATAATAATATGGGTCATTCGGGTTATATGAAAAGGGGAAGTGAATGTGATGACTACGGTCTCACTATCTGAATGTGGTGACTTCGGTCACATTATCTGAATATGTTGACTTCGGTCACATTATCTGAACGTGGTAACTTCGGTTACATTATCTGAATATGGTGTCTTTTGACACAATTATATCTGGTGGCTATGCCACAAATTTTATATGGGCGATGAGCACGTCGACTGCAGCGACTGCCTTCGAAAGTGTGTAGCAGATGGAGGGTCGACTTAGTAGTCCCCACGGTGTGCAGGTTGGTACGGGGATGTGTAGCGGATGGCATCTAGGTTTTGGGTTAGGGTTGCATCATCATTTGTTATCTGTTGTATGAATAAGTGTTTGATATGAACATGTATGCCTGATCTATTGAAGGTTAGTGTTGGTTACACATTGAGTCTGTTGACTCACCCCGTTGTGGGAATATTTTTTTCAGGTGATGAGCAATAATGGACCGGGTCGGAAGGAGCTAAAGGTGGCCATGCATCGCAAGGAGAAATTTAAAGATTTGGACTTCTATTTTTACTAAGTACTTTAATTTTATTTTTGGGTTTTGAATGATGTAATAAGGCCATAAGGCCCAAGTTGGATTTCTTTACTTCTGTTTATTTTTAATTTATTATGTTACGAATTATTTTTGATTAAAGTTCATTTAAAATTATTTCTTTAAAAATAAACTCTAAAATTGTTTTGCCACCGTAATTAAATGATTTCTAAGTAAAATAAATAGGTTTCCAACTTAAGGCCAACCCAAAACGATATTTTACTAAAATTACATAAATTTTCTCTAAGTAACAAAGAACTTTGAAACCGGTTTACTTAAGGAACATACCAGATCAGGTTCAGGCTCGTGGGCCGGGTGTGGGGTGTTTCACGCCCACCTCTAATGCTTTGGATGAACTTCTTAAGTTCACAGTTGTTTAGATTTGTTTAATAATTTAGAGTATGATGATCTGATTAGTCAAGTTAAAATTTAGTTAGAACTGAACTAGACTATTATAGATGATAAAACCTAAAATTTGTTAAGTGCACTTAATCACCGGAATCAAGAGTGTCAGTAGAATTATCTGATTTTTTTACTAATCCTTGTCTTCGTTGCTTAAGTATATAAGGATAGCAGTGGTCTTTCTGAACACATTTATGTCTTCTTCCTTCTTTTTTATTTTCTCTGAAAGTCTCTAAAAACCTAAGTTTAGAAGATTTTCCTAGAAGTGAAAGTTTACAGTGTCTAGCTAACTCCTACGTTAGTACTAGCTCATTGGTAATTACTAATGAACCCTTAGGTTATCATCAAAGTCATTTATGTGTTTTTCGTATTGCATGCATATATGTTAGAATGATATGTGAGGAAGAAAACTTCTTGATTTTGGACTAAGTGTTATCGATTCTTGCATGCATGTTAAGATTTGATAGATCGCTGATTTGATATATATAATTTTAACTCAATAAGCTAATGAGGGTCAAATCGATAAAGGCAAAAGACCTACTTTGTAGGTTGTGATAGAATTTCTAGCGAGTTACCTTCTTACTTCCATGTGTTGTAAATTTCTATTATTATATAAATTGTATAAGGTAAGTGCTCAGTAATATATGAATGGTGTATGTATGGATAATGGCCATTCAGTGTCATCAGTCTGAGCATAGTTTGTCAGTGGTATGAAATAAGTGTCATTCTTTATGCCTAAGAAACTACCATCTGCTTTTAATATGTGAAATATAATCTGATCTGTGGTGATGGAGAAGAGGAGATATGTTTGTCTAGCTTTCGGTAGGACAATCATATTGCAAACCGAACTGGCAGATCATGATAAAACATGCTATTCTGAATGAAAATGATATAATGAGTTATCTGTATGTATGTGAATGAAATTGTATGATATGCTTCTGATTTTGAATTCTGGGTACGTAGCTGGCATGAAGATGGGTTACCTGAGTTGTGTTAAGTTGGCGTACAGTATACGCTCATGTGTTAAGTAAGTTGGCGTACTAAGTTTGTTTATGTTCTGTGCATACCATTGGGCATACTATGATTACCGTATGAAAAGTCCCTCTGAAAGGTTCGGTTGTGTTGTAAGTAATGATATGTATGATTTCTTTTTGGAACTCACTAAGTTCATATGAACTTACTCTGTTATCTTTTCCTTATGAGGCTTGCTAACTGAAGGAAGACTGTTTGTTAAAAAGATTATGCCAGACTGTTGCTGCTATTGTGAGCTAATTGTTTTGTTCTATATCCTGCATGACTATTGCTGGTGACGTATAAATGTATTTTGGAAATGATCTGTATAAAGAACTTTTATTTTGACAAGACTCTATTTTTACGATATTTATATTAAATATCAATGCATGGATTTGAGTTATTATATTTTGTTCAATGAAGTTATTATATTTGAACTTATATGCTAAATGATTTAGACGTTATTCTAAATTGCTAATATTTACATTAAAACTTTATTAAAGCAATAACTATTATACGATTTATAATTATAATTTGAAATTTTTTATAAAGCTTTTGCTAAATGTTTCGAAGTTAGTTTGATTTTAAGTTGTAACACATCATACATGGATTCAATTATCGGGTCAGGTTTGGCATGTTACAAAACTTGTTTTGGAAGAAATTTAAGAAATTCTGTATACATAAATACTTGTGAAGAATTCATTGAAGTAATTAATATTTTTTAAACTAAATTGGTGGTTAAACCAGTCAAGCCATCGATTCAACCGGTTTGATTAAAAAATATTAATAATAAAAAAATTAAAAAAAACTCAATTCAACTGATTCAAATGTCCATGTGTACCGATCCAACTGGTCAATCCGATTCAAACAACATGAAAAGTAATAGAGAAAATCAAGTAGTAGGACAAAGGAAGAAGGTAATATATTTTTTTTAGGTTTATTAATAGATTAATATCCTAAATTGATATAAAATAAAATTAATTTTATCTTAATATTTTTTTTAAGTAACTTTCTCACATTTTGTCATTGGAAATCACATTACCACTTCATGAAAAAATAACTCCTAAAAATAAAATTAGATTTAAAGTTAGCCTACCGATATCACTTTTCAAAAAATTAAATTCTCAAAAAAAAAAATATTTTTCATCCTACAAAACACTTTCTTACTGTTGGATGATGTTGTGGTTAATTTATGTGAGTCCTTTCCTTTTAAAAAAAAATCATGAATAAAATTCAACTGCATGCTGATATTTTATTGATTATTTTAAAAATAAATAGAAATAATTAAAGAATTTAGTAGAGAACATCTCATTATATTCATTTAAATATTTCTTATATATTTTAGAGATTACAATTTTTCACTGACAAGTTTTTTTTTTTTTTAATATGGTTACAGAGGAATAAAGAAGTGTTCAACAATATGAAACCTCTATGGAATACTTCTTTGCTATACAGTCTGCATTCATTTACATCACATATCCAAACAAACTCGCCCACAATTATATTTGTAAATGCCTCAATCACTCTCTTTTAGTTCTTGTTAAGAGCTAACTCGGAAACAAGCAACCATTGAAAAACATAACCCCAGCTGTTAGCTACAAATGCTTGTAATATGCAACATTTTCATTTTTGACAGAAAGGATTCGTCACAGACTCACAAGCTTACGCATCTTTATCAACTTTCTTACCTGTGAAGAGCTTGGCTAGATTTGGCATCACCTTTTTCTTCTTAATGCTGAATGGGGTCAATCCACTCACCCGTATCGCCGGTGACAATGATCTACGGAACTTCGATTTTCCTAACGGTGTCGAATTGCCATTGCTTTTCATTGACCTTCTATTGAATGATGATTGCTTGTTTTGTTCAACAAGTTGCCAGCTTCTTAGTTCTTTCTCTATCATTTTCTTAGCTGAAAGTGACCTTTGGGTTCGATATTCTTCTTCTTCCTCCTCTACCCTCATCTCCTTGAGATCACTTTGAGCCATTTTGTTTTTAATCAATATCTCCCTTTCACTAGCCCTGAGAGCTTCAATCCATGCCTGAGCTGCAGCAACTTTTTTATCAGCAATTTCTTCTGCTCCAACCGCACGTCCGGTCAAGTACTCGTACTCAAATTTCGATATAGTAATCGTGGAATTCCGATCGGATGCTGAAGCTCTAGATTGCATTGTAGTCTCTATGAGAGATCTCAACTTTTCTAGAGCTGAAGTCTCTGCTGATTTAACTGCTTCTAGTTCCCCCACAGCTGCCTGCAACTTTTCCTCGGTTGAGTCGATTTTGGACTCGGTTTTCCGGATTTCTTCTGCGATTGCTGCAGCTTCTTCGGCTATAAGAGCCTTCTCTTTCGTTGATGCTTCAGCTTCAAGTCTTAACTGTTCAAGTGAGAGGGAAAGATTGGCCACAATAGAGTTAGCCTTTTCTTCAGCTGCTGTCGCTGCTTCCAACTTTGATTTGGCTCTTAACAGCTTTGAATTGAGACTTTTAACTCTCAAATCTGTCTTTTCCTCTGTTTTCTTCAACTTTTTTGTTTCTTCTATAACATGTTTCAGCTCATTTCGGATAACATCCATGGATGACATATACCGAAAACCCTCTTCTCGAATCGAAGCCAATTCGTTCTTAGCAGCCTGCAACACTTTGTTGGTTGACTCTAATGAAAGTGGTTGATCCTTGACTTGCATGAGTTCATCTTGTAAGACATTAATGTCAGACAAAGTGACATTCAATCTTTGTTCCAACTCTCCAGTCTGATCAATCTCGTCGATCATGTCCTCCATTTTCTTCTTCGTTCCTGCCATCCTACATGACAGTTCACCAACTTCTTTCTCTTTTTGAGCTTCGATATCTGCAGCTTCTTTTGATGCCTCCATCCGAGCCAATTCGACTAGAACATGTTCCTCATTAGCCACCTCAATTTCCTTCCTGAGCTCTTCTATATGCTTACCATTAGACAACAGTTTCTTGCTTGAATCTTCAAACTCCTTCACTGCTCTTTCTTTATCTGCCATTACAGATGCCATTGCAAGCTTAAGTTCACTGAGTTCATGTTTCACCATTTCCAGTTCTTCCATAACTTCCCCGCACTGATAACTTTCGACACTACGAAAAACCGATGCCTTGACGTCGAGTTTTCCTTTCTTTTTCAAAGATTCAACATCTTTAATCCTTTCCTTAGCTTTGGAATTTGATTCCTCTATCATTGAAGCCAAATCCTTCACTGTTTTCTTTGCACTAGAGAGTTCAGACTCGGCTTTAAACGTTTCTGATTCTGCAATTCTTCTACTCTCTTTATATCGACTCATATCCCTTCTTGCAATATGAAGCTCCCTTGCTTTTGATAATGGCTTCTTAAAAGTTAAAATCAGACAATAACAAATTTATCAGTCAAAACTGAAAATTACTTAAACTCCATTGCATAAAAACTACAGGTTTTTCATGAATCACCAATGCCTAAAAAGCCGAATCCGATGTAAAACCGGTGACACCTGTGATTACCAATAGATCCGATTGATTGTATTAAAAAAAATTATGTATTATCTAAGTACTTTAAAGTTAAATAACTATCAAATATAATAAATATTTAATAAAGAGTTAAATGTATAAATCTTATCCCATATAATAATATTTCACAAAAATAAATATTTAATCATCAATCAATTCAACTTATCTGTATAATCCGATATTTTAACACCATGAGTACCAAAATTATACCTCAAGAAAAGCCTCTTGACTCTGGGGTTTTTTCACTGAAGAATTACCATCAAGAATCATTTCTTCATACATATTAACAGCAACTTTACTTGATCCAATTCTTCTCTTCTCCATTATCAACCTGTTCCATTGACACACAAGAAAAACGTATTACATATATAAAATTAAATACTGAAGCAGAAGGCCTGGAATTCCAATATAAAGTATTCTATATAATCAAATTTACGTATTATTAACATCCCCTAAACTGCAACGGGGTTAAAAAATGGCAAACTGAAAGGAACAGAAAGTTAAAACGAAGTAAGAAAGAGATTGACAATTTACCAAGAAATTGTGAGTTGAGTTAGAACATAATAAATGGCGACCGGAAATAAAACCTGTAAATAAATTGTGATTTGTAGAAGAAGAAGAAGAAGAAGCAAGTGTTTGTGGAATGAGTTAGACTAGAAAGGTCGTTAAGTTCTAAAGGCTAATGCCAAGCAAATGGAATAAAAGATAAAACGGCTGAGAATCAGACGCAGAGAGGACAATAGTTTGAATCCTGTTGATTGGATAATATTCTTGTATGCAACGCTAGCCATATATATATACACGCAAGGGATAAATTAACATTCAGTCCCTGAACTTAGAAAATTTTTCCACTTTAATCCCTAAACTTTTTTGTTTGACAATTTTTTTTTTAATTTGATCTTTGAACTTAAATTCAGTTAAAGCTATAATGCCGTGACAATTTGATATTACGTCGTATCATCACACGCTTTTAAAAGAATTACAAAAATTATGAAGAATTATAATTTCTTCATAATTTTTGTATTATTTTTAATTTATAAAATTTTCATGTGAATTCTTGACACAATCTCATATTGTCATGTAGTTTTATCTTAAAAGGATTCAACTTATCTATTTTTAATTTTTTTTAAATATATATAATGCTTAAGATTATTATAATATATCTCTTTTTAAATTTTAAATAAGAAGATAAATACCTTTCAACATGCTCAAATTTATGTCTTCTTGCACTAACAAGAATATTTGTGCCAACCAAGTTAAAACTCAATCAAGTACAAATTAAGTACATTAAAAATGTCAAACTATTTCTTTGATATAAAAATTTCAATTGTTAAATATATATTAACACAATAATATCATAAATTGTTATGTTATAATTATCGAATTGGTATGAAATTGTAACTAAATTATAAAAATAAATTTAACAATTAAATTATTAAAATATTAATTCTAGAAATATTAGCAATGCATTGAAAATACTTTGCTCTTTTTAATGAAAATTTGAATCTGAATCGGAAACTAAACAAAAACCTATGATTAGTAAAATCGTATCATATATTAGTTTTATATATTTATATGAATGCATATACTATGTTTTCTATTAAGTTTTTTCTATTATAAAATATAAATGTAGTACATTTATAAATATCATATAAAGATGAAAATAGCCATACTACATAATCAAATTATTATAAAACATGGTGAAAGAAATCAAATAAATAGATACATATATTTCGAGACTGAAAATTCTCATAATTATACACGACGAAGCTAAAAATTAAGTTGTCCAAATTGCACAGCTGAATTTAGGGTGTAGAAAGAACAATCTGGACTAAAAGGAAAAAAGCTGCACAGCTGAATTTATTTTTGGGAGCCATTTAGAAATCAGACATTAAAAAGGGTTTTGTGAAAAATATTAAACGGCGATATTTATGTGTATGGAAGGAACGAAACGACAAAGCTGCCAGTGTCAAAGCAATCAAAGGTAGCTGAGAGTCCACGAATTTAAAAACTAAATCACATGGAATCCTCGTTAATTCAATTTTATTTGATATCCGTGGCCTAAAGACTTCTACTTATCTTTTTCCCGTACCCAAGTATAAGATAAAATGGATATTCTAAATATTATAATTAATATTTACAAAAAAAATATGGAGGAGATGCATGTATTAATTTTCTCGCATATTTATTATAAGATTTTTATTTTGCCCGACATTATAAATATCTTAGTTGAACAGTTTATTGATGAATTATGAGCAAAATTTTAATTTCATTAAAATATTTTATTGAATAAATTTATTTGATAACACTAAATTGCTTTATTTTACAATTTTTTTATAAAATATTGAGGGCGGGAATGGGTTCAACGTATGTCAAAACATAAATAAAACATGACATACACCAATACATCATTAACCCACTGAATAAAGTATTAACGAAGCACCCAACCAAATCCAAAAAACACTGGCCGCCCAAACAGGAAGAAGATGGCTGCGCGCAGAGCCACCGAATGCCACAGCTTTAGTCGGGAGGATCTACCCACCAGCGGTCCGTTGTCACTGCTGCCGCTGCAACACATGGGACTTCACCCAGTAAGTGCTCTCATCCATTCTGAAGCCCACTTGTGCAATTTCATGTGCTAGTCTCTTACAATCCCTACTTGCATGTCGAAAAATGGCTCTTAGAAAAGATTTTGCTAGAGATCGAACATCATTGATATATGCACTTATTTGAGATTTGTCGTCTTTCCCTTGAATAATCCTCAAAATAACTACTCGGAAGTCGCCCTCCACTTCCACCATTATGAACCCCATGTTAAGAGCAAACTGCAGCGGCTATACACAAGCCAGCGCCTCGGCCGAGAAAGCATCAGGTACATGTGGGTTAATAACCATTCCACTGCCCACAACCTGACCATCCATATCCCTGATCACAAAGCCTGACCGTGATTGTCTCCGGTGTTCTTTGAAAGCAGCACCGAAATTTACTTTAACATAAGGGTCAGTTGGGGGGAGACCACTTTTCAGTAGACGGGCTAAATTTAGCAGGTAGATCGCTTTCCCAGTTCATCAAATTCTTTAAGGAATGAATGGATTCTCAATTTAATCTCTTGTGCTAATTGAGGCTTGTTCTCCATAACGTGTTTATTACGCGAAGTCCAGATTGCCGAGATGACCCCAACAATAACTCTGCAAGTATATATCGAGCAATTTCTAAGTAGAAATTCAAACCAAACCCAATAATCATCACATTGTAAACTTGATGGCCAGTGTATTGAGAAAGAATTCCAAAACATCTTATGCAAGGCGCACGAACTAATGACATGAAACATAGATTCAGGACCACTTCGATACCTTGGGCAAATAGGGGAATCCTATTCGTTTGGTGAAGAGGTTTGCATAACTAGAGATGTAATTAAGCTAGATAACTTCCAAGGTGATAGCTAATAGGCTTCAAACGGTTCTCAAGCAGTGCATTGATGAGGCTCAAGGGGCGTTTGTCCGTTAAAGATTAATTTCGGATAATGTTCTGGTGGTCCTTCACTCTCAAGGTAGATATGATTAAAGCTTACCACCGGACTGAGTGAGATTTTCTTGAAGGAATGATGTTACATATGAGCTTCAAAAGGGAGTGGGTTTCTTTACTTTTTGCACTGTATAAGCTCGATGTCATATTCAGTGGTTTCTAAATGGTAATATTAGTGAAGCTTTTGTTCCAAGATAGGGCTTCGATAAGTAGATCCTTTGAGCCCGTATTTATTCCTTGTATGGAAGGCTTCTCTTTGCTGCTTCACTTGGTCAGACGTGAAGGTTTATTAACTGGTGGTAAGGTATGTCGTGGAAGTCCCTGTATCACCCGTTTGTTTTTTGCGGGTGGTAGTGTAGTATTTGGGGATGCATTTGATAAGGGAGACAAGTTCTTCATTAGATATTCTGGAAGTACGAGAAGTGCTTAGATCAGCAAATCAATTTTGATAAATCTCTGATCTATTTTAGCTCTAATGTGCCAAATCTATATATTTAAAATGAGGATTAGTTTAAAAATTACATGCAATAAATAATGAAACGTATAACTTGTAACTAATCAATAATATTTATACTATTATTTAAACCCTTAACTGAGTTGATGTTATGAGTTAACCGAGCAAGAACTCGATTAAGGAAAAGACTAAAAATTCTTTTTATATTTAAAATAAATTATATTATTCGAAAGTATTTTAATCTTTTTAGTTATGAAAGGACATTTTATTAATTTTCTTAACCGAGTTGGTGCTCGGTTGATTTATGACACCAACTCAGTCAAAGGTATAAATAATAATATAGATATATAATTAAAGGAAGTAATAATGTATGCATAACAAATTTAAAATGTAACTATTATATTGAAATAAAACTTTGGTTTAGTAGTAGGGTTAATATTTTATTGATGCAAATAACATAGGTTCAAATACAATAAACTTTTTATTTATTTTTAAATAAAAATATTAAAATACTCTCAAATAATATAATTTATTATGAACACGGAATGACATTTTTGTAATTCCTTAACTGAGTTGGTGCTCAGTTGATTCATAATATCGACTCAGTCGGGAGTTGAAATAAGAGCATAGTAATACAATTAAAAATATTATATTGAAATAAAGTTTTGGTTTAGTGATTGAATTAATATTTTATTCATACAAATAACACGGGTTCAAATCCAAGCAGATGCAATTTTTTTATTGGTTCTTTAAATAAAAAGATTAAAATACCCTCAAATAATATAATTTATTTTAAATATGAAATGATATTTTCATAATTTTCTTAACTAAGTTAATATTTAATTAACTCGTGACACCAACTTAATCAATGATTTAAATACATTGATGGAGGTAGTAATGTATGCATAGTATAATTAAAATGAAAATATTATATTAAAATGAAATTTTTGTTTAATAGTAGAGTTGAGGGGGGAATACAATGTAGGGGTCCTACCCCCACCCCCAAATGTAAAATTTCAATTCTAGTCCCTTGAAGACTATCAAATTATAAATTAATATAGGATAAAATTACGCTTTGGCCCCTAAATAAAAATAAACAATATATTTAGTCCCTTCAAAAATAATGAAATCAGAAATTAATAAATGATAAAATCTATATTTGAACATCTCAAAAAATTATAGTTCAATTTTGGCCCCCATAAAAAAATTTTAGATTTGGCCCCTGGAAGAGTTAATATTTTATTGATGTAAATAGCATGGGTATAAGTCCAAGTACATTCTCAATTTGTAGATCTATTTTGTGGGTATATTTGTTGCCTTCAAAAGTTATGATGCACAAATGATGATACATGTCGCCGCTAAAACTTCTTCAGCCACCAATAGTTATTGGAAAGTGGGTGGCTTTTTATCGGCTGCTTAATATTTTTATATATTGAGAGTATTTTAAAATAATAAATAATTTTAAGAGTTAGTTTAAACTCATGTTGTCTTAAGTTTTTTTTATATATATATTTTCCCACTGTTTAAAAGTCTTTCACTTCTTGTCAACTCTTGTAGCATGATTCTTAGTCTTACTTATGCACGTAGTTTTGCTTTTACAAGTGATTTTGGGGATGGTTTTGTCACCATTCTATCCAGTTTGATGGATGCTTAATTTTTTTGTCAATTTTTGCCCGTCACTTTGGACTATTTGGGGTTGATTTCATTATCGTATCAAGTGCTTGCAATCATTCTAGATATGTTGTGCTCGAGTTGTGACATAATGTTCTATTGATATTGAGACTGAAACTTTTATTGTGTTGATGGACAGGGGCGTAGCCAGGGGCTAGCATGGGCCCCGACCCCCCCTAAATGGTAAAATTTCTCTTTAGGCCATTCAAATTTTTTAAAAATTTTAAATTAGTAAAGGTAAAATTACACTTTGGCCCCCCCTAAAATTAAAAAAATTTGATTTAATCCTTTACAAATTAGAAAGATATAAACTATAAAAAATTAAAATTTCATTCGGCCCCCCTAGAAAATTGTCCTGGCTTCGCCCCTGTTGATGGAGCTTGCTCTTCATCACCTATTATGGATGCTTGTTTTTCTCCCTTGAATTATATGGTTCATTCATGTGAATGAATTAATGATTTTCCGGGTTTTTTACACAAATAAATTTAAAAAAAATTATATACTGAAATAGGTTGTCAACTGGATTATTTACAAAAATGGTATGTTTTTTTAGTCGTGCCTATCTGACAGGCGTCGCTTTTTTTATATTAAAATATTTTTTTGTTTTTTTAAATAAAATATTATTATTTTATTTTCCAGATCAATATATGACCCGTATATAAATACGATAGTAGTATAGGGCTAAGTTACGCCAATCTAATAGGTGCGATTGGTAGGACCTGTCAAATAGGCGCGACTGGTTGGGCCCACAAAACACTAAACTAAACTAAACATTATATAAAAATTACATTAAAAAAATCATAAAACACATAACTGAACACCAACAATTTATATAACCTAATCATAAATTGCTAACAAAATAACTATAATTTTTTTTTAAATACATTACTAAAAAATCACAAAACACATAACTAAACACTAATAATTTATATAACCTAATCATAAGTTACTAACAAAATAATTATAAAATAATTTTAAAAAAAATTAACATTACTAAAAAATCACAAAACCCTAAACCACTAAACACTAACAATTTGTAACCTAATCCCATAAATTATTAACAAAATAAATAACTATAACAAAACACAAAACACTAACAATTTATAACCTAATCATAAACTACTAACAAAATAACTATACAATAATTTTTTAAAAAAATTTACATTACTAAAAACTCACAAAACACAACCATTTATAATAAATTACTAACAAAATATTTAACAAAATAATTTTACATTACTAAAAACTCACCAAATACTAGACAAAACACAAAAATTTATAACATGATCCTAAATTACTAATAAATTAATAACGCAGGGGGAGCTGACTGGACAGCAGTCGCGCCTACCTGTCAGGCACGACCAATCGTGCCTATCTGATAGGCGCGACTTATTTCGGGTATTTTTATCCGTATTTTAACGCATTGACCGTATTTTTACTTGTATATAAATTTAAATATTTTTAATAAAAATAAAATAATAATATTTTATTTAAAAAAACAAAAAAAATTAATATAAAAAAAGGAGTTGCGCCTGTTAGATAGGTGCGACTAAAAAAAAATATCATTTTTGTAAATAATCCAACTGACGTATTTGGGTATTTAATTTTTTTTAAATATATTTAGGTAAAAAACCTTGATTTTCCCTTTCAAAACAAAATAAATCCAAGTAAATTTAATTTTTTAAAATAAAAATATTAAAATATTTTCAAATAATATAATTTATTTTTAAATATAAAAGGATATTTTCGTAATTTCTTTAACTGAGTTGATGACAGTTGACTCGTGAGATCAAATTAGGGGCTTAAATAATAGTATAGATAGATAGAGGTAATAATGAAATTATAATGTATAAGAACAATAAAATAAAATTATGATTTAGTAAATTTAAGGATTCAATAGTACAAATAATGTTGGTGCAAATCAAATCATATTCATAATTTTTTCTTTAATAGAGTTAATATTTAATTAACTAGTGATATCAATATAATAGGGTAAAATACCCAAAAATATCAAAAAAATCATTTAATTACGGAAAAGGGCCGGTTTGAAAAATAATTACGGAAAAGGACCGTTTCACCCCAAAACGCGTCCACGTCAGCGCGTTTTGGGGGGAAACTACAGCAAAGCGCGTCCCCAGGGGAGCGCTTTACTGCTGAATCACCAGGAAAACTCGTTGACATGGACGCGTTTTTGCCCCCGGTATGATATTCTAAGGTTTCTGGGATAGGGTAAAAATATATTTAGGGTTTTGGGCAAAATATATTAGCCAAAAAATTAATTGAATTTTGTGACAGTTGTATCTGGCAAAATAATTTTGAGAAGAAGTTTCTGAACAAACAGTGACCAAAAACGCTTCAGGAAGGATGCACTGTCAGCAGGAGTACTGAAAAGAGCTCCCACGTGGACGCTCTTTTGCTACAGTAGTCTCCGGCAAAATTAATTTGAGAAGATGTTTCTGAACAAACAGTGGCAAAAACGCTTCCAGCAGGGTGCACTGTCAGCAGGAGTACTGAAAAGAGCTCCCATGTAGACGTTTTTTGCTATAGTAGTCTCCGACAAAATTAATTTGAGAAGACGTTTCTGAACAAACAGTGGCAAAAACGCTTCCAGCAGGGTACACTGTCAGCAGGAGTACTGAAAAGAGCTCCCACATAGACGCTCTTTTGCTACAGTAGTCTCCGGCAAAATTAATTTGAGAAGACGTTTTTGAACAAACAGTGGCAAAAACGCTTCCAACAGGGTGCACTGTCAGCAGGAGTACTGAAAAGAGCTCCCACGTAGACGCTCTTTTGCTACAGTAGTCTCCGGAAAAATTAATTTGAGAAGACATTTCTGAACAAACAGTGGCAAAAACGCTTCCAGCAGGGTGCACTGTCAGCAGGAGTACTGAAAAGAGCTCCCACGTGGACGTTCTTTTGCTACAGTAGTCTCCGGCAAAATTAGACTATAAATCAGTCAAATTTCATTCTCAGGTTGCATAAGGGAAACTGAGGCGAAAGAAAAAAAAACTGAAAATAAGTGAACGTATTAATGTTGTTATTTACTACGATGGTGAGGGTTGTGACACCGAAAATGGTGTTGTTTTCTTATCGGAGAACACAGCGCGACTGAGTTTTAATCAGAACGTCGATTTGGTAGAACTTCGCAAAAGAATTAGGCGTAAAATATTCGGAACAACGCCAATGAAAGTTCAGTCTATTAAGTATAGATTTTGCACTTCGGTTGATCCGGTGAGATATGACTCATTCGACATCAAAGGTCCTCGGAGCTTTGAGGCAATGGTGGAGACTCATCTTGCCAGTGGATTACCCTCTCTCGAGGTATATGTATAATTTTCATCTCCATGTGATCTTTCTGCGACCTCAACATCTACTGCTGTTCGAGGGGAATACACGACCCCAAGCCGACACTCTGTTAGTGGAAGGCAAAACACAGAAGTGCCCGTGTTCGGTGGTAGTATGGAAAACATAACCCCTGCACGACACTCGATTGGTGGATGGGACATGCATATTCGTCCTTCGACATCTGATGATAGAAATACGTATTGGGGGACGTCATCAACTTCTAGTGGTTAGCAATCCAAATATGATTGGGAACGTTACGAAAGATGTTTAAGGAGGGATAATGTACTCCCCATGACATCCACCGGCGAGGGGCCCTGGTTTGTTGCAGGTTATGAAGGATCGGACGATGAATCCGATGTGGATCCACCTCGGGAGCCCGGGCCCGATGGTGCAGAAGTTGGATTATTTTCTGAACCAGAGTCTGTTCCAATTGTACCTGAAGATGTTGAAGGCGGTTCAGATATTAAAACTAAATTACAATAAAAAAATTAAACCATTTCTATTTTATTAAAGATATTAAAATTAAATTACATTAAAAAATAAAAATTAAATTACAATAAAATAAATAAAAAACTTTTATTTTATTAAAAAATTAAAATTAAATTACATATAAAAATAAACAATTTCTATTTTATTGAAGATATTAAAATTAAATTACAAACACAAATAAAAAACAACTTTTATTTTATTAAAAAATTAAAAAAATTATATTACAATCAAAAAATACAAAAGCCGATCTGAATCAGTGTTGATGCCGGTCGGAATCAGTGCCACACGGGGGTGGTCGGCGGTTACGCCCTAGATTCCTCCTTCTTCTAGCTTCCGACGGGGGTCGTGGAACCTCGAGCGAGGATTCGGGTTCCTCCGGCTGTGGGTCTGGCTGTGGGTGTTGCGAGGATGACCCACATTGATAAAATAACGACCCCGGAGGTGTTTGCATAAACCACGGCGGGGGTGTCTGAATCCCGTATGGCGAAGGAGGCTGGTAAAAGGAAGTGCTCCCCGACAGCACCTCTTGTGATCCCTCACGCGACGACGGCCTCAAGATCGACTGGCCAGTCGGAGTAGTCAGGAACAGACTCGAACCCGGCCATAGATTCCAACCTGGGGTGGGACTGGGAAAAAGGAAACATATACGGGTTAGGATACATATAAGGGGCAGGGTACGCACCTGGCATAAAAGGTAAAGGTTGTGATGTCGGTGTCGTTGGCTGAACTGATGGGCCCGATGAATGTGTGGGCGCTGTTGCTGGGCCCGGTGACTGTGTCGGCGCTGTTGATGGCCCTGTCTCATCACCCTTTCTCCTTGGATTTAAAGGGCCCCGACGTTCCCTTCGTTCACGAAGTTGTCGTCGCTTCTCTTCTTCCGACAACAGATACGGCTTACTATGGATCCTAAACCATGGCATGTATTCCGGCACGCACGCTAACTCAGGAACGATGATCGATTCCCAAATAGGTAAATAGTCATACCGGTTCTCCCACATCTCGATATGTGCTGACCAAAATCTTGGCCAATCCGTGTGCAGCTGCCGTAAATCCACTTTATGCTCATCATCGAGCACCTCAGGTGACACGGGAATCGGTTGCCGGAATCTAAATTGTCGCAGAACCCGATCTGACTGGTGCATCTCCACGGTCACATAGATGATCAATGAGACCTTCATGTGCCAACTGTTCGGATTTTGGAACAACTCCTCCGGAATTATTGCCCGAATTTCCGGATCCTCGTACGGTGTCCATTGAAACTATATTAACATTACCAAAATATTAATTATATACATAATAGTAGACACTAAATACGGAATACTAAATTATAAATACAAAATTCGAAACTTACTTGTGATTCCGACCGTTGGTCCAATAGAAGCCGTATATCTTCAAACGAGGTAGGTATTCCAACATGACCCGCCGAATGGTTCCACCTAATTAAATAAATTTTTAGCATACAATTATACTATAAATCTACGAAATAATTGTAAAATATAACATTAAATTTACCTCGTTATCAGTGGGAATGAATATGGATGGTCGAGTCGATGACGTAAAAATGGAAATCGATACCATGCCCATGACTGCAGTAGTGATAGGCAACCTCTGATTTTCACTTTACTCGGCCGCGTCGCCCCGCACATCTCCCGATACAACCTCGATAGCACAACTGACCCCCAACTCAATTCACCGGCTGCTCTGAAATCAACAAGTTTCAGCAGCCATCTCAGGTGTACAAGGTTTCTAGAAATATCCGGCATCAGATAGCCTCCAATTATCTGAAGAATGTATGCCCGAGCATACCGTATTCTTTCTATTTCGGTCGAACCCTCCTGCGGCTCCGGGAATGTGTCTCGTAACCAGGCCATATCGATCCGAGCTCATTAAATTTTATCCGGAACGACACCTAGAAACTCGTAGCATATGGCTCCCCAATCACCAGAAGTTGCGGACCCGGTGACTACCGGCCCGTCCACCGGCAATCCCAACTATAACTGCACATCTTCCAGAGTGATGGTACACTCTCCACGTGGAAGATGGAAAGTGTGCGTCTCGGGTCTCCACCTCTCTATCAACGCACTGATCAAAGGCGGCTCCAACTTGAACCCCCGGCCTATCGTCGCCACGTGCAAAAAACCCGCTTCCCACAGGTAATTCTTGATCAACGGCGATGGGGGACCATGTATGTTGCGAATAAAACATTCCAACACCCGATCTACAGACTGTTTAAAAAATTATAAAATAAAAATTAATTAAAATTGCATAGACTTAAAAAGTATTAAATAAATATTGAAAAATTAAAATTAAAAACTTACCATTTTCAATTGCTCGACAGAGATGTGCTTGCTGTCTAGACGAAGTAATTCCTCGGCCATTTGTAATACGATCAAAAATTTTAAAAGTTTCAAAAAAATATATTAAAAAGTTAAAAAGGGCTTTTTTGTAAATATTAAAGGACTATTTTGAAATTTTAAAGGAAGTTTGAAGGACTTAAAGAGAATTTTGAAAGGAATTTAAGAGGAATTTGAGAAAATAATGAATAAGGATTAAAGTGTGAAAAAAATAAAAGGGTTGGGGGGTTTTATACTTTTTTTACCGTTGGGCCCCAACGGTTAAAAAAAATTTAGCTGTTTTTTGACCGTTGCAGGCTAAAGCGCACCCCTGGGGACCCGCTTTGCTGTAGTTTCCCCCAAAACGCGCTGACGTAGACGCGTTTTAGAGTGAAACGACCCTTTTCTGTAAAAATTTTTTAAACTGACCCTTTTCAGTAATTAAATAATTTTTTTAATATTTTACCCAATATAATAACATTTTAATAATTATTTCAATTGAATTAATATTCAATTTACTCACGGTAATAACTCGATTAAACATTTAAGTAATAGTATATAGTGTATATTCAAATTCGGATATTACTGAAATTATAAATATAGGACCACTGCCATCCTCAAACAATAATTTTCCTTGTCTCACCAAATCAAAACTCCATCCCCCTCCTTTCCATCTCAATCGAACTTTCAAAATTCACGAGCTCTGCAAAGTGCTACCATTTCGCGAACAGACCAAAAGAAAAAATTGAGATTTTGATTTAGGAGAAGCATTTGATCCGATCCTGATGTTGATAAACGGCGGTGATTGATTGATGTAAAGGAAGGATCAGATTCAGGTGATGGATGTTGAGAGATCATTGTTGTGCAATTGCATGGTGAATGTTCTACTCGAAGAAATTTACTTGCTAACGGCATTTGAGTTACTCCGCGAGAACTTGGTTGTATCCTGATGTTGATAGACGGTGAAGATTGATTGATTCATTGATGTAAAGGAAGCATCAGACTTAGATGATGGATGTAGAGAGATCATCGCTGTGCAATTTCGTTGTGAATTTTCTACTTGAAGAAAATTACTTGTTAACGGCATTCGAATTGCTCCACGAGCTTCTTGACGATGGTCGTGACGCTCAAGCTATGCGTCTAAAGGAATTCTTCGCCGATCCTTCTCATTTTCCTGTTGATCAGATCTCTCGCTACAGCTCTCTTGGAGGTACTTTTGTGTTTCTTTAATTCCTTTTTCTTTTTCAAGTATGAAATCGGGAATGACTTAGACGTGTAAATTTATTTCTTTTGATTTTGATTTTTTTTGGTTTAAATATGAACTGTGTTTTTAGTGGTACTTATTGTTAGATCAACATGTAGAGAAAATCTGATTCAAGCAGTGTTTTGTAAGAGTAATAACGGAATGGAACCTTATAAAAATTGTTGATGCCGGTTGTCAAGGTGACGATGCTAAATGCAGGTTTCGGGGCGGCTCTGGGTAAGGGTAGAAAAGCGATAAGAAGGAAATTAGGAAATGTAACGGTAGGAGAGTGTTAGGAAGGACGTTAGGTAGGGTAAGGGTAAGAGGGAGACTTTATATGAACTAAGCTCACCAAAATCTCGATCCTGATCGGATATCAACAAAAGATAAGTAAAAAAAAAAAAAAATCATCTTTTTTGGAAGAATGGAACTTATGATTTTATTTTTATAATAGAGTAATTACATTGAAATTACTGTAGTATTTAGTTACTCTTAATCTAGTTATATAAACTTCTTAGGAAGTAAAAGGTAATACAATTAATAACTCATGGAAGTTACATTTATGAGGTAAAGAAACATAAATTTGTTCTCTTGACAGTTGAGAGAAGGTAAAGAAATCAAGGTTCTGCTTGGTATTGAAATGTTTTCTTTTACATATGAAATGGTTCCTCTCACAGCATACGTGTGTTGTATTGCATTCATTTGTCAAGGCATTTACCATCATTTTAGGCAATACATGTTCTATATATCAAAGAATTCTTATGCTGAAGATGTAGCTACTTAATTAGTGATTATGATTACTGCATGAGCTTGTGGTTCCAGTAATGTTGGAACTACAACCAGAAAGTAGCATTTTATGTAAACTATTATGATTACCAAATGAATTTATAGGTTCCGGTGATATTGGAAGTACAAGCAGAAAATAGCAAATTATGAAAACTTCATCCAAGATAGGAGAAAAGGAAATGGTTCTTAATTCCAATTGACATGGAAATCAAATTAAGCAATCAAATAGAGAAATTAGATTGCACCTCTGATAGTTTGGGGGTTGGGGTGCTTAGAGCGTGAGATAAGGTCTCTGCTTAAGGAAATAATGCGTTGGTTTCTGGTGTTGCATGTTTCTACCCGTTTATCAATGCTCTAAGCCCTAGAGCAAAAGTCCATTTTGAATTTAGATCTGCAATAAGTGAACCTTACTGATGGTTTCATCTAATATAGTTCTTGAAATTCAGTTGTAGACCCTCAAAGTTTGCTAGAAGAGAAAGAAGCAATAGAAGAAAAATTAGCACTTAGTGACTATGAATTGCGGTTAGCTCAAGAAGATGTTATGAAACTGAAGACTGAGTTACAAAGGAAAGTAGATCTCCGTCGGGATAGATTGAGTGGTAAATTTTCTTATTTATTTGATTTTTGAATGGATGCACTTGAGCTCTGTTTGGTTGACACTTTTGCTCTTTGTCTCTTGTTTTCTGTTCATTTTTCTTTTTGTTTTCTTTTTACAGAAAAGAAAAAATGGAACAAATAGCAAAAGAATCAACTAAACTCTTCTTCTTCTTCTTTTTTGTAAATGATATTTTAAGAGAAAATTTGATCTCTTTGTATGACACATTTTTTAGCATGCTGTTCGATTGAAAGAGTCTCTATTTATGACACTAAGAATCATTAGAAGCACCAAAATGGTCAAGACTGCTACCTGGTTATATAGGTTCACTATTGGTGAGGTTCTTGCGGTAAAGGTAAACACTGAGGAAATTATTCTTTTTCTCTTTTCACATCCCATGAGGTTGGCCACCTTGCATGACTATGCTTAGAATGAAATATTCTTTTCTGCATATCATGCTAGATATTCATACTATTTTTCAGGAATGGACACCCATATTTCTGCCGCAGTTGCTTTTATTTGGCAACTGTTTTGCATAATTGGTGGGCTTTTTGTAGGACCGCTGGTAGGAATTATGGGAATTGTAGGATTTTTTTAAAATGCTTTTAATCAGTAGTTAGCCATCATTTTTCTGGCATGTGTGAATTTGTTTTTATGTTATATGCAAATGTAGAATCAAGTGTGAGCAATAACATAAATCATGCTCTGGAAGTCCATCGGCACAAGAGAGATGTTCCCTTCTCTACTTTAGGCCCATTGAAGGCTAATGAACGTAAAGATCTGAATTGTGCGGTAAAGGAATATTTGCTGATAGGTGGATATCGATTAACTGCAATGACATTTTGTGAAGAGGTATCTGTAACATTCGGTAGTGTTTTCATCTTGTTACTGCTTTTTTATTCTGTAAATCTGCACTAGCTAGCATTAAAGGACCTATGTAGCTGCAAGGGCTGATCGTCCTATGCTGAAAGCTTGATGCAAAACTCAATAAACTGAAAATTGTGGAAATTTTGAATTATTATTTGGGAACTGCAAGAAGAGAGAAGTTCTTGCCCCACGACACCAAGGTCTATATTTTCTGAACATGAAGTTAGTTTGAAAAATAGAAATGCCTGACTGGGAGTTATTTGCATTTGATGTTAGAACCCAAGTTATCTTCTTTCCTGATTTTCTGGCTGGGAGACAAGCTTTAACAATTTATAGAGTTCATAGAATCTGATTTTCATATTTTCTTTGTGGTATATCTTTATCTTTCTCTTGCACAAATACATTTTGAGGCCCTGAAGGGGTATGAAGCAGCTGCCTAAGCTGGTGAATGTGCATATTTCACAGCTAATTTGTTGTTTAACCTCAGGTTACAGATCAGAACCTCGATGTTTGGGCAAACTCACCAGCATCTGTGCCTGATGCCTTGCGCCATTACTATTATCAGTACCTGTCTTCAAGTTCGGAAGCTGCTGAGGTAGGCAAGCTGTTTCTTAGCATTCATACTGAAAATTTTCATGTTGGAATGTTCTAGCTATTGTCCTTTATTATTGTTGACTTTGCTTCATGAGGAACAGTATCATTACTGTCACCTGCTTTCTTTTGTGCATTTATTGTGTTGTGTTTGTACATATAAAATCCATGGGTGAGTGCAATATAATGAACTTAAACTGTCAGTTGCGATATTCATTACAAACTAATTGGTTAACGAAATTGTTGCTTGCAATATTATGTTTATGGAATTATTTTATTGGGAAAATATTTATGATCTATAGATATTAGTCTGATATAAAGAACTGATCCTTGAACTAAAATCTCACCCCACCAGCCCTTTTCTTTTACTTCTGGATGTGGTTGGCAATGGCATTGCTTGTCATCATGGATGCTTCTTCTTTCTGTTGCAGATACAAGTTGCTTGACTTAATGTCACTTCGGCTTTTAAGATGGTCTGTTATGAATAATGAAGGATCAGTCTTTCAACAATTTCTGCTGTTACATGTGCTTTGTGTAGATCTTTCTACTTACAGCGAATTTCTTATCATTGAAAACAGTAATGTTTATTCCATTGCAGGAGAAAATTTCTATGATTCGAGAAAATGAGTCGTTACAAAAAGCAATTGAGAGCTTAAATTATGAGAAAGAGCTTTTGCTGAAAAACAAAGATTTGGCTGAAGGTCAGATAAATGCATTGACAAAATCTTTGGCAGCCACTCAGAAGGATCTGAAGGACAAGGAAAATCTGGTAGTTCTCTTTTAGCTTGATTGCTTTAAGAGCAGGTCCTTGATGACGCTACAAAATCTGAAGAACTGATTTCATACTTCTTCAGATACAAGATGTGAAGCATGCCTGGGAGCATCAAAGGAAGGAACTAAATGATTGCAGGGCTGAAATCACTTCCCCGAAATTGCACATTGAAGGATCTTCTTCTGTACAAAATCCGGTGACTAGTAGTGTTGACCCTGCTCAACCCCAGGCCTTTGAAAATTACAAGGAAGAAATAGTGTCTTTGCAGAAGGAGATTGAAAGATTAAAGGCAGAGAAAAGAGATATTCCGGATTCAAGTGATTCGAGCTGTGCTGAGAAAGAATCAACATATACTGAAGAGAAAGTTGTTGAGGTGGATGAGAATAAAACTCTTATCTCGCATCCCGTTGAGCCAGAAGGACCTATAGACAGCAATTCACTGTCTGCGTCAGTTCAAGCATTTGACAACAGCACTCACAAGCCTGAAGATAATTTGGCAGAACCAGCCATGAATCCTTCAAGCACTGCTGATGTTTTCCCATCTAGTAGAACCTTATCCCAACAAAATGAGAAACCACCATCAGAAGATAGGCTACATTCCAAATCGGAAACTCCTAGCAGTAGGCCTGCTCCAGATAATATGGCAAGTTTTTATTTTTGCTTTATGATATTATATTCAAGGGTGGTATCTGGGGTTTTGATAACTAACAGCATAAACTGATATATTTGAAAGCCTTAGCTCCACTCCTCATCCACGACCCTTGTGGCTACTGTCCTTTGTTTGCTTTTCCCTTGTGTTTCCTGTCAGGGGTGTGGATAACAATAGGAGCTCGAGTAGGTGTTGCATCCCCCCCCCCCCGGATAACCTAAATTTATCCATCGTGTTTTAGGGCTGGTTGAACTGTTTTACATATCAGTTTATCTATTTATTGTACCAATCAATCTTTACTTACAAACCCTTAAAATCAAGAAATTAAAATCATGTAAATTTAATGAAAACCAAATTAACTTTATAATTTCTTCAATAATATTTCAAGTCTCTGACCTAGTACCAAACATGTTTTCTCTTTCCTTTTAGCCTAGTGGAACTTCTCCCGTCCATATATCTCTCCACTTTTATCTCTCCTGCTATCATGCTTTATTTCTTCAATGCAGAAATCAAACTGGGACCACTTTGTAGAGCTCCAGAAAACACCCTATTTCTAATCTCAAAATTTCAACTTCATTATATTCTTTTGATTGCAAATATTATTTCCTCATTTTAATGAAAAAAAATAAAGTTATAATTGATTTATTTTTATTTTTCTAAAAGAAGATCATCTTTCAATTTTAAGTAAGATCGAATATTTTCCATAAAAAAAGTAAGATCATACTTGATGTATTTTGTTTCTTTGTACATTTGTTTATGAAATGATAAAATTGAGATTCTTTTTAATACATTGCTTGCCATATATTATATGCGTCTTATATCAATCATGTTACGGGATACATTTCTTTTAAAAAAATATGATTAGTTAAGTACTCCTTGTTTCCCCACCTAAAAAAGAATATATTGTCAAGATTTGCTATAGGTTCTCTTCATAGAAATTCAAGCACATTTATAATGTCTGATGCAGACTTTTTCATTGTAACAGGGTTTGGGGACCATTCAAATACTAGCAGATGCTTTGCCTAAGATTGTTCCTTATGTTTTGATCAATCATCGGGAGGTTGACTCTCTGACTATTAGTTTTTACTTGGAAATTATCCTCTTTATTATCCTTATAAATTTTTTTGATTCCGTACTAATTTATTTGACTCTAGGAGCTTCTTCCACTGATAATGTGTGCTATTGAGCGGCATCCAGATAATGCCACCCGAGATTCTTTGACACACACACTGTTCAATTTGATTAAACGACCAGATGAACAGCAGAGACGAATTATAATGGATGTATGTTGCTTTTCAGAGAATCCCATTGAGTACCCAATAGCTGCAAGTTTGGATACAGTGCTAAATCTTTTCAACTTCATTTCAGGCATGTGTTAGCCTAGCTAAAAATGTTGGGGATATGAGAACAGAAATAGAACTACTCCCCCAGTGCTGGGAACAAGTGAGCTTCTGTGCTGCTTATTTTGCTTTGTCGGTTATATTTGTAGTGGCCTGATTCCATTTTCTTTTGAATGCAGATAAATCACATGTATGAGGAGCGCAGGTTGCTTGTTGCTCAATCATGCGGGGAGCTTGCTGAATTTGTGAGACCTGAGATTCGTGATTCTCTTATTTTATCTATTGTACAACAACTGATTGAAGATCCTGCAACTGTTGTTCGAGAAGCTGCTGCGCACAACCTGGCCTTACTACTTCCACTCTTTCCGCATATGGATAAATATTTCAAGGTCAGCCCCACTAAATATGCTTCAAGGCAATCATGGAGAAGATTTCTGACTTGACAGAATTGGCTACAATGTGAGCTCTAGAACAGGTTGATGACCCATGGTCTAGGGACTGGAGAGCCTTTTGTGCTTAGCATAATATAATATCATGACTTGAAAAAAAATATATAGAAAGTATAATAAGAAAACATATAAAATATTAAGTATAATAAGAAAACATATAAAACATTCTCCACCGCCTTATTTGTATATTGACAGGTTGAGGAGTTGATGTTCCAATTGGCCTGTGATCCATCTGGAGTGGTGGTTGAAACTACACTAAAAGAATTACTACCTGCACTAATAAATTGGGGAAACAAGTTAGACCATATTTTGAGAGTTCTAATCTCTCATATCTTGGACTCTGCTGAGGTAACTTTTTGCCCTTGGATTTTATCATTTGCTGGTAGGTACTACCACGTTTCCATTTTGCAATGCTTTCCCCTCTTACTGTTACTCCCTCAATATTTTCAGCATTGTCCACCTCTTTCTGGAGTTGAAGGGTCAGTGGAGTCCCACCTGCGTGTTTTAGGTGAACAAGAGCGCTGGAATCTTGATAGTTTGTTAAGAATTTTGGCTGATTTGCTTCCTCATGTGCATCAGAAAGCAATTGAGACATGCCCATTTTCCTCTGTTTCGGAGTCAAATGGGCCAATATTTTCCAGTTCGGTACTTGAATTGTATGCAGGGTAAGTTTTTCCTTTTCCTTTTTCCAGACTGATGAGATAGTGTATGGATAACTTTTGTAACTTAGTTGTTAGCTGAAATGATTTTGATTGATTATATATTCTACTAGGGGACATGTCGAGTGGCCTGCATTTGAATGGATGCATGTGGATTGCTTTTCTGGTTTGATACAACTGTCTTGCTTGTTACCCCAGAAAGAGGATAGTTTAAGAAACCGAACTACAAAGGTAATTTTTCAATATTGCATTTAATGGGGTTTTCTGCTTGCTTCATGCTTGTTCTATTGAAATAATGCTGTTTTTCTTGTTTCCAATCTGCATCCTGACATTGCAGTTTTTGTTGGCTGTTTCTGAACGTTTTGGGGAATCTTATTCGACACTCATAATGATGCCTGTATTCTTGGTAGCAGTTGGGGATGCTGCTGATTTCACATTTTTCCCTCCCAACATTCACTCAAGAATCAGAGGTATTGGCTCTTAGAATCTTGTTAAATTTTCTATTGTTGCATGTTCTGTGATTGTTGCTTGGTTGCAGATCTAAAACCGAGAACAGCTGTGGCTGAGAGACTTGCCGTTCTAGGTATCCTGCCACTTCTCTTAGCGGGTGTTCTTGGATCTCCTGGTAAGCGTGAACAGTTAGCAGACTACTTGAGAAAGCTATTAGTTGAAGGTGCCATGAAAGAGAATCAGTCTATAACACACAACAATGATATTATTAATGCTGTCCGCTTCCTTTGGTTTGTAATTAAAAACTTCTGTCCTAACCATTTGTTATTTATTTCTGAATATTCACATAGAATCTACTTTAATAATGCAGTACATTCGAAGAACATCATAGCTTGATATTTGATATCTTGTGGGAAATGGTTGTTAGCTCAAATATAGAATTGAAGATTGGTGCTGCCAATATACTGAAAGTCATTGTATGTTCTCTTTCCTTTGAAACAAAATTTATCTTGCTACACCCGACAATAAGATATTTATACATTTTAACAGGTGACATACGTTGATGCAAAAGTTGCCTCCACACATGTTCTGCCTGCCTTGATTACCCTTGGCTCAGACCAAAACCTGAAGGTGAAGAATGCAAGCATAGATGCTTTTGGGGCTGTGGCACAACATTTTAAAAATGACATGGTAACAGAGGGGTTTTTTATTCTAATTCATGCTGGTGCAGTTTCTAGACGTCGTTCTTACAAACTCAGCATGTGCAGATTGTTGATAAAATACGTGTTCAAATGGATGCTTTTCTCGAAGATGGTTCTCATGAAACAACCATGGCCGTGGTCCGTTCATTAGTGGTAGCACTTCCACATACAACAGAGAGATTTAGGGATTATATCCTTGACTTTCATGTGAAAAACAATTTTTAGGACTTCATCATTGAGTTGTGCATTGTGGTTTAGCCATTTTAGTGCTTACCACTATCCAATCGTTCTTCAAAACCATTGTTTACTTAACATGATTTACATTTTTTAACTAAGATTTTCCAACTGACAAGCATGCCTGCTTTTGCAACTGATGGGATGTCTCGCCGAGGGAGAGCTAATGTGTTTTGTGAAGCCATATGTGCTGTGGATGCGACAGGTTTGCTTCTCTAAGTGGCTACTGCCATCATTTCTCTCCCTTTTCTGTTCTCCAATATTTTGCCTTCTCAGAGAAAAAGATAAAAGCGTAAAAAGTCCACTTGCAAGTCAAGTTTCATTCCTAAGCATTGAGGAAGGATAAGAGATCCGCTCCTAAAGCCATAAACGTCATGCATTGTTTGTTAGCATGCCCTTCTATGGGGGTAAAAGAAAATTAAAATTTTAGTTATTTGTTCTTTTGAAATTTAATGATTATTTGATAAGGTAATAAAAAATACACCGTTATTGATTTTAAAGAAAGTATATGAGAAAAAGAGAGTAATTTTTTTCTTATTTTTTAATGAGTTGTTACTTTTATTATCTTTTAAAAATTTAAATTTAAACATTTCAAAAAAAATTAATTTAAAAATATAAAAGTAAATTTTGAATAAGTAGTTATTTATATGGATTTTTGGATAAAAGAAAAAAAAGTCAGGTGAGTAGTGGTTGAACGTGATAAGGTTTTTTCTTTTTTCTTTTTTAATACAATGAAATTGCCATTTTCTTTTTTTTTTTCTTTTTTTTTTTTTGATATTTTAGTACTTTAGCTGATCGGGTTTGGTGTCACTTAATCAGAGGTTTAATATTAGTATAGATTACAATTTTATCATTTTTTCCAAGTTTCCTTTAAGAAGAAATTATTATTATTACCATAGAATCACTTTCTTATAGCCATGCTTTCGTGTTTAGTTGCATCAAATTTTATCAATACTAGCCGGCAGTCAACTTTTATCACTGTCAGAGCCATGTGGTGTGTTGGTAGAGTCCGTTTTTGTCTTCCTGCCTTCTGAAAGGATGGCATAGGAGGAACGAGGTATGAACTGCCGTCTACCAGACCACCCTTCCTGCTAGAAATTATTGAACTCAAGATTGAAAGAAAGGTGTCTAGGAGTTATTAATTGCTAAAATTTTTTAAACTTGGATAGAAGTCTCATCATTTATATGACAAGAATTCTTTGATCTTTTAACAGATTGCCAAGCTTCTCTATTCTACAACATTCTAGAAACATAAAACGTTGCTGCTGTTAATTTGCAATAATATATTTATGGTTTCCTCCCAAATGCTCCATTTTTGTGTTTTCACATCGAACTATGGTTTCTGTTTGTGATGTATTTTAGTACTTATTATCGTTTTTGTTGCAGATATTTCTGCAAATAGCATTCGTGATTTCCTTCTTCCTTCAATTCAAAACTTATTAAGAGACCCTGATACACTAGATCCTGCACACAAAGAGGCCCTCGAAATAATAATGAAAGAAAGATCTGGTGGAACTTTTGACGCTTTGAGTAAGGTTATGGGAGCTCACATCGGGATTCCATCATCAATGACTAGTATCTTTGGTGAGGGTGGGCTGCTAGGCAAGAAAGAAAGTACTGCACCAACGTCTCCGGTTGGATCTCCGAGAGCTGGGGCATCATCCGCACATGGACTTGCACCGGAGGATACTAGATTCATGCGCATCATGAGGGTCACTGACATGCTGCGAGGCAAAGCAAAAAGCCAAGAAGAAACTCATCAGAACCAGTGAAACCAAGTGAGACTCTTCTTCCCTAACTCCTTTATGAGATGAATGTATATAAATTTTTGTTTATTTGTTTATTTATTCATGTCATACATGAGGATGCTCGTAGCAGGTGTCAATTCTTTGATTATAAGTCCTTGCCAAAGCGCATATTAAGGAAGAAAAACAAGATGAGATTATGTGGCGGCTCTTGTCTTTAAGATTTCTTTACATAGAATCCAAGCATTGCGTTTGTGTCATAAGCAATGGATTATACTTTTTTTTTTTTTTTTTTTGCATTTCAATATTTTTAGTCACTGAAATTATTGGATAGTTTCTAAGAAAAAAAATAATTTAAGTTAAAGCAAATTAGTGAAGTTAATTCTATTAGTGACTGATATAAATGAATTGAAAGCGATGACCAGCTTGCTGTCTAGAGAAGTACAACAAATTTTATAAATTGATTGGGGTTTGGAAAGCACTGCCCTTGGATTATTCAGTCCGACTTTGGTTGGTTCTGAATGAGATTTTTGTAACTTGGTTTGGCTCAATTCAGATTGCTGTTTAATCAATAAAAAATATTTAATTTTTAAAAATATAAATGTTAATGTGAAAATTAATTATGCATCAAGTCTAAGACCTGAACAAGGTTTGTACTATTGGTTTGGTTGATGAACGCCGTTGGTTTGAAAATTAGAGTAGATTTCCATCTTTTCTGATCTAATAATTAGGCATGTGAATTTGCAGGGTCGAAGAGGAGATTAACCTAATTTAGTTGACATGAAACCGTAACCCCAAATGAAACATGATTTCATGCTTCATGGTTACAAATTTACAATCATATTTAACAGTAGAGAGAAAATGAAATTGAGAAAAAAAAATTTGCATAGGCTGGCATTTTCAATGAACTTATAGAATAAATATATTTTCATGTTGGATTGTTGTATTTTGATAGATTATAACTGTGTTTAAAATGTTATAAAATTTGATTTTCAATAAACTTATTACATATATTTGGAAATCATGGTTAATTTTGATGTGGTGTTAATTAACCAGAGAGATTTTTACATTGGATTCCCCATGAAATGATACCAAGTTTTCTTCACCTTCTCAAATTACTATTATTCTTGTTTCTTTATCCGAGACGTTCAAATTGAAAGGCATTCGATTTGCTAACCAAATTAGAAAAGCCGCATTGACAAACTTATACGGGGTTAAAGATCTAAACTTTCAACCTATAACGGCGGCAAAGCAAAACGTCATTCCTTCTCAAGTTAAAATCAAAATCCAAAAACCAGGATCATAATGATCAATATATTAGCTTCATAACATCTGAAGTGATGATTTTGCTTATTCATTGATGTGATTTACTCATGAGTTGAGCCAAGTTCAAGGGTACATGGATATTAATATTTTTTTGCCTACTGAAATCTTTAATCCTAAAACCTTTACATAAATTTAAAACTTTAGATTATGCCTGGACTTAGAAAACTTATACCATAGACTAGGCTTAAATAAATAATATGAACGATCTATTTTGCTTGCTCTCATTTTTTGAACTGTCAAATCTTTCAAATTTCAAAGCAAGGGGTAACGCAACCCAACAGTAGACAAAGTCTAATTTCAAATTATGTTACTTCAAATTTTCATTTTTACATATTAGTATCCAACACTTGTACACTTTCAATCCAACACAGTTGAATATGACGAAAAATCTACAAGTAAATTAAAAGAACTTGACAAAAGAAAAAGAAAGTTATAATTTTAACTTCATTTCGGAGTGGATGTGGAAAGGTGCAAACAGAGTGTTGATTAACTTCACGACCTGTGTATCCATTTTGTATACGCCTAAAATTATGAGTCTATAGCTAATCAAACAGATTAAAGAAATTCATCCCTCCATCTCAACCATTTCATCTATTCGAAATCCAATCCAAACTTGGGCACAGCAAAAATACCATAATCAAATTTAAACCATAGTATTCAGTTAGATGTTTGTTAAGTTCAATTTAATTTTGGTTCAAGTAAACAATCAAATATATTCGATTTGATTTTAATTCTAACATATGCCAACAAACTGTCCAACAAGATGGCTAACTGCATTAAAGAAACAGCCATTTATGAAGTCAAAACAAAAACCATCTCATGTGATTACCTCTACTTGTTGCGTTTAGCGGCACGTCTTCCTTGGCCTTTCTTTGGTGGTCCCTTACCACGTCTCTTCAACGATTCAAGCTTCGATAAGCGCTCTTCTTCTTCACGCGCCATGACATGTGGATCATCGTTCTTGATATCGTACGGGTACCATTCTGCAACCTTGTCCCCGATGAGCTTTTTGCGTAAGATCTTATGGGGTGATCTCTGTCCTGTTGGGTTGAGTATCTGTCCAAATATTCTTGCTCGAGCTTCAGTGACCCCTACTACGACGGCCGAAGCCAACATTTTCTTTAAACCACCAGCACTCATCTTTCAGTCGATTCTGTTAAACGTTGAAAAGAAACTTAAAGAAAATTTCACAATCATGTTAATAGATCTTTCAGCAATAGCATACTGAAAATTTCAAAATATTTTAGCAAACAAGATGATCTCCCTCATAACCAGATTTAGGGCAGAAATTTTCCCAATTTGTTCTAAAACCAGAACAAAAATATATTTCCAACTATTTCCCATTCGATAGTGTAAATATTCAAATGAAACTTTCAGCAAAAGCATCGAAATAATATTTTAGGAAACAAGATGATCTCAATTCAATCCTAACCTAACCTAATAACCAAATTTACAGCTGATATTTCAACAACTAGTTCTAAACTAAAACAACAATCATAAAACTCTTTTCTTAACCATCTTGGTTCAATTCAAACATACAAAAAAGAAAAATCAGATCCCAATCTAATAATCAAATAACCAGGTTCTAAAACCAAAACAACATTCTATAAACTGTTCAAATCGAGGTTTCAAATAGTGCAGTTGCAGCCGCTATTTCGCGGTAGCAGAAAAATCCGCCGCCGCCGCCACCAAAAGACCTCCTCAATTCACATCAATAGCAACGAATCGCGGACACAAATAGCAATGAAGCCAAAAAAAAAAAAAACGGCGATAAAGGTCCGCCATTTCCACTAAACCGATACCTTTTAAAAAAATTCTATTTCTCAACAAAGTAAACAGAGAAAGGAGAGTAACAAACAGTAGAATCGAAACCAGAAAAATCAAATATAGCAGAGTGATGAGAGTAGATAACTCAAAATCTCTCTCATGAGTCAAGTAGAAAGAAATGTTAAAGTTAAATTTAGGGTTTCAAAAATTACCTTCTATCTAATTTACTTGTCTGTCAGAAACTTGAAGGTAAAGAGGGGGCTTAGGTCAGGGACAGGAGGAGGGGGAGGCTGTGACAGAGTGGTGGTGGCGGCAGGGGATGTGTGAGTATAGATGAGAGTGGGACGGGAATTTTCTTAAGCAAATTTTAGATTACTTGTTTTATATATATGATTTTAGATTGCTACAAAAGTACAGTAGAATTTTGAAAATATATTTTATCATTTATCATTTTCAAAATTTGAAAAAACAAACATACTACAATTGTGTTAAAAAAATCAACGAAATTTTTTTATACAAACAAAAAATATTTAATTATTTATTATTTTCAAAAATACTTGTATTTATAAGAAGTAAAAATAATAAATAATAAAATATTTGTGTGTGTTTAAATTTTTGGGTAAACTACCCATTAGTCACTAAACTATGAGCCAGTTTTTGTTTTGGTCACTTAACTAAAAAAGCTATAATTTGGCCACTGAACTATTTGAAATCTTTTATTCAAGTCAATGAATTGTTCAAAAGCTTTTATTTAAGTCACTAGGCTACTATGTTTATTTTTTTAAAAAAAGTATCACCGTTGAGCTCCAAGCGATGATTCAACAGTCCTATGGTAGATCAGTACCCATTGGCGAGTACAATAACATACTTTAGGTCCAAGTCAATATGATGGCTAGTGTCGGAGATTAAAGAAAAATGCTATTAGATTTTCGGTTCACAAATTTGTGACGTCCAAAGTTATTTTGTGAAGGAAAAATTGAATTATACAAGATATTGGAAAATAGAGTTTTCCATTGATGCAAAAAAATAAGAATAGAGAAAGTCATATAGCATCGATTTTAATAGCAAAGTAACTTAAATGAAAACTTTTAAATAGTTCAATGACCAAATTGTAACTTTTTTAGTTAAGTGACCAAAACAAAACATTACCCGTAATTTAGTGACTAATGATGAAATTTACCCTAAATTTTTGTTTTTTTTTTTTTGCATAAATGGTAATATGTTTGTTATTCAAAATAAGGGTGAGTGTTCAATCGAATAAAATGAAAAGATTTTGAGTTAATCGAGTTGACGAGTCCTATTTTATCATCCTAACTCAATTTGAAAATTTTCTAATCGAGTTAAGTGAAATGAAATTCAAGTTGCGTAGAATCAAATGAAATTGTTCGAGTTAAATTGAGAAATTAAGTATGTCAAATTAAAATATTGTTATAGTATAACTAATTTCATATTAGAGCACATAAATATTTGAAAAGTTTTTCAAAGCAAAATAAGAAAAAAAAACTTTAATATGATAAACTTGAATCACTAATTAACTTATTTAAGTCCTCAAAATTATTGTTTTAGAAAAATTTTAACTTTCTTTACATATTATTTTTTAAATGTTTATAATTTTTTTTAAAATATATATAAATTTTGAGATTTTTATAAATATTTTGAATTTTTGAAAATTACTTTGAATTTCTTTTGTAATTTTTGTCGAGAGAAAGACCAATTTGCTCATTTTCAAATTTAACAAGACCAAAGGGGTAATTACACCAATCCATTATTCGAATTCTAAAACTTAACCAAACTCGAACTCGAAACTCGAATAACTTATTTGAGTTTACTTGAAAAAACCGAATAACTTGAAATTTATTTATTTTTTCAATTGTTTTGAATTGAATCAAATTTTACTCACCCTTTATTCAAAATAATGAAATTTTCTATATATTTCAAAAAAATCAAGTAGATATAGTGGATCTCAAAATTTGTGCGGGTAATATAGAAAACAATTTTTTTTTAATCAATCTAATATATATTCCTAATTAAATTACCAAAAAATGCCGATTTTTTTTTTTTAAAATTATCGGAATAGGTCGATTTTTGGAATATTTATGAGTATAGGCCAATTTAGGGAAAACACTTCTGGCTGGAAGCATTTTTCCCCGTGTTATATTAGGGTTTTTAGGGTTGTTAGGGTTTTTAGTGTGTTAGAGTTTATGGTTAGGGTTTTAAAGTTATGGTTTAGGATTTTAAAATTTAAATTGATTAAATTTTTAACATAGTAATTTTAATTATTGAATTTGATATTTAAAATATTTGTATTTACACCAATCGTATGTTGCCGTCTATATCGAGCGCTCCGTTTAAGTTGTTACCTGTTTTTGGTCAAATCGGAACAGTGGTTTCAGAACCACAAATCCGATGTCAAAATATTTATTTTATTATTATTTTAATATTTACAGCATGATTGAATGTTGGTGTGAAAATTTCGTTAGAAAATTTTATCATTAGATTGGTCAATTTGATAAAAAGAACTAAATCGGGTAAAAGTGTAAAATGCATGTTCTATTAGTTAAATGTGTCTATTAGCTATGGAACATTAAAATGGAGGTCCCTATGTTGTAATTAGACCATTAAATTGGTGGGTGGACAATTATGGGCATATATTATGTGATTTTTATGTTTTATAATCAAGGTTAATTTTGGTATTTAGTTATTAAGTTATAAGAAATAAAAACAAACATAATTTTAAGCTTCCATCTTCTTCTAGCCGAATTTAAAGAAAGAAAAAGACACCATTTTTGTGCTTTGAAGGTTCGACCATGGTACCTTGAGCATGTAAGTGATTTTGTGTCCCGTTTTTAATGATTTCTATGTTTTTGTGATCGTTGTAGCTAGTACTAGCTAACCCAGGGACCAATTTGCAAAATTTTTAAAGATTTTGAATGTTGCCATTGATGAATATGTATGATTTTTGATGATTGATGATAGATTTTGAATGTTTGTTGATAGTTAAACAAGTTTTGTAAAGTAATTTTGAGTAATAATGCAAAATAGGGATTTATTTGTGAAAATGTGAAAATGTGTGAATAAATGAAAAATATGGACTTTTAGGGGCATAATAGTAATTCGGCTAGCATGGGTATATTGTGAATTTCATTAGTTTGTGATTTTTTGTAATAAAGACTAAATTGTAAAAATGTGAAAGTTTAGGGGCTAATGTGTAAATTAGCTAAAATGTATATTTTGGATTGAATTGAATACTTAGGTGATTAAATAAGTCAATTTTAAATATATTTAGATCAAGAAAGGAGAAATACAAATTTAGATCGGGGAAAGAACAAAGTTACAGAATAGTTGACTCAATTCGCTATTTTAACAACTGAGGTAAGTTCGTATGTTATAATTTTATTTCAAATGTATTCTGTACATTAGTCACTAAACTACCCATTAGTCACTAAACTATGGGTCAGTTTTCGTTTGGTCACTTAACTAAAAAAAAGTTATAATTTGGCCACTAAACTATTTGAAATCTTTTATTCAAGTCATTGAATTGTTCAAAAGCTTTTATTTAAGTCACTAGGCTTCTATGTTTATTTTTTTTAAAAAAAAAAGTTTCACCGTTGAGCTCCAAGCAATGATTCAACGGTCCTATGGTGAATCAGTACCCATTGACGAGTACAATAACATACTTTAGGTCCAAGTTAATATGATGGCCAGTGTCGGAGATTAGAAAAAAATGCTGTTAGATTTTCGGTTCACAAATTTGTGACGTCCAAAGTTATTTTGTGAAGAAAAAATTGAATTATAGAAGATATTGGAAAAGAGAGTTTTCCATTGGTGCAAACAATAAGAATAGAGAAAGTCATATAGCATCGATTTTAATAGCAAAGTGACTTAAATGAAAACTTTCAAATAGTTCAATGACCAAATTGCAACTTTTTTAGTTAAGTGACCAAAACAAAACATTACCCGTAGTTTAGTGGCTAATGATGAAATTTACCCTAAATTTTTTTGTTTGATTTTTTTTTCGCATAAATGGTAATATGTTTGTTATTCAAAATAAGGGTGAGTGTTCAATCGAATCGAGTGAAAAAATTTTGAGTTAATCAAGTTGACGAGTCTTATTTTATCATCCTAACTCAATTTGAAAATTTTCTAATCGAGTTAAGTGAAATGAAATTCAAGTTACGTAGAATCAAATGAAATTGTTCGAGTTAAATTAAGAAATTAAATATGTTAAATTAAAATCTTGTTATAGTATAACTTGTAATAGCCCAAATTTCAGCGATGTCGAAAATAGTGGTTCGAGACCACCAAATTCGAAAAAAGAACTCGTAGATTATATTATTTAATATTTACGAGCCAAATGTAGTTTTTAAAAGATTTTTGAAATAGTAAATTGTGTTTTATAAAAATTTATTTGGTCAAGAAATTGAAAAAAAGAGGTATCGAGATCTCGGTGTTATAAACTGAGTCATAAATATTTTTATTAATATTTACGGAATATCAATAAGGTAGTATTAAAATTTCGTTAGAAAATTTTGACTTTTGGGTGGTTAATTAAATAAAAAAGACTAAATTGAAAAAGGTGTTAAAGTTGCTAGAAGGATTAAATAGTTTAATTGTCAAATGAGGAAGGACCTAAAGTGAAAATAAGCACAAAGGAGATATTTTGGGCGGCAATAGCTGAGAAAAATCAGGAAATGGGTGAAATAAGGGCAAAATTAGAAAATTGCCAAAATTAGCTAAATAAAAATGGGACCAAATTGGAATATCTAGAATTCTCTTCATTTCTCTTCATTTTCATCAGCTGAAAGATAGCCATGGAAGAGTGTTTAAGATGGTTTTCATACTCTAGCTTCATTAAGTTTAATTCTTGCTTTCTCCTTGAAATTTCTATGTTTTTGAACTTTTACAATTGAGTCCAACTTACTATGTCATTAGTTTTTTATTCTATGGCTTATTTTTAAAGTTGCTATGGATGAGTGCTGGAAGAATATGATGAGTAAATATAGAATTGAAGCTTTAATTTTGATATATGATGATTTTATCAAGTAAATTTGATGGAATTTGGTTTTAGGACATAATTGCAAAAGAGTTTGGAATTAAGGTCTAATGCTAAAGCTATGATTTTCAAGGGTTATGAAGTAGTTTAAAATGATAGAATAAAATATTAACTGAGAAAAATTATCCCAATTGAGGGGTTAATCGGATAAGGACTGAATTGTATGAACTGTGAAATTTGGGGCAAAATGGAAATCAACACTTTGCACTAAAATAGTTTTGAACAGCAGCAGTAGTCTAACTTTGAAAAATCACCAAAAATTTTAGAAATCGAATTAGAGGATGAATAAAATATGGAACTATAGCTTATTGAGTCTAATTTCTTATAGAAGAAACGGTGTAAGCAATAAATTTGTAAATCATGAGATATAATAGGTTTTATGAGACAAGGTTAGAATGATTTCGGGTTCCCCTGTTCTGACTTTGGAAAATCATCAAAAATTGGAGAAAAATAATTAGTGGCTTAAATTTATATATTTAAAATCCTGAATGAACCTATTTTCAAGAGAAACAAATGGAAACATCATCCGAATCTTGTATGAGGAGATACTTAGTTTTTAGTGAAGAAGGGTCGGAACTGTCAGACAGCAGAACAGGGGTGACTTTAAAGAATAAACAGTACTTATTGGCTGAACCAAAAATTCTGAAAATTTTATGGTAAGAAGATATGTGAGTCTAGTTTCTGGGAAAATTAGTGGATCTTAATTTGGAGTTCTGTAGCTCAAGATAAAAATAATTTAGTGAGTATGACATGGATGAATAGCTTGAATATTCACATAAATAAATAGTGAAAAATTATAGATAATGTTACTTACAAATGTGTTATTTATACTAAGGATGTGGAATAGAGAGGAGAAGGAGGAAAATATATGAATGACTCATGCGTAAATTGATCACATGCCCGATTATAATCGATAAATGTTGAATTAAAAATGATATAATGTTTTATTTCAAATATTTATTATGAAATTAGATTGTCGTTATGATATAAGAATCGAATTGTAAGTTTGTGTAACTTGAATTATATTCTTCAATGCTTGAAATATATGTCATTGATGTGAATATGATTTGAATGTTCATTGTATGAAAGTTGATGAAACATTGATATATTTGAAAAAAAGGGAAAGAAATCCAGGTTGAATGAAAGGAAAACTCGATGGATCTCTGAAAAGGAATTGACGGTAAAAAGGATCTAGCCCGGATGGGTGATCCTATCCCGATATAGCCCTCCCGAAGAATATGTGTGAAAAGGATCTAGACCGTACGGGTGATCCTGATATAACCCTCCTGAAGAATATGTGAAAAATGGATTTAGCCCGGACGGGTTGTAACACCCCAAACCCAGCCCACAAGCCCTGACCGGATCTGGTATGTCACTGCGGAAAAACGGTTAAAAAAAAACATCTTTGTCTTTCGGATTAAAACTGGAAATTTTGTTAACTTTTGGAAAGTGTGTCTATTAAAATTATTTAATAATATAAGCTCGATATAAAATATGTGAATTAAAACTTTATTATAATTTATTATATTATAAACCATTTGAAGAAAATATATCTAAGTATAATATAAACTTCAATAATCGTAAATAGAATACTTTAAATAAAAGTGGCCCTTATTACATCAAATAAATACCCAAAACTGATAATATAAAATAATTAAATCAAATAAAACATCTACTGCATAAAATCTGCTTCTGCATGGCCACCTTTGTCTCCACTCCAACCCGGTCCATTAATCGCGAATCACCTGCGATGTTTAAAAAAGTTGGGTGAGTCACACAGACTCAGTGTGTAATTAAACCACTGATATCCACCCACATGTTAGCCACAAATCAACCCAATTATCAAATGCAACATGTAAATATAATCAGACATTACCACATCATGGGCTTGGCCCACATTCAAATATTCCAGTACTGGGCTAAGCCCTTTTCTCATCAATCCACTGATCACTGGGCTTGGCCCATTTCCATATCATTTCATAACGGAACAATGCAACATGAAAACCAACCCAATCCTAAGGTCCATCCGCTACACACCCTCTTATCCAGCCTACCACACACCAGGGGACTATCGAGTCACCCTCTCCTTTTCCCTCCAAAAAGGCAACCAATGCCATCCACGATGTAGCGTATAGCTAACATCAACCACGATGGAGCACACAGCACCCATCAGCCACGATATGGCTTAGAGCCGATATCAATCAAGGTAACCACGCGAACTAAATCGCAAAGATCCACAACGCGACCTCAGTCAGCGCCAATCCACAATGTAGCACAAAGCTGACATCAACCACGTACTCGAAGTACACCCTGTCCTTCTGTCATAACCCGCCCATGCACATGTAACATGATATAATGACAAGATGATGCATGTACATGTCATTCACAAATATAGGCATGCACTCATATTTATAACAATGATCACATAATAAGAATCGGTCACTTACCTGGCCATCTCCATACCCCTTAAGGGTATCATTTTCACATTTAACTGCACTTGTTAGCAAACATATAACACTGGCAATTATCACGCAAATCCCGGAATCAATGGCTAACTACACACCTTATAACCTGAAGCTCTAACCCCTCGATCCCGACGCTATCGCTCAATGAGACTACAGCTATCTGCCTATAGCTTTCTCCCGCTGCTGGCCCACACCCCGGTGGCCAATCCCGAACAGCTGAAACCGACCTCTTCTTAAACTTTGGGATGGGAGCTTCCCCTTTGCCCTCTTGACTGGCACTCGCATCCATAACGATATCTAATCAACACACAATTAATACAGATCTCAAACGAATAACCATAAACTATACATCCTTACCGAAACGAACTGAGATCCAAAAAGGCTTCCCTTTACTCTTGCCGATCTGGCCCTAAAAAGATCATAGCCACCACTCAGTCAACCCATAAACATATACAATGGCCTAGGGCCGAATACCAATAGATCACTTATCAACCGAATACTCAAGGGTAAAGTCTTTGCTTGCTTGCTTCCAAATCTCGGAGCCCTTTCTCTAAAACCGATTGGAGATGCTCTTGCCTTGATTCGTCTTAACTACACCAAAATGACTAATAGGGAGTTTCGGCTAGGCCTTGAAGAGTTGCAACAAAAGAATTGTTTTATGAAGAAAAAGGGGAATTCAGCCTAAGCAGAGTTTCCAAGAAAAAGTATAAAGGAAGAGAGAAAATAGATGCACCAACTTTCGGCTTTGGCTTCCACCAAAATAAAAGAAAAAGAGGAAGTGTTCCTTGACTTGGTTTCGGCAAGAGGCTAAGGGAAGAATTAGGAATAATTTGGCATAAAAGAAATGGGGCTAAAATTCGGTTAAGGGATGAGCACACCCCTATTTATAAAATTCGGCCACACCTACTAATTCAAATTAATTTGAATTAGTCCACCTCCCTATATTAATCCATTCAAAATAGTTTGAATGGTTTCAACAATTATCCTCACTTAATCCAATAAATAATAATAATAATCCTATACTTAAAATAACTAAGTAGATAAATAAATAAACTACTAATAGAAACTTTATCCAATATCACCACTTTAATTCAAAAAAAAAAAAACAAAGCAAAAGACCACCCAAATACCTTTGGCCGGCCACCAATTCTTCTTTTAATTCTAATCCAAATTCCCTTTCTATTTTAAACTCATATTTTATCACCTAATCCTATTAAAAACAATCCACTAGCAGCCATTATCTCTTATTTCAAATTTTAAACCAAATAAAATTATCCTACAATTATCCTACCACTATCTAAAATAATTAAAAATAACCCAACCCTTATCACTCCTTCCAGCCGAATTCTAAAAGGACTAAACAACCTTAGCTTAATCTTCATCCACTTGAAACCCCCATGTGCCGTCCACCTTCACGCCAATCAGCAGCAAAAAGAAGGAAAAACCCCACCTGCAGCCTCCAAGGTTCGAACACAGGACCTGGGGGAACCAGCGGCCAAGTAGCGCCCCAGGCCATTTGGGACAGGCGTTGTTTTGTGACATAAACGCGCAATATATTCTTTTAAGCCCTTTCCAACTCCAACGCCAGCTTGCAAAATAAATATCAAAATTCTGCTTCCCTTGCGCCTTGAACTCGCGACCTGCACCAAGCGCCTTTTCAAGTAGCGCCTCAGCCACTCCGCCCACCTTCCTTTCATGTCCATAAGCCCCCCAAATTTAATTATAAGGCCTTCCTAGGCCTAACGCCCAAAACCCAAAAATAAAACACCCTTGTTGCCGCCTGGACTCGAACCCAGGCCCTCATTAGCGCTACATCCAGCCCTTAAGCAGCTCATAGAGCCACTTTGCCAACTCCTTTCTTTGCAAAAATTACCGAAAATTATTCTTAAGGCCTCCCTTGGCCTGATTCCCTTTTTTTTTTTTACACCAAAAATCCAAAATTTTCCAAAGTATTCCCCTTTCATCCGAGCATTCTTAAAACCTCTAAACACCTCCAAGCACACCCAAAAACCTTCTAACACTTGAATTATACCCAACTGCATAGCCCCTAAACCAGGGTGTTACACGGGTAATCCAAATTAGGGTCTGAATTTAGCCTGGACTGGTAATTCAGATCCAAGCTCATTAGAGTAATTGTCGTTGCAGGAGATTTAGCCTGGACTGGTAATCCCGACAATACTCTATGAGTTTATATTATAGGGGATTTAGCCTGGATTGGTAATCCCGCTATAAGAAGTGAGGTTCGCGGGAGTGTGCTCTCTTCCAGGGGATTTAGCCTGGACTGGTAATCCCGCTGTAAGAAATGAGGTTCGCGGGAGTGTACTCTCTGAAAAGGACTTATGTATATATGAGTACGAATTGACGGTTAATGAGATTGTATACCATGAGTGTACTACAGGAAATCCATCGAAATTCTGATGAATTCAACTGGATAAATATGGAAAACGGTAAATACATGGAATTATGAAATTGGCGAGCGTATTTATAAGAATTTGTCATTTGAAATTGTGATTGACAGGAAGAAATAGCGAATTGCATACTTATGTATGGTTACAAGTATTTATCTGAAATACAAGAAAATGATGGTTATTGATATATGGAGACACAAGACTATGATATATGAACATGGAATATGATTGATAAATATGTTCATTCATAATTATGGAATTATGTACCTCATGTTACTATTTGCATAAAGATGATATTTCAAATACTTTGATGAGTAAAGCTCACATATAAAATAGTATGAAATCAAAACAAGTTGTTATGAAAATGTATTTAAAATACTAAGACATGGTTGTTATACGTTATATGATTACATAATGTGAAAATTAACTTTACCACACGACTTAGCAACACGGGCGTGTACTAAGGCCGTGTGACCCGAGTTTCTTCATAGATGCAAGTCGGAGAGTTACACGCCTCAGAGACACGGCCGTGTGAGCCACACGGCCATGCCACATGGGAGTGTCCCCAGTCACACGGGCGTGGGACCCTTGTAAATGAAATAAATTTTGGAATTTTGTAAAAAATTTCATACGATTCTGATTTAGTCCTGACCCGGTCCTAATGCATGATTTGGACCTCGAGGGTCCGTTAAAGAAACTTTTATAATTAATTTCGGTATTTGAGCGATAAATGGTTTAAATTGTCTGTAAGTGTTCCATACTCCTCGGTAATGCCTCGTACTTTATTCCGGCAACAGATTCGGGTAGGGGGTGTTACATAACTAATTTCATGTTAGAGCACATAAATATTTGAAAAGTTTTTCAAAGCAAAATAAGAAAAAAAATATTTTAATATGATAAACTTGAATCACTAATTAACTTATTTAAGTCCTCAAAATTATTGTTTTAGAAAAAATTTAACTTTCTTTATATATTATTTTTTAAATGTTTATATATATTTTTAAAATATATATAAATTTTGGGATTTTTATAAATATTTTAAATTTTTGAAAATTGTTTTGAATTTCTTTTATAATTTTTGTCGAGAGAAAGACCAATTTGCTCATTTTCAAAATTAACAAGACCAAGGGGGTATCTACACCAATCTATTATTCGAATTATAAAACTTAACCCAACTCAAACTCGAAACTCGAATAACTTATTTGAGTTTACTTGAAAAAATCGAATAACTTGAAATTTAATTTTTTTTTCGATTGTTTTGAATTGAATCAAATTTTACTCACCCTTTATTCAAAATAATAAAATTTTCTATATATTTCAAATAAATCAAGTAGATATAGTGGATCTCAAAATATGTGCGGGTAATATAGAAAAAAGTTATTTTTTGAATCAATCTAATATATATTCCTAATTAAATTACCAAAAAATGCCGATTTTTTTTCAAAATTACTAGAATAGGCCAATTTTTGGAATATTTACGGGTATAGGCCAATTTAGGGAAAACACTTCCAGCTGGAAGCATTTTCCCCCGTGTTATATTAGGATTTTTAGGGTTGTTAGGGTTTTTAGGGTGTTAGGGTTAGGGTATTAAAGTTATGGTTTAGGATTTTAAAATTTAAATTGATTATATTTTTAACATAATAATTGTAATTATTGAATTCGATATTTAAAATATTTTTATTTTCACCAATCGTATGTTGTTGTCTATATCGAGCGATCCGTTTAAGTTATTACCCGATAGGTCATTCCGTCACAAAGCAAAAGGTCAGTCAACGTCGGCTCGATTACGCAACAATATGGATATTTGGGGACATGTCAAACCTGTAACAGCCCGTTTTTGGTCAAATTGGAACAGTGGTTTCGGGACTACAAATCCAATGTCAAAATATTTATTTTATTATTATTTTAATATTTACATCATGATTGAATGTTGGCGTGAAAAGTTCGTTAGAAAATTTTATCATTAGATTGGTCAATTTGATAAAAAGGACTAAATCACGTAAAGTGTAAAATGCATTTTCTATTAGTTAAATGTGTCTATTAGCTATGAAACATTAAATTGGTGGGTGGACAATTATGGGCATATATATTATGTGATTTTTATGTTTTATAACCAAGGTTAATTTTGGTATTTAGTTATTAAGTTATAAGAAAAAAAACAAACATTATTTTAAGCTTCTATATTCTTCTAGCCGAATTTAAAGAACGAAAAAGACACCATTTTTGTGCTTTGAAGGTTCGGCCATGGTACCTTGAGCATGTAAGTGATTTTTTGTCCCGTTTTTAATGATTTTTATGTTTTTGTGATCGTTGTAGCTAGTACTAGCTAACCCAAGGACTAATTTGCAAAATTGTTAAAGATTTTGAATGTTGCCATTGATGAATATGTATGATTTTTGATGACTGATGATAGATTTTGAATGTTTTTTGATAGTTAAACAAGTTTTGTAAAGTGATTTTGAGTAAAAATGCAAAATAGGGATTTATTTGTGAAAATGTGTGGTTAAATGTGTGAATAAATGAAAAATATAGGCTGCTAGGGGCATAATAGTAATTCTGCTAGCATGGGTAATGGTGAATTTCATTAATTTGTGATTTTGTGTAATAAGAACTAAATTGTAAATATGTGAAAATTTAGGGGTTAATGTGTAAATTAGCTAAAATGTATATTTTGGATTGAATGGGATACATAGATGATTAAATAAGTCAATTTTGAATATATTTAGATCAAGAAAGGAGAAATGCGGATTTAGATCGGGGAAAGAACAAAGTTACAGAATAGTTGACTTGATTCGTCGTTTTAACAACCGAGGTAAGTTCGTATGTTATACTTTTATTTCAAATGTATTCTATATGATTTGATATAACATGAATTGTGATTATGTGACTACGGACAAGTTTGGAAATGATTCGACGATGATTCGATAGTTAGAATTCCGGGTTGAACCTTAGGAATAGTTTAGGATACTAGTGACATGTCATTAGGGGATACAGTGAGTTGGCTTCGGGCCATGATATAGCACTTCGGGTGCGAGATAAATCGATTTGGCTTCGGGCCATCAAATTATTACTTCGGATAAGTTACTTTGATTTGACTTCGGGCCATGGTATAGGTACTTCTCATGTGAGACCCTCGAGTATCCAACTTCTATTCCGAATGGTTCAATGGGTAAATGAAAGACGATAACGTGTATGATATTTGTACGAGATGGTACAGGTATGTGCATAAAATATTTTAGCATTGAATCAAAGAAATGATGATGAAAGTATATAATTTTGTGAATGAGTATTTGAAAGGTTTGTTAGCTAATATAAGCTACTTGTTGGTGTATTCAAATTATTAAATTATATTTATGTGATTGCATTAAGTTTATTTCATACGAGCTTACTAAGCTTTATAGCTTACTTTGTGTATTTTCCCGTGTTTTATAGTGATATTGAAGCTAGCACGGATCTGGGGATCGTCAGAGATTGTTTCACACTACCACTTATCACTTGGTACCTTTGAACTTTGGTGTATTAAGTATATGGCATGCATAGGTATTTTGAGTCATTTTGATTATGAGTTGATAGTGATTTTGGTTATTTGTAATGACTTGTAATTGCACATGTTTTGGTTTGTAAATATGACCATGAGTTTTGGCTTAATTTGGTGGATTTGGTTATGTGCAATTATGTGCATATATGGTTAATATTTTGAGTTCATGGATGTATATGTGAATGGCTTATGTTATGAGGCTTATGGATATTGCAATAGTAAATGTTTAATGGTTGATATTAGATTTGAATTGTGTATGTGAATTGGTGCAAAATGATGTATGTTTGGTAAAGGTTTAGCTAGTTGATTGGTATATGTGTTTTGATATGTTTTGGTTGAGAAAAATGTAAGTTATAAGCATGTTGGTTGTTAATATTAGAAATGGTATGAATTTGTTTTGATTGTGGCTAAAATAAATATTCATTTATGCTATGAATTAGTGCCATTTGGGTTGTTTAGGCACATGAAATTGTGGGTGGCAAATTGACTTGGTAAATAGCCTATTTTTGTCCACATGGACAGAGACACGGGCGTGTGTCTCAGCCGTGTGTGACACACGGTCATGTTACACGACCGTGTGTCCCTTGGTGTTGAAATTGAAATGAAGTCAGTATGCTCCACATAGTCTCACACACGAGTGTGTGATCGGCCGTGTGGCATAAGTCAGTATACCCCCTAATTTGCACACGGCCTAGCACACGGGCGTGTGACTTGGCCGTGTTGCATAAGTCAGTATACCCTATAGGTTTGGCACGGCCTAGCACACGGCCTGGCACACGGGCGTGTGTGGCCACTTCGAAAGGCACACGAGCTAGACACACGGGCGTGTGGTTGGCCGTGTGACCCAAGTCAGTAAGCTCACTTGTTTGGACACGGGGTAGGACACGAGCTGGGACACGGCCATGTACTTCAAATTCGAATGTTCACACGGCCTGAGACACGGGCATGTCTGGTAGCCGTATGAGACACATGGCCTGATCACAAGGGCGTGTGTCCCCTGATTTAAGAAAAATTTTCTAAGTGTTCCAAATGTTTTAATAGTTATTGGTTTAGTCCCGAACCACTCCCAATGCATGATTAGGGTCTCGTAGGCTTGTATTAGGGACATGTTGATTGAGATTGATTGATGAATGTTTGTTTTGATAAAATGTATGCTAAAAGTATGTATAATTGTGTTGTAAGTCCGGTAATGCTCCTTAACCTTATTCTTGTGTTGAATACGAGTGAGGGGTGGTACAAAACCAATCGATGAAGATGCAAACTAGAAAACAAATATCAATTCTGTTGTAATATGTAAACATGCAGTACTATGAAATGATAACAAATATTAGCTTTCATTTTGTGAAATGGTAACAAATTACAACTTCAATTTTGTGAAATGATAACAAATATCAACTTTAATTTTGTTAAATGATAACAATATTCTTCTAAAAACATAATAATAAAAATCATCGAAAAAATATAAACATTAGATGCAACGATAAAATTAATCAGTCTAGATGTCGGTCAGAATCTGTGCCACATCAACGTGGTCAACGGTTGCGCGCTAGATTCCTTCTTGGTTCAGCCTCCGGGCGGGATTGTTGTCTCGGTAGCTCCTTTTCTTTGCCTTGGTTCAGTCAGTCGTGCTGTGTTCTCCGATAAAAAAAATCATGTTGTTCTCGGTGTCACGGACCTCTTTGTCGTAATAAATAATAACACTAATTTGTCCACTCATTTTCAACCAAATTATATGTTGAGAGAAATTCGAAACAAAAACTTTATGCAAAAAATATAATGCTTCATATAAATATTAACACGAAAAAAAACTTAAACCTTCCCTACGAACTTCTATTCTTCTGAACTTATTCAATTTCTATTACTCCAATCTATGCTACCTGAGGCTGAAATATGAGTCATTTATAGCTCATTTATAGCCTAAAGGATAACATCTCACTCCTTTTTTTAAAATGCCCCTGATAATGGAGGTTGAAGTTTGTAGAGGAAAAACGCTCCAAGCAAGACACACTATCAGCACCAGTACTGAAAAGGGCATCCAACTGTAAGCGTTTTCAGTACTTTTGCTGATAGTGCATCCTGCTTGGAGCGTTTTTCCTCTACAAACCTCAACCCCCACTATTCGGGGCATTTTTCACAAACCTTTCAGATATCCCAGGAATCTCGAGATTTTTTTTCAGAATCATCTCCTCAAATTTATTTTTTCAGAAGCAGCAATACTGAAAAGGGCGTCCAGCTAGAAGCGTTTTTAGTACTTTTGTTGATAGTGCATCCTGCTTGGAGAGTTTTTCCTCTACAAACCTCAACCCCCCACTATTCGGGGCATTTTTTACAAACCTTTCAGATATCTCAGGAATCTCGAGATATTTTTTCAAAATCATCTCCTCAAATTTATTTTTTCAGAAGCAATAGTACTGAAAAGGGCGTCCAGCTGGAAGCTTTTTCAGTACTTTTGCTAATAGTGCATCCTACTTGGAGCGTTTTTCCTCTACAAACCTCAACCTCCACTATTTGAGGCATTTTTCACAAACCTTTCAGATATCTCGGGAATCTCGAAATATTTTTCAGAATCATCATATCTCGGGAATCTCGAAATATTTTTCAGAATCATCTCTTTAAATTTATTTTTTTTAGAAGCAGCAGTACTGAAAAGGGTGTCCAGCTGGAAGTGTTTTCAGTACTTTTGTTGACTGTGTATCCTGCTTTGAGCTTTTTTTCTTCAAAATTATTTCTTTGGAAACCATCTCGTCAAAATTATTTTTCAAAACCCATTTCGTCAAAATTATTTTTTTATTTTTTTCAGAACCCCTAAACCTTAAAAATTAAATAAAACACTACAACCCATAATTAATAAACAAGTAAAAATAAATAAAACCCTAAACTTAAACAATTACAAATTAAAAACCCTAAACTCTAATTTAAAATTCCCACAACCTTAATTTCATAAACCCTAAGCCCTAATTAGCAATTAAACCATTGAGAAAACACAGGCAAAAGCGCGCTTACGTGGAAGCGCTTCCTAAAGCGCACTGACGTGGGTGATTTTTACAGGTCAGAGGGGAAAAAAGTGCTGAACTGGACTCGCTTTTCTGGTTTTCCCCTAAAAACGACTCCAACTCAGCACATTTTAAGAAATCGGGCCATTCTAGTAACTATCATTCAGAATGACCCATTTCCGTAATTTTTTTTAGAAATGGCCCTTTTCTAGTAAATTAGTCTTAAATATGAGTCTATAAAATTTGATGAATTTTTTTTTCAACAAGAAGTTGGATTAAATGGAAAAAAAGAAATAAGAACAACGAAAGGGTTAATTGCAACATAAATCCCTCCATTTTTCATTTTTATAGGGATTTTACTATTTGTAATATCTTCGTTAGTCCCTATATGAATTTATAATTTTGAAGCTTTTATTAGCAATTTTTCAAACTATAAGGAATCCAAACGGAAAATAGCCTACAAACTTAAAAATAAAAAATAAAAAATCTATACCTTTGATTGGTTTTGGTTATAGAGGGCAAATTCCTTTCCTTTTTTTTCCATTATATTTTATGAAAAAAAACTTTCATATAGAAATTAAAACTTTTGTAAAGAAATAATTTAATCATAGTTATTAAAACTTATTTAAATTGTTCATTAAGTTTTTTGAAAGGAGGAAATTAATTAAATCAAGTTTTTACAAATTATGCTATTTAGTCCCGGATTGTAATTCAATTCATTCATATTTATTTAGTTAATTATATCATACTTAGTTATGACTTATGAATTATTCTATTTATATTTTTAATCTTTCAGAGTTGTATAAAAAATTAATGGTATATAATAAAATAAATTATATTTTATTAAAATATAATTATCTTAACAAGAAGTGGCAACACCAAAAAGAAGTTACATTAGAAAAACTTTTGGAAATTAGTAAATACATAATTTTAATATATTTTAATTTTGTTTGTTTGAACTTAGAAATCATTTAAAATTTCATCCTAAATTATTTAATTTCTTAATTATAAAAATAAAGAATTCATTGATAAATAAAGTTTACTATCAATTTTTACTTTAAATCATATCAATATTTAAATTTATACTTTCAATATTTTTAAATCTAATTGAGATGTTGTAAACCTAATATTGTTTATTACATTAATGTATTTCTCTCTTAACCCAACAATGATTTCCGAATGTAAAATTATATTTAAATGTGTTGAGTGTTTTAGTTGTGTATCCTCTTGGAGAGGGGAAATCTAGTATTTATAATATATAGTTATTGTTTATTGAAATGACGTTCTATGTAGGCTCCATGCATGTCAACACATATATTACTCTAGACTTAACACATGCTTATCGTACCAGCACTTAACTTCACGTCCTTTGCCAATGAACCCCCAGTAATATATATATGAACCTAGCTCGCGAGCTCATCACGTGAGCTCTCCCCGTGAACCCTTAATATTTCTATCTTTTGGGACTCAAGTTCCTCTTCGTTTACTCAGGTTATGAGTAGATAATTTTAGATTAAGTCCGAATGTAATGAGAAATACCATAACAAAATATATATGATATGGACGCTGATAAATTTTAGACTCTGCCCAAGTACCCTTGCATTTGGAGTTATGTTTTTACACACAAAAATAACTATTTTGTATTATTTTAAATGCATAAAATACATAATTCACTTTATTCATTCCCTGTTTACTTTATTATTGGAGGAGTTGCATTAAATTTGGGCTAACTTGGACCCAACAGCATTAACTCATTCATATTCATGCTTTATTAAATATTATAACAAGAATATCAATCTAATCCATATCATGCTTTATTAATATGATATAATTTTTTTATAAGTAGAGTAAGATAATTTTATTACAGGAGTTTATGAGTCAACCAAGTTGTAGTCCAAATTTTCCTTTTAAGATTTTTATCAAAGCCAAATCAAGCGAATCAGATAGCTCAAAAATCTTTTTAATTTATATTTTATAATTACATTTAGATAGAAAAGAATATTTCTAACAAACCAATATTCTTTCTACGATATAAGCTTAAACGCCACAAGCTCTCTCGGATCTAATGATTCATTATTTATTGGTTATATTGCGCTATAAGTTCTTGTACTTTACAAAAGTTGTAGGCTTAGTCTTTATACTTAAATTTAGACATTTTTAGTATCTGTATTTTTTAAAATTTAAAATTTATTAAGTTTTTTTATTTACAAAATTTGATGTAGTAAATATATTATCACATGTGTAATGACATATCAATTTGTTATTTCCACATATTACTTAATCAAAAGTTCAGCTAATCGATTAAGGACTATCATTTGCATCAATACTGAAATTTCAAATTTCAATAAGTGTAAGGACTTAGAATGATCAATTAAAGAACATGGACTAAGTCTACAATTGTACGAATAATATAAGATTAAAAATTGAATCTAACCAAATGAATTTAATAGCTACTATGACTAAAAGTTCAAAATTCAAAAAGTTTAGGGACTAAAATTGATAAATTTAAAAAGTACAATGACTAGATCTAAAATTTTTACAAAGTACAAGGACTAATAGCAAAATTTAACCTTATCTATTTTAATTTCTTTTATTATATATATTTAGTTATTTTGTTAAGTACATGAGTGATCTTACGAAACCCAATTTGTAAAATAAAGATAAAATAATATCATTTTATTATTGTTAGAGCCAAGGTCGTCTAACAATGTTTGTTCAGTTACTTGATCAGTCAAAAAACTGGTCAGTCAAGACACGGGACAGCTTAGGCATATTTGTATGTAGGTCTTTTTTACTTGGGCCTTATTGGATATTGTTTTAATAAGCAAATGAGCTTTTTGGATGTTCTAATTGCAATAGTTAAAGTTGAAATCGAAGTGGTGTGTATTTGTGAAGAGTTTGAGTTTGACTTGGATTATGATGAGAGTTTTTCTCAATCTCAAGAACATATTTCATGTATGATTTTAAAGAAATTAATTTTACTTTATTTTAGATAATTGCTGAAGATAATATAGTCAGATTAAAATTGAGAGTTTTACTTTATCAAGACTATATTGAGATGATGTTAAATTTAGCATATAAACAAGTTGTGAACATTTGGAGGTGACTTTTGGAGTGCCTTTGGTTGGCTATTTGCTTATCTTTTACTTGGTAGTTTTGCACTCTTCTATTAGGCTTTTATTGGAGAGTTTATATTTGATGTAAGTGAGGTTATTAGGCTTTTATTGGAGAGTTTATATTTGATGTAAGTGAGGTTTTTGAGGCGAGTGATTTTGTAACAATTGAGGTTAGTATTGGGGTTGCAATTACTTTTTATATATTGATAGATTAGGCTTAAACTAATAGGTGTTCTGGAAAATTATTCAATAAGAATCATTTACTGAGCGAAGTTCCATAGAGTACAATTGTTTCCAAACTATGTTAACAAACGACTATGGGCAAATCTCTCTTTAATTTTTTTAATGTCTGTTTCACTGTTTGATCAATGCGAACACGACATTAAACAATCATACTAAACTTGCAGGAAACTAACGTGTTTTTCAAGTGATATCGGAGCTAGACTTCAGACATACTTAAATGTGATCCTGCGTTTAGTTTACAGCAATGAAGTCCAAGAAAAATGGTTGTATTGTCACACGTCCACCTTCGGAGATTAAAGCATCAAATTCAACCAATGACAGTAATGTTTCTTTCAACTTAAGGGATGTGTTTAGCCATATGATAAATAAGACGAAACTCCTATTGAAAATGAATGACTCTTGAAGGAAGAATTTGCCATAAGGAGAAAAAAGAAAAGCTCGAAGCAATGGTAAAAAAGAAAAATGATGTGATTGTTGATGTCAAAATGGCTAATGAGATGCTTAATGAAACTGTCAATGAAAAGGATGAGATGATTGCTAAAGTTGATGCAACTTTGAAAGCAAATGAGCAAGAGTTAAATGATGTGAAAGTCACTCTCAAGAAATATGAAAGTCAAAATGATGAGATCTCTGATGTTGGGAGATTCGAACATGTGTAGGAAACTTGGTAAGAAACCTATATTTCTTACAAATTTTGTTAAATCTAAAAAGATGCTTACTACTACTTTTTTTAAGACAGGTGAAAATAGAGAATATGTTTGTTTCTATTGTGGAAAGGTCAGACATATTAGATCTTATTGTTACAAGCTTATGAAAGATCAAAAATGGAGAAAAACAATGTCTGTTCAATCTAATGTTGAAACAATGAACATAACATCACTTAGAAAGCAACATGTTTGCAACAAGGTGAAAGGAATGACCAGAACCATAAGGAAGATTTGCCACTATTGTGGGAAGGCTGGTAATATCAGGCATTATTATTACAAGTTCAAAAATGACTTGTGGAAAGTTAAATCTGGTGCAGTGATTATTCAAACACCCGTTTAAATAACTACTCAAATAGATAGAAGAGCAAGATAGGTTGGTGTGAAGCAAGTCTGGGTGAGAAAAGATCGGCTATATTTAAGCTCTAAAAATCAGCAAATTATTGATGCTCTTATGAAGCATGAGGTTGCAACTCATGTTGATGATATTGAAGATATTTCAAAGATCAAACATACTCCATCTCGTGGAAAAGGTACTTGTTTTTCCACGAGCTATAATCCTTAGTGTTGAAAGGTTGTATCTCATCCCCTTGAATAAACTTGAGGCAAACAAAGGGAGCATATAGTAAGGGGGAGTAAGTTTGCTAATTTTGGTATGGTTTGGTTTATGTTTGTGTTGATTACTGCTCATGCATGATTTGACTTGGTGGCTATTTTTGTTTAGCAAACATCTGAGTTTGATTATTTAAGGTACAGGCTGATGAACATATATGTTTGTTAAAACTCATGTTAGATCAGAGACTAGAACAAGACAATGCTGAACAAATAAGAATTGGGCGAGACGAGTTGATGGTTTTCTTATTGTTGATATTTTTTCTGATTTTGGATTGTTAATGTTGTATTTTTACGAGAGCTTATTGAATCGAAAAGGGTTATTTTTTGCTATATGTTAACCAGCTAGCTGAATTATTTTTAAGAGTCTTGATGTAAGAAGGTTGGGTGGTTGTCGAGCATAAGAGTTGAAGATGAGAAAGAGCACACACAAAAAGCTAAATACATGCCTAATTTTGAGCATTTTTTTTAGTTGCTTGATTATCGAGTTGGATAATGCTTATTTATGGAGTTTTATTTGGAGTAAAATTTTATAAGGGGAAATTTTAGGTGTTTGTGGCCTCATTAAATACGTCACTTGGTGATAAAAAACAAAGATTTTTCACCCTAAGCTCTTTTATTTCCTTATTTGACTAAAATACTCCCTTTCTGTAATTTTCTTTCCCCTTAAGATTCTCAAAGAACTACTTTCTTGGTTCATAATGACTAGAGAGAAACGTGCAGCAAATAAAGAGTTTAGGATATCTTCTACCCCCATGAAAATTTCTAAAGACGAGAGTACACCATGGTAGAGGGAGTTGTTTTGAGCCTTTTGAAAAAAAGGGGGGGAGTATGATGAAATGATTAGGAGGAGTTTGAGTTGGATGGACTTGTGTTTGTTGTTGCTGTGGAAACCATCCCTTTTTTTGAAAAGGCGGGAATTGAACTTGGTTTTGAAAATGAATAAAAACGGGAGTTGCCACCAACCTTTTATTAGGTGTGATCTGATCACCTTTGTTTCAATAAAACATTTCGGTTTACTAAAACGGTGCTTTTGGTCTACGAATATTCGAGAAAATAGGCTCGGGAGTCGGTTACGTGTGAGGAAGGATTAGCACCCTCGCAACGTCCACAATTGGTACCAAATTGATTAATCAATGTCCTAATGTCGAAAAGTTTGAAATGATTTTGAAATTTTATTCTCCTTTTTTATTTTTAAACAACTTAGTTAAATATTGAGATTCCCTTGTTTCGAAGGGATAGAGTATCACATCCAGCACGATTGGACATGGTAATCTAAATCCTCGAATTCAAGATCATCCCTAAAGTTCTCCAAGGGCATGTATTGAAATTTGAAAGGGTATTCGTTCATTTGGTCAAACAGAAAATCACACTCAGCACGATTGGGCACAATCTCTTTGAATTCCCAAACTCACGAATATCACCTAATTTAAAAATACGAGCAAACTTTGATAGCATATCCATTTATTTGGTCAAACAGAACAAATCGCACCCAGCACGATTGGGCACAATTTCTTCGAATTTCCAAGCACATGGATATTACACTTGTGAAACCCCTTTTTTATGAAATTAAAAATGAGAAAATATTAAATGCGTCTTAGAGTTGTCAATCTTCATGAAACGACTTAAACGAGAATAAACATAAAAACGTCACAACAAAAACAAAATTAAAAAGTATTAAAAATGCAAAAAGAAAATTAAAACAAAACTATGTTAATAATAGAGGTAATAATAGTGAGAATAACAGATATAATAATAATAATAATAAATAATAATAATAATAGTATACTAATAATAATAAAACAATAATAATGATAATAATAGTAATAGTAAATATTATAATAATAATAATAATAATAATAATAATAATAATAATAATAATAATAATAATAATAATAATAATAATAATAGTAATAGTAGTAATAGTAGTAATAGTGATAATAATAATAATAATAATAATAATAATAAAGTTAGTGAAACAAAACAATAATAAAATATGTACATAAAAATATAATAATGATAATAACAATAACAATATAATGACAAAAGGACTAAAAAAGATTGTGAAATAACTAAAAAAGGATCAAATTGCATTTAAAACAAAAGTTTGGGGTTAATTCGAAATAAAATAAAAGGGTAGAGGGCCTATTTGAAGTGCGCGTGAAAGGGGAGGGACCAAAACAGTCAATAATCCCTTCCTTTGAAATGCGCAGCATAGGGGGGATTCAATTAAAATCCGAAATAAATTGTTGGGCCAAATAAAAAAAATACCATAAACTTAATCGCAAAACCATAAAAAGTGAAAGGACCAAGAGCGCAATAAACCCATTAATAAAAACACGCGGATCCTTCCCTAGCGGGATGGGTCAAAATCTGGTTAAGGGCAAAACGACGCCGTTTTGGTGCCTCAGGAAATAGGCCAAAACGACATCGTTTTGGAACCCTCATTTAAGTCAAATTTTCCCTCAAAAACTCATTTCACTCTTCTTTTAAAAAAAAAATTTTTTTTTGACCCTTTCTTTTCTCTCTGTAGGAACAAACTCCGGTGGAAGCTCCGGTCACTCTGCTGCCGCTCCTCCGTCGCCGGGGTTGCCGCCGGCCACCGCGCATGGTGGCCGGAAAAGGTAAAAGCTTTATTTTTTTTCTTCTTTTTTTAAAAAAAATATATATGTATATAAAAAAGGTAAAAAAAAAAACACAAAAGATCTCTTCTTGCGTTATTGACTTGATCTTTGGGTTTTGTTTTGTATTAAAATAGATTTACAAAGAATGGAGATGAACGAAAAAGAAAACGAAACAAAACAGAACTTCTCTAACCTATGATCTGTTTTTTATTTTTCTTTGCCTTTTTTACCTCCTCTACAATGTTTTTTTGCTTGGCTTTTATAGCCATTCTTACATGATTTTTAATTGTTTTTGCCATATCTTCTTCTGCAGGTCGATGGAGCAAGTGGAGCAAGTGGAGGGGCTAAGCTTTCGGCGCCACTTGGATTATGGAGGCTAGGGTTTTCTTTTTCTTCTTTTTGCTGAAAATAGGTTTAGGTTTTGGGCCATGTTAGGCCTGTTTGGTTTTGGGTTTTTTAGTCTTAATGGGCTCCGGGCAAATTTTGGGTATTACAGTTGCATTGATGAACTGAACTGATTCTTGCTGTTGTTTTTTGTTGGTTGTTGCGTATGTTGTTTGTTGCTATCGGATGTTCTTTTGGTAGAAAAGCTTAATAAAGCTTGCTTGTGTATGAGCAATCCCCTTGAAGATTTATTATTGTTGGTGTAAGGGGGATAATGTACTGCAATGTTGCTAGTCTATCTCGACTGCTACTATACTTTTGTGATCTGTTCATGTTTTGTTCTTGATGATGGCTTGATAATTATTTGCTGCAATTTTGGCTTATGCGAGCAAGATATTGTTGATGTATTAAAACATATTTTCATGTGAGCTTATCTATGGCATCTCATGTGCGATGATGGCATGTTGATAGGGGTATACACCATTTGCTTATGATTTGTCAAAAAAAAAAAAAAAAAACAAAAGAGGAGATTGTTAGAGCCAAAGTTGTCGAACAAGACCTGGCATTCAAGACATGAGACAGCTTGGGCATATTTATATGTTGGCCCTTTTGACTTGGGCTAAGGATGTTGTTTTAATAATAAAATGGGCTTTTTGAATGTTCTCATTCCAGTCGTTAAAAATCTGAAATTGAAGTGGTGTATATTTGTGAAGAATTTATGTGTGTTGAAGAGTTTGAATTTGAGTTAGATTATGGTGAGAGTTTTCCTCAATCTCAAGGATATGTTTCATGGATGATTTTAAGGAGATCAATCTTACTTTATTTTGGACAATTGTTGAAGATAATTCAACAAGTTATAATCATATTAAAATTGAGAGTTTTATTTTATCAAAACTACGATGTCAAATTTAGCCTATAAATAGGATGTTGTGCCGCACATTTGGAGGTGGCTTTTGTCTGGTTATTTGTTTATCTTTTACTTGGTATTTTTGCACTCTTGTGTTATGCTTTTATTAGAGTTTATATTTGATGCAAGTAAGATTTTTAGGGTGAGTGATTTTGCAACAATTGGGGTCAGTGTTAGGGGATGCAATTACTTTGTGTAATGGTGAATTGAGCTTAAACCAATAGGCGATCGAAAGATTGTTGCATAAAGATCATTTACTGAGTAAAGCTTCGTAAAGTAGGATTGTTTCCGAACTACGTTAATAAATAACTTTATATAAGTCTCTCTTTACTTTTCTATTTTTCATTTCTGTTTCGCATCGATGCTGTAATTGAACACAACATTAAACATGCAAACTAAACTTACAACAAACTAATTTATTTTTTTAATTATATTCAATTTTTAAAAATAATGACAAATAATATCAATATGCATGATTAGTGCAAAATTTAAAGCGAAGAGAGAGGATTGATTTCATTTTCATAGTCAAAGCCCGTACCCAAATAAATAAATATATATATATTATTCGACATCTTGTCCTATTATAATCGTACATAAGATTAAAAAAAGATAAAATAATAATTTTTATTAAAATAATTTTGACATGTAATTTTCGTATTAAATTCTCATATCATGTGGTATAATATTTTACTTCGTATTTTCATTATCTTTTATTATATCAATGTAACCGATCGTATAATCGCATAACAGTGTTCACACTTTCTTGTTCTCGTGAACTCAAAATAAAAAAATGGGAGACTTAGACGACTAAAATTAATTGGCATCTCTTTATAATCTTGCTGGTGAATATTCCTTTATATTTTATTCTTCATGTGGCGCATGTGTTTTTTACTAGATTAAGATATACTTATAATGTTGGTAAATTTTTTTATGTAAATATATATTATAACAAAATTAATTGAGGTTTTTATTGAAATCATCAAATTAAAATTTTAAAGATTATTTGTCATAAAGTCAAATCTCTTACATATAAAAAAAAATCAAATCCCACAATAGTATTATTTTATTAAAAAATAAAAAAGTTAAAAATAATCTCGTATTAATATTTGTTATTTTTACAAAGTAAAAGATTTTAGTATTGTTTGGAAAGTCACCTAGTAATTGAATTTGAGTGTAGTTGCTTGTAATTACACAATGATAGCATATTTAGGTAACCATTGTAATTGATAGGTTCTATCGAATTAGGTGTAATTGGAGCACCCCAATTACATTTTCCAATTCTTAAGGGAGGGTGAAAATTAGAGTAATTATATAGAAAATTACACTAAATTCCAATTTTAAAAAAATATTTTTATACAAGTTACAAAAAATATATTATAAACATGAACATGTATAAGCGTTTGGGATTGTTATAACAAAAAATTTCTTATATTATAAATCCTAAAAAATTATATTATAAAAATAATTTATGTATTTTATAAAAATTATAATAAAAATTATATTATTTAAATCCTAAAAGATATCCTAAAGGTATGACTAAGAAGTTTATTATAAAAAAAAATTATATGTTATAAAAGGGTTATAATATATTTACTTATAAAAACTTATGGTTAATAAGTATGAATATAATTTATTTATGTGTCCATTCTATATATTATAAAGATGATATACTTATTCATAAAAATGTTATAGTCCTTTTAATCATAACTTATTTATAAAAAAAATAACTTTCTAGCAAAAATTATATTACTTATAAGAAGTTTTATGAAAGTTATTGGACAATTTATAATTTTTTTATAAAGGTTATATATTATAAAATCTATTTTATTATTTATTTTATATATATATTATAAAAAGGGATATAACTTAGCATAAGTCTTTCTCCAAAATAAGTTCATATAAATTTTTATAACTAAAGCTACAAACTATTTAAACTATAAACCCAAATACTATAAGATAGATGCTAATTATGCAAACACAAAATATTTTCTTGCACCATATCATGACAGTATGATACCATTTTAGAGAATGGTGCTAGACACAAGCACCATAAATAGCTTACGAACTCTTTAATTTGAGACCTTCAAGGTTTCAAAATGTGGTTGAGAAGACATTCATTGTTTAAAAAAATATTTTTTCCATATTAACAACATCTCATTAGTATAGCGTAAAAACCAAGGTTAGATTATACTAATGTCACGGGCCAAAGTGCAAAGCCCGTGACCATGGCACAAGATGCACCCCATTAGAATTGGCCCAGTAATGAAGATATGACAACATAGGCTATTTTTAGTAAATATGGGAATCATATCTTGTAGATTTAATTTGATATGGTGTATTTTGTAAATCTCATGATTTAAAGGATAGGCTAATCTCGTCTGTCGATGTAACTTAATCTAGACCGTCAGTTTTGGGGGAGTTCAACTATGAATAGAGAGCCTTCCCCTCACTTGTAAATCATTCCATTGTAACTTGAATCCTTAAGAGTAATAGAATTCTTTGAGAGCATTTACTCAAACACCGCTCGTGCGTTCTTTTCTATGGCTTTCTGTTGTTCTGTTGTGGCTTCTTTGGCATAAATTGCTTCTGTTATACAAATTGGTGCATTGGAGGAATTCTAAAGAAATACTCACTTGCGAGTTAGGCTGACTTAGGCGAGTTTGGTATGAACGGATCGCGAGACGAAAGATCTAGCCCCATGACACTAGCACGTTGCATATTTCATAACTTGAATTATAGGTGGAATTGATATGATCCATACTTCAAAGAATTCATGAAAGAGATCTTGATAATCTTAATTATGTAGGTTCAAATTCAAATGATGATAAACTCGATCAATGACCAATAAATGATGATAAAGAGCATATGTTAAATATTAAAGAGTGAATAACTCAACAAATATGCACTAGAACAGTTAGATAAAATTACATATGACATGTATTTTTCTTGTTGTTTTTATTAGTAATCGTATTATCAGCTACTTTTTTAGATTAACATAATACATAAGATATTTGATTTTAATTTTTGTTACTTGTTTAGAAATTTATTTTTATCACGCAAACAATTTTTTATAGTAATTAATATTTTTTAAAAATATAAATTTGTAATTGTGTAATTATAGTTTGTACTACCAAACATTACATAAAGAATTACGATGTAGTTACACTTTGTTAGCCAAACATATCTAGGGAATTACAATTCTTTGTAACTACAAGAGAGTATAATTACTACCTTAGTAATTGCACTTCCATTCAATTATTTTGTGCTATCCAAACAAACCCTTTATCATTTCTAAATTAAGTTGGTGTCTGATTGACTCGTGACACTAACTCCGTTAAAATGTTAATATATAGTATAGATATATATATATTATATAATATTTTCATGTTTTATATCTTAGTAAATGGATGAGGAAGTATGGAACTCACTAACAATGTTGCCCTTGGGGGATGGAAAATTCTTTTTTGAGTTAAAAAAAAGTGTATATCAAAATTTCTAATGAAATTTTGGTAAACGTTAAAAATTTTGCTATGCCTTTTTTTCCCTAGGCGTATAGCAGAACCTCTCTTAGGACGAGAGCCAATATCGATCCTATCCCCTCAAATCTATCATCCAAAACCGCTAGATGTTCTACAAATCCACTAAAATTTCTTGGACAAAATTGAACTGGTGATTCACCCAATTAGGGTGTTACCACTCCACAATGTAATTTGTAAAAATAGATAAGGAGTACCCATGACCTAAATAACACATACTACTTGTAAACAATCTCCAGTATTGTGACAAACACCAAGTTGTCCAGGTATGATATCCACCGGAACTGTAGAAATATCCAAATACAATTATATTCATTAACAGAAACATTGAACTTTATTGAATACAAATACAACACCAACATACCTCTTCACTGACTTGTCAATTGATTTCTTGATGCATCTATTTGAAGTTCCTCATATAACACGTATGGTCCAAACATCCCTTAAATATGTTCCATTAATCAATGCAATAGGCGATATTAAGTACTAATACTAAAACACATTTTAAGATATTGTATAAAGTGATATTTTACCTTCTAATAAGAGAGAACTCCCACGACTAGAAGGGATGAGTGCTAACCACAACAAGTGTATCCATGCCTATATTTGTAGGAGTAAGCAACAACTATTCACTTCATCAGTTAGTTCATGGACCGCTTCATAAAGTTTCCTATACCAATATGCCAGAGTAGCAAAACCCTAGTTGAATCTACCATCTGCCTCAAAATTCTTGAATAGAGGAAGATACATGACATGGACCTTGTTGCCAGATTTTTCTGGAAACAACATTTCTTCGTACATTTAGAACATCCAAGCTCCAGCTAAACAATCAATCTCCTCTATAATTGCATGTAGTGGAGGGGCTAGGTTGACAAGATTGTCCAACCATATATGCACTTCACTCGACAGCCATGAAAATCTTTATATGGTTTCTCCCTCAACAGCATGACACCCAACAACCAACCACACTCATACTTTGGATTAATGCCACTAGTTATGATTACTGTCTTCCAATTGATTGGAAGGTCGATTATTAAAGCGACATATTTGAGCACAATGATCATTTCTCTGCATGGAAAATGGAAATGCAAATGTTTCTAGCTTTCACCTTTTTACCAAGGCGACAACTAAATTCGGAATGATTTTCAACTTTGTCATCTTAGGTATCATATATGAACTGACATCCTTCAAGTGTTCTTTGATATGATGATTGGGATTCATGGAATATAAATTATATTGGATCCAAAGAACTCGATCAATTGTTTGTTAAAAAATCACAAAATAATAATATTAAATTTAAAAAATCATAATAATATTTTCGCAAAAAAATAAAAACTAGAAAGAATTGAGTTAGAGATTTCACCATATTGATGGTGTATTTGGCAACATGTTCCATCATTCTTCTCTAAAAAATAAGTAAAAAAGAACAAGATTTTCTGAAGAGTAGGACTGCTTGAGAGCTTGAGAGAGTTATGGAGTTTTGGGAAGATTTTGGAAGCGAAAAAAGCACTACACCAAAATAGACTTTTAGCGGCGTTTTTTTGGGCCTTTAGCGGCGTTTTTAAGCGCCACTAATAGTACTCGCGGCGCTTTCAAAAGCGCCGCCAAAAACGCCGCTACGGAAACCGCCGCAAAAATTAGTGGCGTTTTTTGCGAAAAAACGCCGCAACAGGTATGAGCTTTTAGCGGCGCTTTTAAAAAAAATGCCGCAACAGGTATGGGCTTTTAGCGGCGCTTCTAAAAAAACGCCGCAAAAGGTATGGGCTTTTAGCGGCGCTTCTAAAAAAAACGCCGCAAAAGGTATGGGCTTTTAGCGGCGCTTTTAAAAAAACGCCGCAAAAGGTATGGGCTTTTAGCGGCGCTTCTAAAAAAAACGCCGCAAAAGGTATGGGCTTTTAGCGGCGCTTTTAAAAAAACGCCGCAAAAGGTACGGGCTTTTAGCGGCGCTTTTAAAAAAACGCCGCAAAAGGTACGGGCTTTTAGCGGCGCTTTTAAAAAAAACGCCGCTAAAGGTACGGGCTTTTAGCGGCGCTTTTAAAAAAAACGCCGCTACAGGTAGGGGCTTTTAGCGGCGCTTTTAAAAAAACGCCGCTACAGGTAGGGGCTTTTAGCGGCGCTTTTAAAAAAACGCCGCTAATTTGCACAGATCTGCTGTGCACTTTTTTCCCAATATCCTACCCTCCCTGCAGTAAAAACCAGCCAAAAACAGCAACAATTGCATATAATTCCAGCCCAATGCAGCAAATAAAACATTTAAATCTCAGTAAAAGCATTAAATCTAAACAAATACTTCAAATTTAATAAAAGATGATATTTATTAAAAAATGAATCATAATTCAAACAATTCTTAGAATAATGTTTAACTGTAACAATGTTAAAAAAAAAATCTTACAATAAGAAAAGAAATGTCTAAGATGGCGGCCTCTGCGGCTGCTGCTTGAACAAATTCATCATAACCTGCAGCTGTAGCTGGAGTTCTTCAGACTTTCTGTTCTGCTCTGCCTCCCGCGCTGCTGCCTCCGCTCTAAGTTGAGCAACATGCTCCGCCTCTCTCGCTGCTGCCTCCGCTCTAAGCTAAGCAATTTGTTCCGCCTCCCTCGCTGCTGCCTCCGCTCTAAGCTGAGAAATTTGCTCAGCTGTGCTCGCTTCCATCAGAGATATCTGGTCTTTCAGTCTCTGAACTTCAGCACTAGATTGACTCCCGGAAGGCATGTATTGCCGGGAGCCGGATCCAAAATATTGCGTCGGAGTAACACCTGATCCTTGACATCGAACCCGACCATACCTTGTAAGACCCAAAACATTAGTGATAATTCTGTTATAAATATACTCAAGATTAACAAAACTATCAATCGAAGCAGTCGTACCTTTCGGGACCCAAAACATCAGTAATAATTCTGTTATCAATCTCGTCGAGATTAACAGAACTGTCAGACGAAGCAACCGCTTCATACTCCGCCTTCTTCTCCTTTAGTTTATCCTAATAAATCAATAAAAGAGTTAGAAACGAAATATATAATAAAAATGAATGGAACATAACTTAAAATTAGAAATTTAAAACTACAAACGCTGAATTAAACCATTATAATTAAGCATTATAAATATTTAAAAAAAATCAACATTTATTAAATAAATATACTAAAATTTCTGCAGCCTTGGATGTCATCGGAGATCCATCCTTCTTCCTATGCGTAATGTCAAAAAGTTGAAGCCGTCCAACTTTTTGACCTGACGAAACTTCCTACATTATAGCAGAAAAAATATAAGTTAATAGTATAAATCATTAATATTTGAAAGAAGTAATAAATTATAATACCTCAGCCTCAGCCACACGAGCAAAACTTCTGGAACCTGCTGTGTGCGTGAATTGTTGTTTCTGTCTGCTGCTTGTTCCAACTCGTTCACTGTCCTACATAATGGGATTTGAATTATTTATATAGTAAATACGATAAACCGAAAAATTTCTAAGACTTTGAAAGTACGTAATACCTCTCCTTTCTTTGAATTCCAGAATCTAACTTGATCTTCCCATTGGTACCTCAACATTCCCGGCGGGACATTTCGCAGTTTTTCGTCGAGGCTGATGTCTTTCTTAAAATATTGTTTTTTTAGGGTGCTTTTATTCTCTCCATTTTTTACCCAACGTCTTCTTAATATAGTCATCGGAGACCTCTAAATCAAATCTACCCTGAATTGTTTTTTAAAAAGTTAATATAAATGAAGGTTAAATGAAAGTATTATAAATTACATTCACCTTCTATTACCTTAATATTTTCGAGAGCCTGATTTTTGTTGGCATCAGGCATGTGATGCCATGATTCATAGTTAATGGGCAACATATTCGAATTTCGTGCTATAACGCCCAAATAGCCTGCCAACAATCGAGCTTCAGATCCGATAGGCTGGCCATGATCGTTTCTCCTTACTATAACAAGCTGGGTCGGCTGTAACTCATATAATTCTGAAAGCAACGTACGTCCCCGAGCTCTGCGCGTCCCACCACCCTCAGCTGAAAAATGATATATTATTATATTAAAATTGAAAAATGAATCAATAATAAAATTCAACATGCATGTAAAATAAACTTAACATTACTTTGGAATTCTCCATGCTCGTCATCTATGTCCGGCAGACTAGAAGATCCAACAACTGTATCCTGTCCACTATTTACGTCTGCTGAATTTGTAGTATAATTTCTAATATATAAACCTCGTAATCGTCTTCTAGGCATTTTTTCTGCAATACACATAAAATAGTTCAAAATTTTAGTAACAAATAACAACAATAATAGGACATTTAAAATAGTTAAATTATATAACATGACCGACATGAAAATTATAATATTACATATAGAAAATAAATCACTAAATCTTACTACATCATATTTCGTAAATATCTTCGTCCACATCCTGACGAACCCATTGAAATTGTTGACTAGTACTAGGGATATTTTCAGTTAAGTCTTGTTCTGGAAAAGGCAAAGTTTCTGATCTTTCGACTATGTCATCTCTACTTCCACTGCCAATGTCGAACAAGTCTCTAGGGTGTTTCGAAGTACAACGTACCAACCCTCATCAGTTGGATCTTCGGAGTAAAAAACTTGTTTAACTTGAGAAGAAAACACATACGGCTCGTCCATCAGTTGTTCTCCGGTGTGAATCAATCGAGAGAAATTCACCATTGTAAAGCCATATTGATCGTTTTTAATTCCGCGAGCCGTATTCACATCAGCCCAATCACCTCGAAATAAGACAACTTTGCAATTGCCATAATAATCCAACTCAATGATGTCAGTAATAAGTCCGTAATACTCCAGATTCCCCTCGACCGGATTACTGTCCCTAGCACTAGCATAACTTGTAATCGAAGAATTAACAACAATTCCGCAATTTTGGGTTCTTCTCAATCTCTCGCGATACCTTGTATGAAATCTGTATCCGTTGATGAGAAAGCCATTATATCTTTTAACTATTCTGTTTGGACCTTGTGAAAGCCATTTAACGTCGTCATTTACTTCATTCCGGCTCCAAACCTATTGATGGAAAGTAAACCGAGTAATTATGAATGTTATGAGAGAACATTATGACTTGTCAATGAAAACTTAAATTACATACCATTTGGCTTAACCATTCATGGAATGTTTCTGTGAACAACGTATTAATTTCTCGTCGATTTAATCTTCGGGATCGTGAACGAGCTCTTAATATTTGTTTGTACTCACTGTACGGTAAAAAAGGTTTTACCTTGTTAGAAGACAAATAAATTATAATTGATGAGTATTTATCAAATTCTAGAACTTACGTCCGAAATGGTTCCATTGAATTGTGATGAAAAAGAATGTATCGATGTGCTTGGACCCACGATCTATCGTCTAATTCTACAATTTCGACTTTGCCGATCGGTTCTCCGAAACTTTGAAATAAATAAGTGTCGACCAAATTATGATCTGTGAGCCCAGCATTTCTACTTGGTCTGTTCATTCTTGTTTCAACATCTTCCAAATACCTCGAACAGAAAGTCATACATTCCTCTGCCAAGTAGCCCTCGGCAATTGATCCTTCCGGATAACGCTTATTGCGGCAGTATGACTTCAATTTGGAAAGGAACCTAAACACGGTATACAACATTAACAAAAGTTGCAACTAAAGGCATTGAACTGAATGAAGGAATATGTTGCAAATAAATTAAGACCTTTCAATGGGATACATCCATCGATAGAAAACGGGTCCACCAAGAAGTGCTTCACGCGGGAGATGAATTAACAAGTGCACCATAATGGTGAAGAAGGAAGGCGGGAAGATCTTCTCCAGATTGCATAAAGTCAATGCGGCTCGATCTTGTAGTCTCTCAAGTTCTTGAACATTCAAAACTTTACCACAAATGCCTTTCATTATATTTGACAGTTCAATTATAGGAGCCGTCACCTTTTTCGACATACAACACCGCATAGCAACTGGCAGTAAGTCTTGCATCAAGATGTGATAGTCATGCGATTTTAAGCCATATAGTCTTCGATCCTTAAGACTCACACATCGCGAAATATTTGATGCATACGCATCCGGGACCTTTATATCCTTCAACACCGTACAGAACACTTCTTTCTCCGTCTTTGACATTGAAAAAATAGCAGGCGACAACTGATATTTCATATTCGGAAGTTCTCGCGGATGAAGCTCACGCCGAATTCCCATGTGGACTAAATCAAGTCGACTCTGAAGATTATCTTTCGATTTTCCATCGACATTCAAAATAGTCCCAATGATGTTCTCGCAGACATTTTTCTCTATGTGCATGACATCAAGATTATGGCATAAAATCTGATGCTTCCAATAAGGCAACTCGAAAAAAATACTTCTTTTTTTCCACAAGTCTGCCTCATGAGGATCATCCTCTTCAGCAGATTCATCGTCAGATTCATCCCTAGATCTTCTATTTCTTTGCGGGTTAGCCGGTTGATTCACCTTCCCATAAATGAAATTCATATCTTTCAACATTGAGAATATTTCGGATCCACAGGTCTGCGGAGGAGCTGGTCTGAACTCTTGAGTACCATCAAACTGAGCACTCTGAAATCTAAATGTATGATTTTCCGGTAACCACCGGCGATGCCCCATGTACGAGAACTTCTTCCCATTATATAACCATGCGAACATGTCTGTGCAGCACAACACGGACAAGCATAACGTCCCCTGGTACTCCAACCAGATAATTAGCATAAGCTGGGAAGTCGTTAATAGTCCACATTAAAGCCGCACGTAAATTAAAGTTCTCTTTTCTCATTGCATCGTATGTCTGAACACCAGCCATAGTTGTTTTAACTCCTCAACAAGGGGCTGCAAATAGACGTCAATATCATTCCCCGGCCCTTTCTCTCCAGGTATAATCATAGACAAGATAAAAGAAGATTGTTTCATGCAAACCCATGGAGGCAAATTGTAGGGAACAAGCACCACAGGCCAAGTACTGAACGTTGTGCTCATGAGTTTGTAAGGGTTAAATCCATCGGATGCTAGCCCAAGCCTCACACTCCGAGGATCGCTTGCAAAGCTTGGAAATTTTGAGTCAAAAGATTTCCAAGCTAAAGAATCTGCGGGATGCCTTAACAACCCATCATCTGTTCGTCCATCCCGGTGCCACGTCATTGATTCGGCTGTCTTCGAGGACATGAAAAGCCGTTGAAGCTTTGGTATTAGCGGAAAATACCGCAAAATCTTAACTGGCTGCTTCTTTGACTGTGTATCGTGTTCATCCTCGTTACCGTCCTCTGTATTTCTATTAATCCAACGGGATTGGCCGCATACATGACAACACTGTTGGTTTATCCGGTCGCCCCAATACAACATGCAGTCATTTGGGCAACTGTGAATTTTGTTGTAGCCAAGGCCTAAATCCTTTATCAATTTCTTCATATCTTTGGAAGATTGAGGGATTTTTGCAAAAGGGAACATTTCTTGCAGAAACTCTAACAGCATTGTCAACGAGTTTTCTGTCCACCCCCCCAAACATTTCAGTGAAAAAGACGAATACAGAATGATAGTTTGGAAAATTTTGAACCCTCATACAGTTCTTCGTTCATTTCACCAAGTAACGTGTAGAATCTTGCCGCTTCTCATTTGGTTGTTCATCTGGTACACTTCTTCCCCTTCGGTGAAAGTATTTCCAAGAAAACTATGATCATCGGTTGCACCCAAGTCAGGTGGAAACGACCCGAAACCATCACTACGCATATTAAAAGCATCCCGCAACATGTTTTCCATGTTATCGTCTCTAACATTCTGATTGAAAGCACTATGATGATACCCCTGATTCATCGATGAAGTGCTACACTAGGTGTACACTCTCCATGGAAAAACCATATTTTGTACCCCCGGGCAAAAGCCATCAACAACTAGATGTTCGTAGACCACTTCACGACAATGCCCTAAACCATTGCAACAC